>JAVIAB010000101.1:39575365-39775365 GCA_032433765.1 Megaustenia siamemsis | reverse complement strand
CGATCATGTCCTTCCAGAATCTTCTATCTACAGTGCATTGTATCAGTTCTGTTGTTGACTGTTTTCCATCAATGACACTAAGCTACCCATTATTTTCTCTCTATGTCGTCGGCGATCTCTCTGTCCTTTTATTTTACCATTTGTAACCAAGTATTCCAACTTTCATCTTCTCATGATGTTCCCGAAAAAATGTTGATTGTTTCTTTATGATGTTTTTAAGAGTTCCCTTTTTGTGTTGGCCTCTTTGAGAATGTCCTCATTGGTCTTTTTATCTGTCCAAGGAACTTTCAACAAATGTGTTGCTTTTTGAGACAGAATGTCATGCGATTCCTCATCATCATTGTCTCTCCTCCACAACTTTCGATCTCGACAGTTATTTATCATTTATATTGTTGACTTTCTGCCAAGCCATTCTCTTTAGCTGTCTGGTATTTTCTCTCTTTGCTTCCCACTATCTCTTCGTCCCTCAATGTTTCCAGTTGTATGATATATTCCAGTTGCTCTCTACTCATTACATGGCCAAAAAATGACGATTGTTTCTTCCTAATATTGTAAATTAGCTCTCTTTTTGCTTTGATCTCTTTCAAAACATTTTCATTACTCTTCTTAGTTGTCCATGGTATTCTCAATATTCTTCTGTAAAACCACATTTCTACAGACTCCAGTGATTTTCTTGTCTGTTGTCCTATTGTCCATGATTCGCATCCATATGTTAAGACTGGCTCTACATAACATTTAAGAACTCCTTTTCTTGTTTCTATTGTCAAAAATGGAATGCATATTATCTTCCTCATTTTCTGGAAAGCAGCGTTTACCTGAGCCATTCTGCATCTCACCTCTTTTGTACATCTTCCGTCTGAGGTTAACAAAGTTCCCAAGTACTTAAATTCATATACCTGTTTTAATATTGTTCCACTTGTCTTTATTCTGCACTGAGGTGATGTCTTTTTCTTTGTTGTTTCCTGATCATCATCAAAACATATTTAAATCAGTAGTACAGAGTATGGAGTAGAGCAAGAAATCAACCAAGAAGTTAATTGGACGACACCATCACAGAAACGCTCTAACAACATCAGTTGTCATTTCCTAAAGTCGCAAGAAAGGCGAGAACCATATCTCCCCTGACACCCGAACGAGTATTAGAGGAAGTGATGAAAGAAAAAAAAATAAGCACGAAAACGAAATAACTATTACAGCTACCACTTTTACCACTGAGCTTATATGCAGAGAACTACTCACTGTTCATCGTAGAAGGTAAGTGTTCTATAAGTTTATAAATCCCTTTGAGCATGGTATATATCAGAGAGCCGCGATAGCTCAGTGGTTAGTGAACTGGACTACCACGAACGAGGGGTAGGGTTCTATCCCAACCGACGGCTTCCGGGTTCACCCAGCCTTAAATGGGTACCGGATTTTTTTCTGGGAAAGTAAAGCAGCATGGGCGTAATACTGACCACATTACCCCAAAAATCATGTGCTGAAGGTCTGTAAAATATAGGGTCACTAACACCATATTTCCCTATACGCCACTTGGCGTGACGGGGGTACTTTACTTTTTTACTTTTTATGGTATATATCGTCACATGCAGATACGATTTTGTTAAAAAGGAAATTCCAGTGATGTATGGACAAATGAAAAAAATGTGTTACAAATAAATGTGATCATTCACACTAAACGATAACCTCAGATTGACATTTTGTATTCATATATAAAAAGTATAAATAGTACAACTTTTGTTCGAAATGTTTTTCTCTTGGAAGTTTTACTCAAATCAAGCGCTTTAGACAAGTTTATTCTCACCATAATGTTTTCGTTGCCATGATACAAGATATAAAGGCAAAGCCTTTACATGTGCACAGTTCCGGTTCAAGAGAATGTGACGTGGTTTGCCTAGGTCCGATCCAGAAAAATGCAGGTAACATTTGCTGGATTGAAGGCAGGTGGGCTGGAGCTAGAATACAATGTCGACACTAGTCGACTTGGAATGAGGGAAAATGAGACATCCACTAAAATGTACCAGAAGAGAACATGCAACTGAATCGCTTAAACAAACAGCTGCCGTATTAAGAGAGTATTTTCTCTGAAAATATATCTGCAAGCTTGTTCTCCGTTGTAAACCCTAATATGCCAATTTAGACCCTTCTCCACCTCTCCGCGGTGCCTCCAGTAACAGACTAACCTGTCTAGTCTGGCCCAGCGAACAGGGATCGAAGAGTAAAGACCACCCGGTACTAAAAAATGTCGTGCTGAAATCGGACATGTTGGGCCGAAAGGCGCAAATATAACAGTTATACTGCAAACCACAACACAACGAAGACACGTCCACTTAACGTCCTTTTAAGAGCGGATGACGAAGAGGAATTCTATAGGTACTTTGGTATCCAATGGAAGCCGTTTCCAGATTTTCGGTTTCCATGGAAATTAGCCATTTTTGCCTTTCGCGCCATCTCAATTAACTCCGGAATAAACATCATATCAATTGTTTCCCGACGATGTTGTAAGGACGCCATGTACGGAAATTAAATTAGCTTTCTCACAACGAGGCTCCTTTTTGTTTTATAGCAGACGCCAAACCATCGGTGTCGATTATTACTTGTTTTTTTTTTAATTTTCCAGCTACATACTATGGTTTCATCACATTTTCTACCAAAATAAGGTAAGATTAAGTTAAATTAAATGGATAGTTAGATTTAGCGTCTATTTTTACATAAGTGTGTGAAATTTTAAAGTGATCCGTGTTAGGATAATGCGAAAATCACGAAAATTCATGAATATGCTTGCTCCATCGGCAAGCGTGGGCGATCGGCGACTATTTCCGCTGTTGACCTTTAAAGTGAAAGCAGACTAAAATGCTGCACCGATTGAAAGGAAATAATAAGACAACCTGATTGTAAAACCAATTTTACATATTTGTGAGAAATTTTTAATTGATCTGTCAGCGCTATTTAAAATTATTGGCATTTGAACGACCACACCATTATTATAAAATTTCCCCATTGATACGCATGGGCGATTTAGCGACTATTTCCACTCAGGTCCACTGTCGACCTTTAAGTCAAAGCAGACTAAAATACTGCACCGATTGAAAGGAAATAATAAGACAACCTGATTGTAAAACCAATTTTACATATTTGTGGGAAATTTTAAATTGATCTGTCAGCGCTATTTGAAATTATTGGCATTTGAACGACCACACCATTACCCCGAAATTTCCGGTTTTCCCCCATGTTTGTTACTTGGTCTCTTCAACCATCATCATGTGCCTCTAACTCACTCAACTATATAACTAGTTATAGCAAATTTAAAATGTAGTATTTCCAGTTGCCTAATATTAATAAATATTCCCAATTATTGCATTGAAGCACAATACATTAATCATTAATTATGATTAATATAATAATTATATATATAATAGAATAATAATTCATTAATCATTTAATATTATATAATTATTATGTTTTTAATGTATCAAAATAAAATGTATGGTTTATATTATTATAATAAGATATGAAGATTAAGAAGGATGAGAATGAATGACCATGATTAAATGTGCAATTAAATTTAAATAATTATAAAACGGTGAATAATTTTTTTTCCTAGAATTGGAGTCAATCTAACAGTGCCTGCCACCAGGGTTGACAGATGGAAATTTTGATATAAGGCCAAAAAACTGTGCTAAAAAAGCCAAACATTTTTGACATAATCACATCATATTTAATGCTCCAAATCCAGTTTAATACAAGGAACAAATAATTTTAAGGAACTGCTAATATTCCTGTTAACAATTTTACTTCAAAATCAACTTGATCAACATTTTTTAAATGTCCGTTTGCATGATATAGTCTGCTTTGAAGACTTGTAAATGTAGTTCATGATAGGGGTGGATCAGCTTTAGTTTGTTGAAAAAGGCTGTTCATCATTTCAAACTCCTGGACTACGGGTGTTGCAAACACAAAGAACAAGTAATTGTTGTAATCTAGCACCATTTCTTTCAACAATCTTGCTTTAAACTTTGTGTCTAATTTTGAGTGAGCTGGTTCAGCATTAATAAAGTAAGCACTCAGCTCTTTCCAGTTCATCAAAATATTAAACATAACTTTTCCACGCACAAGCGACCGAGTAGAGGAAGGCTTTTCAAATGGAAGCGGGGCAGTTCAGCTTGTTTAATAAGCTGTAGGTGTATTCATGACTTTAAAACACCTCTCTGTAGGCTTCTCGTTGTAAGTCACTGTGTTGTTCGGAGACTTGAAGAGAGGTACAATCTTAGCATTTATGATCTGAAATGTCATGTCCACCCTCTGGATGGTCTGGCAAGTGCAGCCAGGCTCACGCTTGCAAGATTGGACAGTGAGTGGAAGGGTACAACTTCGACCCCAACAGACTGTGTGGTTTCAAACTTGATCCACAATCTTTCAAAACTAAGGTACAAACAAGGTTCTGGGGATCCACAGGGATTACAAACATTCCTGCGGGGTAAGAACCTGAAATCTGGCACCATCCTCAGGTATGTGGGGAACAGAATTCATGTTCTGTTCCATATGGCAGCAACTGTTTACTGTTTAAGAAGCACCTTCCTGGAATTCTTAAAAGAAAGGAACAGTTTTTTGAAAGAAGCTATCCATAAGCAGCTGATGGATGGTGACACCCAGATTCAGCTTCAAGCCCTGGGTATGTTTTCCAAGTTCCTGACTGGACCCTGGATGGAAGTTATTTATATTCTTGTAATTCATTGAAACATGCAAGAGTCCAAGTTAGTTAAAGACCAGAAATGCTGGCTTTGAGTGCGTTAGTAAGTGAAAATATATAGATTTAATTAGACGGAATGCGACAGAGTCATACAATGTTAGCTATTTAGTTAAAACTCATCATCATCAAGTACCGGGCCTACTGCCGTAGGTGATCATGTCTCTCCACAACTTTCGACCTTGGTAGCTATTTATCATTTCTGTTGTTGACCTTCTGCCAAGCCATTCTCTTAAGCTGTCTGTTATTTTTTTCTCTTTGCTTCCCTCTATCTCTTCGTCCCTCAATGTTTCCAGTTGTTACAATATATTCCAGTTGTTCTCTTGTCATTACATGACCTAAAAATGATGATCGTTTCTTCTTAATAATGGAAATTAGCTCTCTTTTTGCTTTGACATCTTTCAGAACATTTTCATTACTCTTCTTCACTGTCCATGGTATTCTCAACATTCTTCAGCAAAGCCACATTTCTACAGACTCCAGTGATTTTCTTGTCTGTTGTCCTATTGCCCAGTGTTCACATCCATATGTTAAGACTGGCTCTACCTAACATTTAATAATTCTGTTTCTTTTCGTGTTTCTATTGTCAAAAATGGTATGTATGTTTAGTGTCTGTTATTATCCCATGTAAGTGGTTTTTCATAATACATATTAGCATTAGACATACATTGTTCATTACATGTTGACAATACCATTAGTAAAAAGTTCAGTCTTTTAGTTAGTTGACAGATAATCCTTGTTATCACCAGACAACATCATTAGTGGTCAGGTTTTTTAAGTTAACAAAATTGTGTTTATTTTGCTTCTTTTTTTTTACAAAAAAAATTTCAGAAGTATAACTATTGCATCTATGCAGCTTTAAATTTGAATTAAAATAATTATGTTAAAATTCCCCAGTTTATCACTCAGCTCACAAGATTGTTAAGATCTTTTGTTTCTTTTTTTGAATTATGCAAACCGCAAAAGCGTATATCTATTAGCCTATATCTTTTCTACTATGTTTTTATGTGAAAAATATTAATTAAAGATTGCAAACGTTCAAAAACGCTTTTAAGATGCCCTTTGCATGCTCCTTTGTGTACAGTGTTTATCTTCTTCTTCTTCTACCCTTTTAGCTCCCAGTGGAGCATAGGTCTTCAACAAACACTTTCCAAGTCGTTATGTTTTTTTGCCATTCTTTTAAGATCATTCCATGTCTTCCCCATTATCTTCATCTCTAACTCTATCTGTCTTCTCCAAGAATTACTTGGTCTTCCTCTTTGTCTCTTCCCCTGAGGATTCCAAAAAAGGGCCTGTTGCGTAATACTCTCAGTAGTGTGTGTCCTATCCAGTGCCATCGAAAGCGACAGTTGCTGGAGCCTGCAGTATTATTTTTCTGTTTTCAATAAATGTCATTTTTAAAATGCCATTTTTGCATGTTCCTATAATGGCGCATATTGTGGATTTGGATAAATAACATCAAACAATGGTTATATTTTTGTTTGTTTAAACGATCACCCTCTGATGCCCAGATTGCCTCATATTGTAAAGTCTCCATAAAATTTTTCTACCTCTGGTAAATAATGTATGTTTATTGAACAACTAATGATAAATAGCTATTGAAGTGTCTAATTATTTTTGAGTCCTTGTTTTTAAGGAAATTTCAGAATGATAACTATTGCATTTATGCAGCGTTAATATAGAATTAAAATAATTATGTTACCATCCCCCAGTTTATCACTCAGATCACATGATTGTAAAGATATTTTAAATGTGTTTTTTTTGGATTTTATGTCCAGTGTTTATATATTTTATAAACAAATTTCTTGAAACGAATTCATTGATAAATATCTAAGTTGCTGGAGCCTGCAGTATTATTTTTCTGTTTTCAATAAATGTCATTTTTAAAATGCCCTTTGTATGTTCCTATAATGGTGCATATTGTGGATTTTGATAAATAACATCAAACAATGGTTATTTAATAAAATTTTGATGTTTTTCCCCAAATGTGATTTTTTTTTCTTTGTTTGCACGTTTGTTTTGTTTAGCTTCGTTTGTTTGTTTGTGAAGTCTGTTTAAAGTTTAAATAAACAATGATAAATAGCTATTGATGTGTCTAATTCACTGATACCTTATTGGTTTATTTTTATATTGTAAAAACATATTTTTTTTTAATGAATAAAAAAAAATTAATAATAAAATTATACTTCTTATATATAAAATAACAATAATGATGTGACTTTTTTAGCAGAACATTAGTATTATTTTTATGTGAATTGAATCATAGAAATTTATAATTATTCTTACATAAATTGCAGAGAATGACTGTTAACTTTGACGTCAATTCCTATTAATATCAGTTACTTTGATATATATATAAATTTAAATGACTTATTTTTAACGCAAATCAAATAAAAGGTATTATTTTTTTTTACACCAAATATATATAGTGATTATTTGAAAATGTACACCAAATATAATGATAATATTTTCAATTTAATTTTAAAAATTTTGGCTTTTTTAAAATTTGGCTTTTTTAAATTTGACTTTTTTTTGCATGCCAAATCTGGCGCTATGGTTTTTCTTCTTTGTATCATCATTTGAGTAATTATTCACTTTAAAAAATCATAACTTTTTTCCTAATTGTCGTAGAAATATGATTCAGGTATCATTGTTTCACTCATGTCGCGGGCTATTTAGCTATACTGGTTTCAATTATTAGAAATTATTTTGGAAAAAAGTCAAAGTGCCTAAATTCTACAGTCTACGAATACTCTAGAATACTTTAGTCATCGGGCGAACGTTAGCAAGCAAATACCAATTTGTGAGCAAGACTCGCGGTATTCGAACGAATCTAGTCGAACAAAACAAAGAAAAAAAAAACAAAGAAACAGTAGTTCATTTCAATAGAAGAAACCATGTTTAATCCTTTCTAAACCACATTAACTCCATGTACTGATTATATTACTTACTGTTCTACAGAATTGCAGCAGCTATAACACAGGAGATAGAGTCTCGCTTAGTCAACATGTAACTAGTGGGAGGTTACATACCACTTTTCAAGTAAAATAAATAATATGTAATATCTGCTGCTGTTTGTTTTGTTGCTAAGATCATCATTACAGCACACCGGACGAACCGATAGGTGCTCCGATATCCCCCTAGAACAAAAACAAATCAGAGAAGAATCATCTGCCACGTGCACGAATTCCATAGCTCAACATGCAATCAAAGGTGTGGGTAGGTTTCTATTGACAATTTGGACCGGGCAGCGGTCATATTTATTGCCTAATCTTTTTGAATTGTATTTAGGACGAAATATTTACTGTGTGCAAATACACACATGACCTCTTATTTATAGCTGTTATCACAGAGAGCCAGACATCGGATCCCGAGAGATCAGCGGAGGGCAACATTCTACAGAAAGCACACATTCTTTGTTCCTCAATTGTCCGCTTCTGGTGGGCTTTGAGAGATCAGCGGAGGGCAACATCCAACAGAAAGCACACATTCATGTTTCCTCAATTGTCCGCTTCTGGTGGGCTTTGAGAGATCAGCGGAGGGCAACATCCTACAGAAAGAACACATAAATTGTTCCTCAATTGTCCGCTTCTGGTGGGCTTTGAGAGATCAGCGGAGGGCAACATCCAACAGAAAGCACACATTCATGTTTCCTCAATTGTCCGCTTCTGGTGGGCTTTGAGAGATCAGCGGAGGGCAACATCCTACAGAAAGCACATATTCATTTTCCCTCAATTGTCCGCTTCTGGTGGGCTTTGAGTGAATAAGGCAGGGCAACTCCCTACAGAAAGCACACATTCATCATCATCATCATCGCGTGCCCTCTCCACAACGAAGGTTGGCAACCATGGATCGCCATTCTACTCTGTTTCTTGCTTTGATGGTACAGGCTGACAGATTGACTTGTCCATCTTTTGATGCTACTCGTCCATCTTAGTCTTGGTCTGCCTATGCCTCTTTTACCTTGTATTTTTCCTGCCAATATTACTTTTAGTAGGCTGTTGTGTCTTTTAACATGCCCCAACAATTTCATTTGTCTTCACTTAATTGTATTTAGTAGTTCTTTTTTTATTTTCAGTTGTATTAAAACTTCATCGTTTGTTATCTTTTGTTTCCATCCAAATCTACCTATTCTTCTATAAATCCACATTTCAAAGGCTTCAATTTTCTGTTCTGTTTTCTTGTCTAATATCCATGTTTCTGCACCATACACGAATATTGAGAAGACCTAACATTTTGCCATTCTTAGTTTCAGCCCTGCTGATATTTGTTTTGTTATTAGTATATTTTTTTATGGCATTAACATTAGTTTTTGCCATACCTATTCTTTTGTTTATTTCAGTTTTGTATTTTCCATCATTGGTTATAGTATGTCCCAGGTAGTTGTAGCTCTGGACTGTCTCCAGATTTATTCCCACAACTGTGATATGTATTTGTAGGTCTTGAGAATTGTCTTTGTTTATTATCATAGTTTTAGTCTTTTTGATATTCATATCTAGTCCATATTTTTTGCTTGTTGTGTTTATCACATTAAGTAATTGTTGTAGGTCATTAGGATTTTCTGCTATAGCTCGTTTCAAATTATGTGCCCAACTTTTAAAATCGATATCTTTTTAATCTCTTTTTGTATTTTTTTCAAAATTTGCATGTAAAGTTATAATGATTAGAACCCAACAGGGAATTAATTTCATTTAAAAAAAACATTTGGTTATTATTGTTGCTTATTTGATTTATATAAATTTATAACGACCCATTGATGTAGTCAAAACTTAATGTTTACAGTATTTTAAACTAAAAATAGCGAATACAAGTCCATACACTGTAGAATTGACGTTTTTCACGCTTTCCACGTGAGTTGTCTGACACAATTAGACACTTGTAGAAAACACGAGGCATTGTGTGTGTTCCATTTCCGTTCATTCATAGGTGTAGACGTGGAACGGTAACATTTATCATGAGTCTTAAAATGAAATTCTGCAGTTTACAAAACATCGCAATAAAAATGTATGACTATTTTTGCAAAGAGGCTAAACGAGGAAGATTATTTCATTCTTTAGAAAACCCTGAGAATAGGACAAGACACATTTTGGATTTATCTAAACGGTCATTTAATCGCTGGATTCAAGCACTTGACCGTCAATGTTCAAAATATACAAAATCATAAGGAAGAGCAAAAATGTTGGATAATTTCGACAGTGAACTTATTAGAAGTGAAATTCGCAAAATGTTGGGTATGAATGAAACTGTTACAATAAGAAAATTAAAAATTTCGCTGAAAAAGAACAACAGTATTGAAATATCAAAGTCTACATTATGGAGGAATGTGAGAGCTGCAGGCTTTACATTCAGAAAGTATTCCAATGGACGAAACATCATCTGTGAGAAGCCACATATAGTAGTCATGAGAAGCAAGTACTTACGTGAAGTAAAAGAAGTGCGCAAGCAAGGTTATGATATTGTGTACTTAGATGAAACATGGATCAATGCTCACCACACTAACCAAAGGGAATGGCAGTCATCAGATGGAAAGATTAAGAGATTAATACCTAGCAGCAAAGGACAGCGCTTGATAATTGCTCATGCAGGTAGTCGACAACATGGACTAATACAGAATGCAGAGCTCATTTTTCTTTCAAAATCCATAGACAATCGGGATTATCACTCTGAGATGAATGGTCACATATTTAGACATTGGATTTAAAATTATGTTCTCCCATCACTAGATCGATCATCTTGCCTAATAATGGACAATGCAGCGTACCACAACATTGTTGCCCTTGAAGATAAAGTCCCGACGTCATCCAGTACAAAAGATGCTATTAAGATATGGCTCACAAAGGAGCACATACAATTTAATAACATGTACTTAAAACCTGAATTACTATCTCTAGTAAAGCAAAAACAGAGGACAAAGATTTTTTTCAAATAGATAAGATTATCCAAGAGCACGGTCATATAAGTTTGAGGCTGCCACCTTACCATGCTCATTTAAATCCAATAGAACTAATCTGGGCAAAATTAAAAGGACAAGTGGCAGATGAAAATACAACATTCAAAATATGCAATGTAAAGACTCTTGCTAATCTCGCTTTATTAAATATAGACAAAGATTATTGGGCTAAATGTGAAGACCACGTCTTAAAACAAGAAGAGGAATATTGGAAAAATGATGGTTTGTGGAATGTTCAACCCCAAACAGTTATTAATCTTTTAGACTCGTCTGATTCAGAATGAAAGTATATAGCCCCCACAATGTTGGCCCCTATATTACCTTAAATTAGTTCAACAAACGGTCCTTTTCAGGACCACACAACTATGAAAATTGGACATACAGGTATACCTTGATATTATCGTCCGTCCTCGAGCTGAGCAGACAATAATTCTCCTGGTGTTTTGTTTTATCCAGTTATTTCCCCATTACGGCCACGCCTTTACCTAGTGAAAATTAATCATAGACCAGCAACTACGGTAATTTCTATTCTTTAGGGCTTCACAATTTACAATTTTGACAAACATCAAAGAAATATCGCCGCTTTAAGAAAACTGCAGCTGCAAGATATTTGTTAAATATACATTTAAAGGGTCTTTTCCATTCTAATAACATTTGGAAAATTGCAACAGTATTTAACAAATGGTTTCTGAGCAATAGCGTTTTGAAGTTGGGCAAGTGATTTGAAACGAGCTATAGTATAACAGTATCATCAGCATATCTTAGGTTATTGATTATCTTTCCATTAATGTTTAGGCCTGGTATCTCTGTGATGTTTTTAAAGATTTGCTCAGTGTATAGATTGAACAAGCTTGGTGATAGGATGCATCCTTGCCTTACTCCTCTTTTTATGTCCATGGGTGTAGAGTTCTCCTTGTTATATCTTATTATTGCTGTTTGCTCCCAGTACAAATTACATATTAGTCGTATGTCTGTGTCGTCTAGATTTATATCCTTTAGGCAGTCTTTGAGTTGATCATGGTGTATTCTATCGAAAGCTTTGGTGTAGTCTATAAATCAGGCATATATTGGTTTGTTTACTTTTGTGTAATTTTCAATCAATGTTCTCATGCTGAATAAGGCTTCTTTTGATCCATTGTTTTTCCTGAATCCAAATTGATGCTCATCTAATTCAGTTTTGATTTTATTCTGAATTCTTCCCTGTATAACTTTTAGTAAAATTTGTGTTACCTGGTTCATTAGGCTTAACACATGCATTGTTCCTCAATTATTCGCTTCTGATGGGCTTTGAGAGATCAGCGGAGGGCAACATCCTACAGAAAGCACACATTAATTTTTCCTCAATTGTCCGTTTCTGATGGGCTTTGAGAGATCAGCGGAGGGCAACTTCCTACAGAAAGCACACATTCATTTTTCCTCAATTGTCCGTTTCTGATGGGCTTTGAGAGATCAGCGGAGGACAACATCCTACATAAAGCACACATTAATTTTTCCTCAATTGTTCGCTTCTGATGGGCTTTGAGAGATCAGCGGAGGGCAACATCCTACAGAAAGCACACATTCATTGTTCCTCAATTGTCCGTTTCTGATGGGCTTTGAGAGATCAGCGGAGGGCAAAATCCTACAGAAAGCACACATTCGTTGTTCCTCCATTGTCCGCTTCTGGTGGGCTTTGAGAGATCAGCGGAGGGCAACATCCTACAGAAAGCACACATTCATTTTTCCTGATTTGTCCGCTTCTGATGGGCTTTGAGAGATCAGCGGAGGGCAACATCCTACAGAAAGCACACATTCATTGTTCCTCCATTATCCGCTTCTGATGGGCTTTGAGAGATCAGCGGAGGGCAAAATCCTACAGAAAGCACACATTCGTTTTCCTCCAGTGTCCGCTTCTGATGGGCTTTGAGAGATCAGCGGAGGGCAACATCCTACAGAAAGCACACATTCATTTTTCCTCAATTGTCCGCTTTTGGTGGGCTTTGAGAGATCAGCGGAGGGCAACATCCTACAGAAACCACACATTCATTGTTCCTCAATGTCCGCTTCTGGTGGGCTTTGAGAGATCAGCGGAGGGCAACATCCTACAGAAACCACACATTCATTGTTCCTCAATTGTCCGCTTCTGGTGGGCTTTGAGAGATCTGCGGAGGGCAACATCCTACAGAAACCACACATTCATTGTTCCTCAATTGTCCGCTTCTGGTGGGCTTTGAGAGATCAGCGGAGGGCAACATCCTACAGAAACCACACATTCATTGTTCCTCAATTGTCCGCTTCTGGTGGGCTTTGAACCCGCGTCCTTCCTGTTCTGAACCTGGCGTTGATTCTTCAGACTACCAAGTCTCTCCCTCCCTCCGTCCCTACCACCACCGGAGCGTATGTTTAAAAAGCACTGCATCTCATTATCATCATCGTCAAATGCGATGCCTGCTGTCGTAGGTGATCATGTCTCTCCACAACTTTCGATCTCGGCAGCTATTTATCATTTCTGCTGTTGATCTTCTAGCCATCCTTTTAAGCTGTCTGTTATTTTTTCTCTTTGCTTCCCTCTATCTCTTCGTCCCTCAATTTCTCTAGTTGTTACAATATATTCCATTTGTTCTCTTCTCATTACATGGCCAAAAATGATGATTGTTTCTTCCTAATATTGGAAATTAGCTCTCTTTTTGCTTTGACCTCTCTCAGAACATCTTCATTACTCTTCTTAACTGTCCATGGTATTTTCAATATTCTTCTGTAAAACCACATTTCTACAGACTCCAGTGATTTTCTTGTCTGTGGTCCTATTGCCCATGATTAGCATGCATATGTTAAGACTGGCTCTACGTAACATTTAAGAACTGTTTTTCTTGTTTCTATTGTCAAAAATGGTTTGCATAGTATCTTCCTAATTTTTTGGAAAGCTGCTTTTGCCTGAGCCATTCTGCATCTCACCTCTTTTGTACATCTTCCGTCTGAGGTTAACAAAGTTCGCCAAGTATTTAAATTCATTTATCTGTTTTAATATTGTTCCACTTGTCTTTATATGTTATTTATTTCAGCCTGTACTCAAGAATAAACGTATAAGAAATTGCATAACTAGAAACTGGTGATCCAAATGGGTCATATTCCTGTGTGCTTTATGTGCTGGATTATGGTTTGAGTGTGGGCACTCTCTCGTCAACTCAGATCTCAAGCTTTAAATGGGTTCAGAAGTAGGGCATATGGACCGTGTTGGGATGCACTAGAGATGGGCAAGCATGGACAGGTTCGGGACTATTATAACGTTGTAAGAAGCATATTGCATTCCTTGCATTCATAATTGGGTGGGACCAAACTAAGCCACCCCGTATAATAAATCGGAATCGACTGATTCAGTAATAGATGCGAGGGATTGGACATCAAGTACTTTCTGGTATCCGTGCATTCTATTGAGGAATTCCTTGAACTATTGGTAAGTTGTACCCATCTTAGATAAAACGTTAATAGTTAATTAGTTGGAGAGCCGCGATAGCTCAGTGGTAGTGAACTGGACTACAAAGGACAAGAGGTAGAGTTCGATCCCAACCGACGGCTCCGATTCACCCAGCCTTTAATGGGTGCCGGATTTTTTTTCTGGGACAGTAAAGCGGCACTGGAGTAATACCGACCACATTACCTCAAAAATTCCCTTGTCGAGGGTCTGTAAAATTTAGGGTCACTAACACCACATTCCATATACGCCACTTGGCGTGACGGGGGTACTTTTCTTTTTTTTTTTGCTTCAATAAGTTGGCTTATTAGTTAGTTGGTTTGTTCATTAATTAATTAATTGATCGGTTAGTTGATTTGTTTATTGTTTGATTAGTTAGCTAGCGAGATAGCTTGGTAAGAGATCAATCACACTACAATTGCACAACACATTAATTGCTCAAATCCCCTTCTCAGTACATCGTACAGCGTGTGCAAGTGTCGACAGCAGTTTGATCTTGGTGTTATCAGTATTATGTGGCCACTTACATAAAGCTTATGTCTACGCCACCTCTTTCAGCGCTTCTCGTGCCGTCTGTTCAAGATTTTGAACTCACATTCAGTGCCAGAACAATTTATTAATTCGACCTCATTGAGAGCATTCAGAACGTCAGCCTGGTCAATTTTATGCAATTTATCCAATATATAGCCAACCCATTGAAGTCTGTATTCTCGAGTATTTCTCCCTACACCCGAATGAACTGACTCCAATGAGTAGAATTATGTCCGCTTTGAAGTATTAGGAGACTGCAACCAATACCGATTTAGATCTTCAGAGCACTTGCGTTGAGTCAGCGTGCAAACATGCCTGAGTAAACGTGTGTGTCTCCGTCCAAGCTGATATTCTATTTACTACAATGCCCCTCATAGACATACATTTTTGTTTTAGTTACTACCATGTCCTCCATAGTCAAACTACCTGTTGTTTTAGTTACTCCCATGACTTGCATAGTCAAACTACATGTTGTTTTAGTTACTCCCATGACCTACATAGTCAAACTACCTGTTGTTTTAGTTACTCCCATGACCTACATAGTCAAACTACCTGTTGTTTTAGTTACTCCCATGACCTACATAGTCAAACTACCTGTTGTTTTAGTTACTCCCATGACCTACATATTCAAACTACCTTTTGTTTTAGTTACTCCCATGACCTACGTAGTGAAACTACCTGTTGTTTTCGTTACTCCCATGACCTACATAGTCAAACTACCTTTTGTTTTAGTTACTACCATGTCCTCCAAAGTCAAACTACCTTTTGCTTTAATTACTACCATGACCCCTATGGTAAGACTACATTGTGGTTGAGTCACTACAATGAACCCCATAGTCAAAATACATTTCTCTTTAGCTACTGCTACATAGTCAAACTACCTTTTAATTTAGTTACTAACATGAACCCCTTATTCAAACGTACCTCGTCAGGCGAAATACACATCTATCCTGTTTGCCAATTTTTCCTTCATCAGGAGATGTTAAGACATAGAGCTCCACCTGTATAATATACTCATGTATTGACGTGTACTTCCCAACCTGTCTTTCTTCACACACAACAATCAATATGCGGTCGATATCTTTTGTTGTTTCAAAAGTGCAGCAACAAAGTCAATCCATTTTACTCGTTTGTTGTCTTTCCCTGGCATAGTGGTGTTTTGCTTGACTCTTTAGTTATTACCATGACACCCACAGTCAAATTACCTTTTATTTTAGTTGTTGCCATGAATAGCATAGCATTCTGACTCATATTTTTAGCATCTGCCTTTATTAACATTTGCCTGTTGTTTTCGCACTGTGATCAACCGCACGGTAGATGTTGTTTCTGAAGGCTTGACCTATCCAGCCCCCGCCTGTCACTAGTCAATGTGTGTGTCTTCTTATGTTATACCACATGAACAATTCTTGTTTAAAAATGATTTTTCCCATATGGCTGTTATTATTTATCTTGGCATATTGCCAAATCCAGGTGCTTTACATCTTGGTGAATACTTTATTAAACGTATCCGAGTTTTTATTTCACTGAATTTAGGTTCAGTATCTCTATATTTTTCGTGCTTTGTTTGGAATTTTGGTAGTTGGTGCCATGACCTTTGAAATATTATCTCCATTTATGTTGTATCTCTTGGTTGTTTGATATAGTCTCTCCTTCCTTATTCTTTGTGGGTTTAGTGGAGTCGTATTTTTTTTCTCTTGATGTCATTGCCTTCACTGATTGTATATGTCTATTGAGACTGTTTCGTAATACATGTTCAACCGTTGACTACACTCCATCAGATTATGTCATTGCCTTCACTGATTGTATATGTCTATTGAGACTGTTTCGTAATACATGTTCAACCGTTGACTACACTCCATCAGATTATGTCATTGCCTTCACTGATTGTATATGTCTATTGAGACTGTTTCGTAATTCCTGTTCAACCGTTGACTACACTCCATCAGATTATGTCATTGCCTTCACTGCTTGTAGATGTCTATTGAGAGTGTTTCGTAATACATGTTCAACCGTTGACTGCACTCCATCAGATTATCTCATTGCTTCTTTGAACATAATTTCAACGTTTTCCCTATGAAGGCGCATTCTTCTTGTCTCTCCTTTTAATTGTTGTAAATGTTCTTTAAGAAAAATAATAAAAATAATTTCTCTGACTGTATTATTTTATCACAGGGATATCTTCTTTCCCTATTACATTTTTTTTCTACGCTGTTGTTCTGATGTTCATTATTTTTTTTTCCACAAACTGTATCCACTTTTTTATGCATTAGTTTCTGGGTTTTTTTTTAAAATCATTATTCTGCTTTTCTTCAAACTTTATTTTTCATTCTTAACGTTGTTTTTCAACGTGAATCCTAGTTGTTTTTGTTTTCATTGTTTGCTTTATTTGTCTCTTTTCTTTGTTTGTTTAACTGTTATTTGTTACTGTCCATCTTAGTGTATTCACCTCCCTGTTATTAACTATATCGTCTATAACATATTTTTGTTTCTTCTGCGTACCTTGTTTAAAATGTTTCAGAATGTTACAGGTTAAGTCGTTGCACCTGTACTAGGTGTATAATTATCACAATGGCAAAAGATTAAAATGCAGGCCAATTGAAAGTCAATAATTAAACCTACACCATTTCTCGTTATAAACTGCCTACATTTCTCTATAACTAAAAAAAATTACCCTCTTGTGTATATATTGATCATTTTTCCGAAATAATGTGTGTTTTTGTCGATCTCGCTGAAACGTTTTCAATCATGTTGTGTATGTACACTAAGCGTATTTTATTTTGCTGCAATTAATTTCGTTTAACCCAACATAAACAACAATGCTGTTCTTCCCTTAGGGCTACTTTCTGACAGGCTCACCGCCAACTCAAATGTTTAATTTTCTTGTTATCGCTAATTTGTAGCCATCATCCTGCTAACTTGATGGTCTGACGCATTAGTATCTCAGAGCTGTCTTTTTTATGAATACAGACTTACTTCCCTAGAAACCAATCCCCCATTATTTTGTCCAGATCCACATTTTCATTGGCCAATTCTACAAATAACAAACCAAAGATAATGATCGAAATAAATGTTTGTGATAAATCGTAGCTAGTCATACAAATATCATTCTTTACTCACGCTGTCATCAATGTTCGTTTTACTTACATTAATTATATCGTAGAGCATAGTTTCACTCTAAGATGACATAAAGATGTACCTTCAAAAGTACGGTTTCAAATACATGCTATTCTTTCAGTCCATCTACTCTAAAGACAGCACTGTAACATCTTTTTAAATTTAGTTTTATCAACACTTCTAACAACGGTGTTGTATCCATTCTTATGAATATGTACAATTAATTATGTTATGTTATAATTGTGAGAAAGGGAAAAAATTATTTAAAATAATTGTTACTGTGCTATAGCGAGTTGTGAAATATGTGTCACGGGGAATCTGACAGCAGACTAAGTAATTGTCCCAGCAGAATGGACATACAGAGGATTTTTTTTTAAATATATAAAAGTCTTAAATAGTAATATGTGAATAAACAATATTTTTGGTATAGCAGTAGGGAAATATGCATAATTCTTTGCTCTTACATGCGAATATACATATTTATTATATACTATTAAAAAGAAAAATAAATATTTGAAACTGTAATGAGAAAATATGTAGAAGGGGGAGGAATGGAGAGAGTGGAGGAGTAAACAGTAAAGACGAGAGAACAAGGTCAAGGAGTAAAAAGGAAAAAAAAGTTAGTAAGACAAAATCACGAGAAAAATAAGGAGACCATGGATCGAAATTCACGTGGAAAAGGTGAAGGCAATGTCCAGAAGTGAGTGGGCAGACAGACGCCTAAGAAGTCAATTTTGATTAGCTGAGAAAACCCACATTTAAGAAGTAAACACTAAATATCGAGAAAACTGTATAGTGAACACTGGGAGAAATTTAGTCGGCAGGAGCACACACGCCAGGTAGGAGACGGGCGACCTAATGGGTCGGCCCATAGAGAGGCTAAACTTAGCCTAGTAGAATTAGACGCGATGTAGATTTGCAAGTGAGTTAGAATATTGACGCTAGGCAAGTGTAATAGATATGTTGCCGGCAGAAGAAAACGTGATAGTTAGGAGGCGCAGAGGCTAGTGAAGAATAGTTAGGCGGACAGAGTAGCAAGTGGCACTATGAAGGGGCAGTTAGTAGCAGTGCCAAGAAACCAATGGGATGGTAGAACTTACATAGTATAAGGGGGGCGGTCGATGGGAAAGGTCCACAAGTAATTAAGATGCGAGTATGAATGCGTTTAGAGCTCAGATATAACTGTGAGGGTCATAGATTATAGAATTATAAGAGTGCGTTTTACGTGTATGACCTGCCATGTCCAGTGTGTAACGAGAGTCCGATGAGATGTGACAGTATTAAAAGTCGGAACAAATTATGATAACTAATGTGGTGTTATGTGTTGCACAGTTATATTTATTTGGTCTAGAGTCAACCCTCAGAGACGAGTCATAACAGCAATAAAGTTGTCGCAGAATCACAACGTGAAACAGTCATCTTAACAACAAATAAGAAGTACTTTGGTGAACATACAAGGTCAGGGCTCAGACGAACGCCCAGTGGTCACGGAGACGTGTTGTCCCGAGCAAATCACGAGCAGCGCATTCCAGATGTGGTCAATAGAATAGAGAACTGGCGGGGCGGTGAATGCCGCCAGTATAGCTTGATCGATCGATATAATATATATATATATATATATATCGCCAATAAAGATCTATAATAGAACAAATAAACCTTTCTCGTTATAAATGTTTAAGTGGAATTGTATAATTTTTAAGAGAATATAGTAATTTTATTTGGTTCTGTTTAGAGGAAATATTCACATTTGTTAGGACCTGTAATTAAGAAATAATAATTACTTGGTTTCAGGAAATAATATTCCATTCGTTCTTCAATGTAAGAAATGAGATTAATTCGTCGGTTTTTTAATGTGAAACAAGGTATTAATCATTTATTGTTCGTCAGCAAGGAAATAAAAGTCGTTCCTTGGTCATGTAATCCCAAACATAATCACGATAAGATTTAGTATTGCAGTGAGAAAAGTAATGTCCTTTTACGAGGTAACGATCACGATTTATTGGCTTTAAAGTTATTAAAATTATTTTTGAGTTATATCTCAACAAATATAATAAAGCATGCTCAGAAACCGAAGGTTAAGATGGATGTGGCACGTCCAGCGAATGGAAGAAAACCGCATTCCTAAGCAAATACTATATGGTGAACTACTTTCGGAAAAAAGACAAATTGACAGACCTAAACTACGAAAAAGGGATATTTGTAAATCATCTCTGAATGATTTTCTCCATGTGTGAAAATGATTGGGAACATCTGGCAAGAGATCGCACATCATAAAGAGATTGTATAAACAAAATGACACAACATCATTTGAAGCTGTACTATGGCAAAACATGGACGAGAAAAAATCGTAAAAAAATAGAAAACTGTGTGGGTCAGTGGGCCTAACATGTTCATTCTGTGGCCGAGTGTGTTTGTCAAACATTGGTAGAATCAGGCACAAGAGAAGCTGTTCAACGAAACAAAACCTCAAGAAAAAGCAGAAAAGCCACTAAACCTTCTGACAGGAAGAAAATGGCCTTAGAGTGCACCACACGTAAACAGGAAACAATACAACTTCGAATTACTGAGATCAAGAAAGTGAACGATTTTTCGAAAAAAAATAAAATAAATAGAATGTTTCAAATCTTCGCAGAAACATAAAAAAGGAGGAACACCTAATGTTAAAATCCTGAGAAAGATATGAGAAGAAATAGTAGACAATCTGAAGCCGTGTACGGACAATAGAACTACTGTCATAGTAACAATGCTAGTAAACTGCTCTTAGAGATCATCATGGAAAAGATAACATAACAAAGAACAGATACGTCATGTAGTTCAAGCAGGTTTCAGATATGGAAGTGGTACGTGGGATCATATCTTAAACGCGAAAATTATCTTTGAGAAATGTAAGAAATACAACATATAAATGTATACATGCAACATAGAACTGCATGTATTCAACACAGATTACAGCACGGTCCTTGATTGCGTACACCATCGGAAAGTGTGGAACATCATGAAAGATATGGGCTGGGAGATCTGGCTAGAGATTGTTCTTAAGGAATATGGTGAATGTAACGTTCTGTGTGAGATCTGATAGAGGCATTGATTATTTCATAGGGGATGCGGTAAATGTAACGTTCTGTGTGAGATCTGGATAGAGACATTGATTATTTCATAAGGGATGTGGTAAATGTAACGTTCTGTGTGAGATCTGGATAGAGACATTGATTATTTCATAAGGGATGTGGTAAATGTAACGTTCTGTGTGAGATCTGGATAGAGACATTGATTATTTCATAAGGGATGTGGTAAATGCAACGTTCTGTGGGAGATCTGGATAGAGACATTGATTATTTCATAAGGGATGTGGTAAATGCAACGTTCTGTGTGAGATCTGGATAGAGACATTGATTATTTCATAAGGGATGTGGTAAATGTAACGTTCTGTGTGAGATCTGGATAGAGACATTGATTATTTCATAAGGGATGTGGTAAATGCAACGTTCTGTGGGAGATCTGGATAGAGACATTGATTATTTCATAAGGGATGTGGTAAATGCAACGTTCTGTGTGAGATCTGGATAGAGACAGTGATTATTTCATAAGGGATGTGGTAAATGCAACGTTCTGTGTGCGATCTGGATAGAGACAGTGATTATTTCATAAGGGATGTGGTAAATGCAACGTTCTGTGGGAGATCTGGATAGAGACATTGATTATATCATAAGGGATGTGGTAAATGCAACGTTCTGTGTGAGATCTGGATAGAGACAGTGATTATTTCATAAGGGATGTGGTAAATGTAACGTTCTGTGGGAGATCTGGATAGAGACATTGATTATTTCATAAGGGATGTGGTAAATGTAACGTTCTGTGTGAGATCTGGATAGAGACATTGATTATTTCATAAGGGATGTGGTAAATGCAACGTTCTGTGGGAGATCTGACTAGAGACAGAGATTATTTAATAAGGCTAGTGTCGTCTTCTGTGTCGTCTATATGTATATCGTTTGCGTTTCTATAAGTTGTTTGTGTTGTATTCTATCAAACGTTTCTTTTTAGTCTATGAAGCAGACATATATTGATTGTTTAACTTCTGTGTACTTTTCGATTAATGTTCTCATGCAGAATATGCCTTCTTCTACCCGACCTTTTATTCCTAAATCCTACTTGCAGCTCATCTAATTCAATATTGATTTTATTATGAATCTTTCCTTGTATAACTCTTAGCAAGATTTTTGTAACATGGCTCATTATACTTGTTCCATAGTACATTTCACATAATACATATATTAGAGTACAAATAATGTAATCTGTGAATTTTTTTACTATGACAGACAAACACAAGATTGAAAAATAATGGGCGAGTAGCATAATTATAGTGAGAAATGGCTGAAAATTATTATATTCTTGCATATATTGTTGTCTGCCTAAAGGATATAAATCTAGACGACACAGACACACGACTAATATGTAATTTGTACTGGGAGCAAACAGTAATACATATGTAATAAGATATAACAAGGAGAACTCTACACCCATGGACACAAAAAGAGGAGTAAGACTAGGATGCATCCTATCACCAAGCTTGTTCAATCTATACACTGAGAAAATCTTTAAAAACATCTCAGAGATACCAGGCCTAAACATGAATGGAAAAATAATCAGTTACCTAAGATAAGCTGATGATACTGTTCTACTAGCAGAAAATTCTAAAGGCCTACAACAATTGCTTAATGTAATAAACATAACAAGCAATAAATATGGACTAGAAATGAATACCAAAAAGACTAAAACTATGATCATAAATAAAGACAATTCTCAAGACCTACTACAATTAAATATCACAGTTGAGGAAATACACCTGGAGACAGTCCAGAGTTACAACTACCTGGGGCATACTATAACCAATGATAGAAAATTCAAAACTGAAATAAACAAAAGAATATGTATGGCAAAAAGTAATTTTAATGCCATGAAAAATATACTAACAACAAAACAAATATCAGCAGGGCTGAAACTAAGAATGGCAAAATGTTACGTCTTCTCAGTATTCCTGTATGGTGCAGAAACATGGACATTAGACCAGAAAACAGAACAGAAAATGGAAGCCTTTGAAATGTGGATTTATAGATGAATAGGTAGAATTTGATGAAAACAAAAGATAACAAACGATGAAGTTTTAAAACAATTGAAAATAAAAAGAGAACTACTAAAGACAATTAAGACAAGACAAATGAAAATTTTGAGGCATGTTAAAAGACACAACAGCCTACTAAAAGTAATATTGGAAGGAAAAATACAAGGTAAAAGAGGCAGAGGCAGACCAAGACGCCGGTTCAAGTCTCGTACTTTACCTTTACCTTCATATATATATATATATATATATAGATGTCAATATTGCATTTCAGAAAATGAAAAAAATACCTTATGTAACAAATCTATGTCAATAGAAGTGCGAGAGAGAGTTCATAGGTGCTATTAGGAACCAATTCTGACTTAATGAAGTGAATCATGGACAGTAAAAACACATACAAAGACGATTAGAGGCCACATAGATGGGATTTCTCAGAAGAATGTTGAAAGTTCCCTCGACAGCTAAAAAGACCAATGCGGAAATTCTCAAAGAGGCCAACACAAAAAGAGAACTCCTAAAAAACATCAGAAAGAAACAATCAACATTTTTCGAGCACATCATGAGAAGAGGAACGTTAGAATACTTGGTTACAACTGGCAAAATAAAAAGAAAGAGAAACCGCCGACGACAAATAGAGAAAATACTGGATGGCTTGGTGCCATGGCATGGAAAAGAGTCAACAACAGAACTGATATTATGCAATGTAGATAGAAAATTGTGGAAGGACATGATCGCCTACACCAATATATATATAACCTGCCTACAAGTGGTGCCGGTTTTTGTCCCCCTTCCGTGATGGCAGTCAGAGGATCTCAAGTATAGAGACAATGGCTACAATCTCCGACTAGTACAGTCAGTGCCAAGAAGGAAAGGACAGGTAAACCACCTTCTTATATTGCGTAGCCACACTGTAATATACACGGGAACGAACGCGCAGACAAATTAGCTAAAGAGGGAGGGAGATTACCGCAAGAGAAGCATCCGCTTATTTACGATGAAGCCAAATCCATCCTCAAGGGTCAGATCCATATAATATATATATATATATATATATATATATATATATATATATATATATATATATATATATATATATATATATATATATATACCATATACAAATGGAAACGAGAACACCAATGGCATAACGAGAGTGACGAATACCACCAACTATCAAGGAGGGATCAAGTCATCATACTTCGCCTACGCACTGGCCACAATAGAATGAGAAATCACATGTTCACCAAATTCAAAATGGGTACGCCCGGCCTATGCCACTGTTCACTGGACAATATGACTACAAACATCGTATGAAAGATGGCCGTGTACCAAAAGATATACTCTACGGACAACTGGCATATGGTAAAAGAACTAGGGGGCGCCCAAAACTTCGATTTGTAGATGTGTGTAAACGTGACATGAAAAATCTGAACATAAACCCTGCAGCATGGGAAGACATAGCTACAGACCGCAATCTCTGGAAACACACTCTAAAGGGTTCACCTCAACGAAGAAGCAGACAGATTAATAGAGAAAGAGAATACACGGCGAAAAAAAAAAGAAATGAAAAAATAACATTTCTAGGGGCGCTGAAAAATCCATAGTCAACTATGACTGACGGAGGCTACTATGATTACAAAACATTTACTGCAGGATTGACCCCAGTGCACAGACCTGAGAAGAGCAATGTGGTCCACGCCCACCTCTCCGGAGGAAAAACTATATGGGGAATCGATTCGCTTAAACCGACAGCTGACTTCATGAGAGAGTCTGGAATTCTACTCTGATTGAGTCTTCATCGCAGAGAGAGATAGAGAGAGAGAGAGATAGAGAGAGAGAGAGAGATATAGAGAGAGATAGAGAGAGATAGAGAGAGATAGAGATAGAGAGAGAGAGAGAGAGATTGCCTAGTATAATTATGTCAAACGATGCACTGTGGATAGAGGATTCTGGACGGACTTTATCGCCTACACCAACAGGTATGACACATGATGATGATGATACACACATATTCGTTTACACATAAACTTACATTTTTTAAAAACGTCTCAAACTACAATAGAACAATGAATATAATTATATGAAAAGAACTGTTTCCATTAGCATTTATATCGATATTACTAAACTTTCAGCAAAATGATCGGCAAATGAGTGATGTGTTATATGTTTATGAACATGTTCAGACCAAACATTGGATTGATGTTCAGGTTATGCAGATCTGAGCCTCTTCTTCCTCTTCTTATTTTCTCTTTTCACTGATAATGAAAAGGTGTCATGGTTTAAATCATTTGTTGTTCTTGAGCTGCTCGAACTATCTGAATTAGTGATCTTCCTTTGCTGTTACATGTCTCTATCACTGCATCTATCTATCTTCTTCTGGGTCTTCCTCTTGGTCTTTTCCCATGCATTCTCGAGAAGAACGCCCTTGATTGTGATTCGTAAGGATTCATTCGGACCAGCTGGCCCAACCATTTAAGTTGATGTTGTATATATTCTAGGCAGGGTTTTACTCCCACCATTTTGCTTATAGTTTCATTTGGTTTTCTATCTCTTCTTGTGTAGTCTCTTACTTTTCATCGATAGATGTTATCCTATCTTATTACATTTCCTCATATGTTCCTACAACTCCTGATCATTGATTGTTCTCTTTTAATAAGATCAGAGAAAATAATGAACGGACAATTTTTACATTAATCATTGAAGTCAGGTCCTATGATACAAGTAACATCGAGCTGAGTGGTCATTCATTCAACTAGTGTTGCGTCATCTACAATAGTTCATGCATTGAGTTATTGAGTTATTTGCGAGTCATCATAATCATGTCCATAGGTGCTCAGATGCCCTTCTCAGCAAGTCTCGCAATGGCCAACAAATGACGAAACCAGTTCTGTGTTGGTTGATGAGTCTTCTTAAACACCCACTAAATTTCTCGTCTCTGGATGTGCCTATCTTAACTCCCGTCTGTTTCATCCGAAGAAGTGACGTGGACTTATGGTTGTCGAACGCCTGTGTCCTTCCCACATCTCCGAGGGCATTGATGACGTCTTTGTGTGACCGACTTAAACGATAGCACACCTAGCCAACCTGCCCGCTCTTTTATTTCCCCGTACTCCCGCCTGTCCAGTCACGCATTTTATTTTACTTCTGCAATGACTCCAACTAATGCCTGCCTACGGAACACGTTTACACTGTTATTATCATGCTCATCGAATCACTTGTTTGACAGGCGTGGGTGTAATATTATGACTGTAACCAGACGAATGCCCTGGTTACTGCCATCATCTCCATCGTCATTATCATCATCATCATCATCAAGTACCGGGCCTACTGGCGTAGGTGATCATGTCTCTCCACAACTTTCGATCTCGGCAGCTATTTATCATTTCTGTTGTTGACCTTATGCCAAGCCATTCTCTTAAGTTGTCTGTTATTTTTTCTCTTTGCTTCCCCCTATCTCTTCGTCCCTCAATTTTTCCAGTTGTTACAATATATTCCAGTTGTTCTCTTCTCATTACATGGCCACAAAATGAGGATTGGTTCTTCCTAATATTGGAAATTAGCTCTCTGTTTGCTTTGACCTCTCTCAGAACAACGTCATTACTCTTCTTAGCTGTCCATGGTACTCTCAACATTCTTCTGTAAAACCACATTTGTACAGACTCCGGTGATTTTCTTGTGTGCTGTCCTATTGTCCATGATTCGCATCCATATGTTAAGACTGGCTTTACGTAACATTTAAGAGCCATTTTTCTTGTTTCTATTGTTAAAAATGGATTGCATAGTATCTTCCTCATTTTTTTGGAAAGCTGCTTTTGCCTGAGCCATTCTGCATCTCACCTCTTTTGCACATCTTCCGTCTGAGGTTAACAAAGTTCCCAAATATTTAAATTCACTTACATGTTTTAATGTTGTTCCACTTGTCTTTATTTTGCACTGCGGTGATGTCTTTTTCTTTGTTGTTACCATTACCTCTGTCTTCTTGCTATTAAGGCTGAGTGCTTTATTTTTGCTTTCCTTCACTACAATGTCCAACATTTCTTGTAACTCATTTTCACTCTTAGCGATTAAGACTGTATTATCAGCATAGCTTAGATTATTTATATTCATCATCATCATCATTGAGTGCCGTCTCCGCAACGAAGGTTGGCTACCATGGAGCGCCATTTTGCTCTATCTCTTGCTTTGATGGTGCAGGTTGTCATCGGTTGATTTGTCCATCTTTTGATGTTACTCGTCCATGTTAATCTTGGTCTGCCTCTGCCTCTTTTACCTTGTATTTTCCCCTCCAGGATCACTTTCAGTAGGCTGTTGTGTCTTTTAACATGGCCTAAGAATCGCATTTGTCTTGTTCTAATTGTGTTTAGTAGTTCTCTTTTCATTTTTAGTTGTTTTAAGACTTCGTCGTTTGTTTTCTTTTCCTTCCATCCAATTCTACCTATTCTTCTATAAATCCACATTTCAAAGGCTTCAATTCTCTGTTCTGTTTTCTTGTCTAATGTCCATGTTTCAGCACCATGTAGGAATATTGAGAAGATATAACATTTTGCTATTCTTAGTTTTAGCTCTGGTGTTATTTGTTTTGATGTTAGTATGTCCTTCATGACATTAAAATTACTTTTTGCCATTCCTATTCTTTTGTTTATTTCAGTTGTACATTTTCCATCACTGGTTATAGTATGTCCAAGGTAGTTATAGTTCTGAACTGTCTCAAGGTCTATTCCTTCAATTTTGATATCCACTTGTGGGTTTTGAGTATTTTCTTTGTTTATGATCATAGTTTTAGTCTTTTTGATATTCATATCTAGTCCATATTTTTTGCTTGTCGTGTTTATTTCATTAAGTAATTGTTGTAGATCTTTAGGATTTTCTGCTAGTAGTACAGTATCGTCAGCATATCTTAGGTTATTGATTATCTTTCCATTAATTTGTAGGTCTGGCATCTCTATGATGTTTTTAAAGATTTGCTCAGTGTATAGATTGAACAAGCTTGGTGATAGGATGCATCCTTGTCTTACTCCTCTTTTTATATCAATGGGTGTAGAGAACTCTTTGTTATATTTTATTATTGCTGTTTGCTCCCAGTATAGATTGCATATTAGTCGTATATCCATGTCATCTAGATGTATCTCTTTTAGGCATTCGATAAGTTGTTTGTGGTGTACTCTATCAAAAGCTTTGGTGTAGTCTATGAAGCAGGCATATATTGGTTTGTTAACTTCTGTGTATTTTTCGATTAATGTTCTCATGCAGAATATGGCTTCTTTTGTCTCGCTATATTTCCTAAATCCAAATTGCTGCTCATCTAATTCAGTATTGATTTTATTCTGAATCCTTCCTTGTATAACTTTTAGCAAGATTTTTGTAACATGGCTCATTAGGCTTATTGTTCTAAAGTCACTGCATTCAACTGCACCATTCTTTTTAGGCAATGCAATGAAAGTTGATGTTTTTAGTTCATTTGGTATGTATCCTGTGTGGTATATGTCGTTGCATATGTCTGTAATCACTTCAATGCCAAAATCTTCAAGTGCCTGTATCATCTCTATCTGTATGCTTTCAGGTCCTGCTGCTTTTCCCCTTTTCATTGTTTTTATAGCTTTTTCCACCTCAGATTTTAAGATTTTATAGCCTGATGTACATTTTATAACTGGTTTCTTGTCCCTTTGATCATGAAATAGTTCTGTTATATATTCCTGCCATCTATCTATGATATCCTTATTGTCTGTTAGCATTTTTCCTTTTTTGTCTGCAATGCATCCACCTTCTGTGGCTTTTTTATTTTTATTAGTCATTCTCTTTATTTCTGTGTGCATTCCTCTTAGGTCTTGTTTGCTTTCCATAGTTTCTATTTCTATACATTTTTGGCTGAGCCAGTCTTCTTTTGCCTTTTCGCACATTTTGCGTATCTCATTATCTATTTTATTGTATTGGGCAGTGTTCTTCGCTTGTCTCCTTTCTTCCATTTTTTCTAAGATGGTGTTAGTTATCCATTTTTGTTTTTTGTTCTTTTCTCTTTTGGGTAAGGTGTCGCAGGCTTTTTGTATGCTTTTCTTTATGCATTGCCATTTGGTTGTTACTTTTTCATCAGGATTTTCTCTTCTGTATTGTTCAATTCCTTCCTCTAGCAGCTTCTGGTATGTGTTCTTTACTTGTATTGTATAGGTATCTTTAATATCTTTTTGATTTAAAGCTGTTATGTCGAGTGGGTTTATTTATATTATGACCTCCAATTGTTATCCAGGCATGTCCCTTATGGATCTTAAAATAATCTCACTATAAATATTAAACAAATCTGGTGACAGTACACAACCTTGTCTAACACCCTGTTTTATTTATTGAAATATTCCCAATTGGTTACCAGTTCGTATGGCCGCGGTTTGTTGCCAGTACATATTCATTCTTTATTATTCTTAGATCTTTGCTGTCTACGTTTATGCTTTCTAAAATTTTGATTATTTCTTGGTGCTACTTTGTCAAATGCCTTGGTGAAATCTATAATGCATAGGTATAGATCTGTTTTCGCCTCTATGGCTCTTTCTACTAAAGATCTTATGATATGAATGACATTGCTTGTTCCTTTATCTCTAACAAAACCACTGTTCATCGCTAATTTCTGGCCTGAATTTGTTTCGCACTCTTCGCATGATGATTAATAGTAATATCTTAGTCATATGATTCATAAGGCTTAGTGTGTGATGATCATAGCATTTAATCGCACCCGATCTCTTTGGTAGGGCTATACATATTGATTTGAAGATGTCGTCTGGTATATCTCCGCTGTTGTAGATATCATTCAATAATTTTCTTTTTATTGCTACTCCAAAATCACCCATGGCTTCAATCTCTTCTTTAGTTATATTATATGGTCCAGAAGCGTTGCCTGCTTTCATATATCGTCATTATACTCATAGGTAAAGATATTAATATTGTTAATAGTGGAGGTATTGGCGAGACGGACTGTCAAACGATAAGGTCTGTGTCGATTGTGATATTTTCTCAACCTCAATGATATGCTTTGCTATGCTTTCGTTTTTTATTATCTCTCTTTCAACCAAAAGTTTCTTCGTTTTCTTTTTGCAGGATATACAAACATTATTAACTGAAGTTATATTTTATTGTCCCTCTGGTTTTTACTACGATTTATGTTCATTTTTTTTTTGTTGTTGATGCTATCGTGTGATTATATTGCTTCTTTATGTTTCCATACGGACCGACGTGTGTGCTATGTAACTTGTACCTATTTAACACCATTATCATCATCATCATGTACCATACCGGTTGGCATAGATGATCATGCCCTTCCACACTGTTCTATCCACAGTGCATTGTTTCAATTCTGTTGTTGACTTTTTTCTATGCCATGACACCAATATTTCTAGTAGCTTTTCTCTTTGTCGTTGTCGATCTCTATGTTGCCAGTTGTAAACAAGTACTCCAACTTTCCTCTTCTCATGATGTGCCTGAAAAATGTTGATTGTTTCTTTCTGTTTTGTTTTAGGTGCACCTCTTTTGTGTAGGCATTTTTTTCATTTCCTCATTGGTCTTCTTAGCTGTCCAGGGAACTCACAATTGTTCTGAGAAATCCCGTCTCTGTGGCCTCTTGACGTATGTTCATGTGTTTGCCCACTCTACAAAATTCACTTCCATAGTTCAGGCAGGATTGTCTCAATGTAGAACCGATGAACTATCTGCCTCACTTCTTATATTGATATATCTTCTTCTTATACCTGTTTAGCTCTTAGTGGAGCATTGGTCTTCAAAAACACTTTCCAAGTCGATCGGTTTTTTGCCATTCTTTTAAGATCATCCCATGTTTCCCCATCACCTGCATCTCTGCTTCTATCTGTTTTCTCCAAGAATTCCTAAGTCTTCCTCTTTGTCTTTTCCCCTGGGAATTCCAAAAAAGGCCTGTTGTGTAATACTCTCAGTTGGCTTATGCAGTGTGTGTCCTATCCAGCACCATCGTCTTTGCTGTATCTTTTTATCCACTAGGACTGGTACATTTCCATAATTCTACGTTAGTGATTTTGTCCTGCGATTTCTATAACTTTATTCTACGTAAGCATCCATTAATGAAAGTCTGTATCTTCATGATTGTCGATGGTGTTGTTCTCCATGTTTCACAGCCATATAAAAGGACCGACATAACATTTGAGTTGAACATTTTTATTTTTGCATTTAACATAATTTCTTTCGATTTCCATATGTTTCCCAGTGCAACGAAAGCTCCTTTTGATTTTGATATCCTTACTTTGGTATCATTTTCTGTTCCTTCTTCTTTATCTATATTATTGTCCAGATATATGTAAGATTGTACGTCTAGTAGAGGTATTTCTTCTAATTTTATGTGGGTATTGCCAACTGCTTTAATTCTTATAATGTTGGTCTTATCCCTATAACTTTTAAGTCCTAGCTGTTGTGATCTTTCATCAAGTATGCTCAATTTATCCTGCATATGTTGATGGCTGTTTGAGGAGAGTATATCATTAGGAAAGTCTAAATTATCAAGTTGCTTGGTCAGTGACCACTGGATTCCATTTCTCTTTTTTAAGTTATGTTCACAATCAAACCTATGGCCAGTAGAGTATGTCTCTCAAATGTTTTTCTAAGGCCTCTTTTAGTCTCTCCAGAAGAATTATGCTTAATATCTTTCCTGGCACTGATAGTAGCATAATTCACCTATAATTTGTGCACTCCTGTAAACTTGCTTTCTTTGGTCGTTTGATCATATAACCTACTTTCCAATCGTTAGATGGTTCTTCTTTCTCCCAAATGTTATCTAATAGATTTATATAGACATAATTGTTGCATATCTATATACCTATCTATCTTTATATTTATCTATATATCCATCCATCCATCCATCCATCCATCCATCCATCCATCCATCCATCCATCCATCCATCCATCCATCCATCCATCCATCCATCCATCCATCCATCCATCCATCCATCCATCCATCCATCCATCCATCCATCCATCTATCTATCTATCTATCTATCTATCTATCTATCTATCTATCTATCTATCTATCTATCTATCTATCTATCTATCTATCTATCTATCTATCTATCTATCTACCTACCTACCTACCTATCTAGCTATCTATCTATCTATCTACCTACCTATCTATCTATCTATCTATCTATCTATCTATCTATCTATCTATCTATCTATCTATCTATCTATCTATCTATCTATCTATCTATCTATCTATCTATTTATCTATCTATCTATCTATCTATCTATCTATCTATCTATCTATCTATCTATCTATCTATCTATCTATCTATCTATCTATCTATCTATCTATCTATCTATCTATCTATCTATCTATCTATCTATCTATCTATCTATCTATCTATCTATCTATCTATCTATCTATATCTATCTATCTATATCTATCTATCTATCTATCTATCTATCTATCTATCTATCTATCTATCTATCTATCTATCTATCTATCTATCTATCTATCTATCTATCTATCTATCTATCTATCTATCTATCTATCTATCTATCTATCTATCTATCTATCTATCTATCTATATATCTATCTATCTATCTATCTATCTATCTATCTATCTATATATCTATCTATATATCTACCTATTGTCTTTTCTACCCGAAGACGGCACATACGGCAGAACCACAATCTCATAAAACAGAAACCATGGCACATATTGCAGAAATCACTGCATTATTGCTTAAGACGTTTTTTTAATTTTCTGAAAAGCTGTTTTGACCTGAGCTATTCTGCTTTTTATTTTCATCCATCAGATGCTATTATTATGCCCAAGTGTTTGACGCGTTGCACTTGTTTCAGATATGTCCTGTTTATTTTTATGCCGGACGGTAAACAAAGTTGAAATAATTTGAATTTATTAGTTGTGTACTTACCGTGTTGTCAAATATAATGGGGATTACGTGGGAATTTTACACTAATAAGTGTCTACACCATCGACTCTTCTCCCCCTCAAAATGCAGTACTGTCTACATCAAATGGCCAAGACGATGTATGGATATATTAAATGGTCAATATGACCTACGGGTATATCAAATGGCGAAGAACGATGTATGGATACACTAAATGGCGAGTATGATCAATGAATGCATCAAATGAGAAGGTGATCTATTTTTTATATAAAAAGGCCAGCATTTTATATGCCTATACAAAAAGGCCAGCATTATATATGCCTATACAAAAAGGCCAGGGTTATCTATGGATACATCCAGCGGCCAGACAGATCTATGGATACATCAAGCGGCCAGACAGATCTATGGATACATCAAGCGGCCAGACAGATCTATGGATACATCAAGCGGCCAGACAGATCTATGGATACATCAAGCGGCCAGACAGATCTATGGATACATCAAGCGGCCAGACAGATCTATGGATACATCAAGTGGCCAGGCAGATTTATGGATACATCAAGTGGCCAGGCAGATCTATGGATACATCAAGTGGCCAGGCAGATCTATGGATACATCAAGCGGCCAGACAGATCTATGGATATATCTAATTTCCAGGATGATCTATGGCTACCTCAAATGGCTTAGATGAACTATAGATACATGAAATGGCCAGTATGATCTATAGATATATAAAATGGCCAGAACGGTATATTGTTATATATATTGATCAGAGTAATATATGAGTGTGTGAAATGGCCAATATCGTTTTAGTTTCTGGAACATTGCGTCATTTCCGTATTATCTACCCGTTATTCTTCGTACATGCATAATATTCATGGAAAACAAACCAGTAGAAGAGATCGATCACTTTATCTATCTTGGAAGTCACATTGATCGAGAGGGGATTACAAACAAAGAAATTAGAATCATAATAGCTAAAGCAGCAATGTTTTTCAGAAGCCTTGAAAAGTTGTGGAAATCAAAACTAATCAGCACAAACACAAAACTTAGGCTATTCAAGTCAATTGTACTATCAACCCTTACGTATGCGTGTGAAAGCTGGAAAATAACAAGAGAAATAGAAGCAAAGTTGAACGCATTCGAAAATAAATGTCTAAGGAAAATACTTGGTATAGAATGGAACGAATTCAAAACAAACGAGGAAATTAGAGAAATCGCCAATCAACCACTGATATCTTCAGTAATAAAGAAAAGACGATGGTCATATGTTGGACGTGATCAGAAGAGACAATAACCAAATAGCAAAGCAATCCATCATGTGGGAAACACCAGGTTAGAGGAAAAGAGGAAGACCCAGAGAGACACTGAAAAGAACATTGATGAGAGAGGCAAGAGCAGCAGGAATCGGCCCCCTCATTGAGATAGAGCTGCCTGCACAGAACAGAGGCAAATGGCGATATTTGATAAACTATCTTTAAAAGATTTGAGAAGTTCTAGAACGGGAATTCAGATAAGAGAAGGAGTATCTTTGTCTACGTCATATAGGCTGGCTACGGCTCGAAAGGCCAATAGATGATTTCTTCGTATTGAGCAAGCAACATTCTTTGTTTATTTTTTTTATTATTTCATTACCTATTTCTGAAGAATGCTAGTGGTCGAAACGTTATATCCTGTTTATTCCCCATTTAGTTCAGCTTTATAGTTTCACTGTTATTTTGTTTCATGACATTCGCCAATCTCGATTGAAACCTACTGGGTTATGAAGCGCTGTAGTGTCCTTACCACATGGCTGTTTTTTGAGTGGATGCCGTTCTTTGTTTCTTTATAATATATACCAACATTTAACCATGTTCATCTCTTGCCTGCCAAGAATATATAGAACAATATATACTTAAATGTTTTAGCCACCTGGTCAGAATGAATCCTCATCAATCACCATCAAGGGCGTTCTTCTCAAGAATGCATGGGAAAAGACCAAGAGGAAGACCCAGAAGAAGATGCATAGATACAGTGACAGAGACTTGTAACAACAAAGAAAAATCGCTAATTCAGACAATTCGAGCAGCTCAAGATCGACAAATGATATAAACCACGACACCTTTTAGGTATCAGTGACAAGAGAAAAGAAGAAGTAGAAGAAAACTTGCTTTGGTGGTATAGATGTGGGCTGGCTGGATTCACAAAAGAAAGGTCGATTTCCTTTAGCGTACACTTTAAATAGTTCCATAATGTGAGTTACAGATCTTTAGTATTGGTAAGTACTAATTTAAATATGCAACACACGGTATCGCAAATTGTTATTAAGGTTCCTTCTTTCAATTCGCACCAGGTAAAAGAGCACATTAATTACCAACACGCATTAATTGTAAGACCAATAAGGATGTTCTCAAAGAGGCCAGCACAAAAAGGGAGCTCTTAAAAAACATCAGAAAGAAGCAATCAACATTTTTCGGGCGCATCATGAGAAGAGGAAGGTTGGAATACTTGGTTACAACTAGAAAAATAAAAGGAAAGAGAGATCGCGGATGACAAAGAGAGAAAATATTGGATAGCTTGTTTTCATGGCATGAAAAACAGTCAACAACAGAACTCATACGATGCACTGTGGATAGAAGATTGTGGAAGGACATGATCGCCAACGCCATCCGGTACGGCACATGATGGTGATGATGATTAATTGTATGATTGATTCAATACATGTATAACAATGAATCATATTATTACTTACGGTCCCGTACTTGTTCAAAATGTTCACATTCTGAGAAGTCATTGATTTCGTGTGAGGAAAAAAAAAAACTAAAAATCCGAAACACATCTTCTCATAAGTTATTTCATTCTTACCCTTTTGAGTGTTGAAGGGACCACACAGTTGTACATATCACCCATAATGCAATCTTACAAAACGTAAGACAGACAGTTGATTTACTGGAAACACACTGTTTCAGAAAAATCATGAGATTCCTTGCTTAATGAAAAAGAGCAATGAAAACGGAAACGATTCAAACATTAAATAAAGTACTGACTTGATAATATCATGCTACAAAGGTGTTTAAAATAATATGACCACGTAAAAAAGGCAAAAGGGCTGGAAAAAATAGTAATGTAAGCCATGGTTGCATGACTTTGCATCAAGAGCAGACCAAGAAGAAGGTGGTTTCAAGACATCAAAGAGACCATGTACAAGACAACGCAAGAAGCAGAAGACCTGGCTAAGACGGATTTTCTCAGACTGGCTGTGGTGAATGCAACGTTTTGCTTAGGACGTGTGACCTGATGAAACTTACTTGACTGTCATTCATTAATGATAATTGTGATCGCGTTACATTTGTTGAATTGGTCAACTCTGTTTGCTACGTTTTAATCACTCATGTTATCTAGACAGGCATTCATTCATTGTACTTGCCTAGAAGTGGTGGATTTATGTTTGTTTCATGATCTTCTGTGCGATGTGTAACAGTTCAAAAGTTGATCATTTCTCGTGCCACGCCATCAAACCATCGTTCACATTTTCTCTTTCCCTACCTCTTTCTTTCATGCTTTCTTGTTTTCCAGTTGTTGATAATTATTAGTTGATTAATTGTGTATTATTGTTCTTGTATCCAGGGTGTTATTTTTTTCGTCGAATGTTGTTTTAATGTCATGAAAGAGAAAATAAAAGAAGTATGCACATATGTACCACGAAATAAATTACCGGGGATAGATAATATACCAGTAGAAATAACAACAGCAGGATAACATGAGTACTTGGCTGCACAGAATAATCTATACAGCATGGCATCAACAAAAAGCCCATGAAGATTGGTAACAGACAATCATCGTACCAATATGGAAAAAAGAAGGGTAGCAAGAGAGACAGCAATAATTATAGAAGTCTATCGCAGCTCAGACATGTAAAAAATGTTCTATGACAAAATTACAGAAAAAAGGCTGAGACCAATAGTAGTACTACAGTTAAGTGATTCTCAAATGAGGTTCCGAAAAGAAAAGAAAAAAAAACAAACAAAGTATGTACTGACGCTCTATTCACCCTAAAACAACTAGAAGAACAGATGATAGGACACAATAAAATTGTGTACATAGCTTTCATTGACCAGGATAAAAGCATCCGATAGAGTTTAAAAGAGAACAATGGTGGGAGATACTAACAACATACGGAGTAAGTCAACATAAAACCAACATAATTAAAAGTCTCTACATCAACAGCAGCTGCGCAGTCATAACAGCAGCAGGTTACACAGACCACTTCGAAGTTAGATGAGGAGTAAGACAGGGATGCCTCCTATCTCCCCTTGTGTTCACCACATATACTGACTACATATGTAAGTTAGCGAAACCATCAGAGAGAGAGGAGGTCAAGGTGCTTCTATTTACAGACGATCAGGCACTAATACATGAACCAATAGAATACCTACTAGAACACTTAATAACCTCATAAACACAGGCACAAAATACATCATGAAAATGAACATCAACAAAACAGAAGTTATGAATATCGCAAAAAGAGAAACATAACATCAGCATAACTATCATCGTTAGGTAACTAAAACTAGTAGAGGTATTTAAATGTCTCGGAAGTCTAGTGACAAACAACAATTCACAAACAGCAGAAATAGAATCATGATGCAAACAAAACTTGGCAAATCATTTGACAGCTATTTCCACTATTGTCAAACAAGGAAATAACTATATAGGCACAAAACGTGAACTGTACAATACAGTGTTAATTCTAGTGATGTGCTACCAATGTCTGTCCTGGACCCTAGATGCAAGAACAATAAGAGAAATACCCACAATCGAGATAAAATGTGTTAGATGAATGACATGAAACAGCGTGATCGATATGTCATAACTCCTGCCATAGAACATATAAAGAAAAAGCAGATAAAATGGTTTGGCCACATGGTATAGCATAACGTTCAAAACAACACAACCAGCCTTCAATAAACGGTGCGAGAGCACAAGATCCAAGGGTCGACCACGAAAAAGATGGATGACGAAATATTAGAAACACTACAAAGCATAGCATCAGCAGAGGCCAAACCGATGAGTAGAAGTTAAAGCAAATTATATATCCCCTCGACGGTGAAAGGCATGTAAGGAAGGAAAGAGGAAGCATAGTACTGAATGAGGTAAGTGACTATATCTCACTATAACATTTACATCATCATCTTCTGTCCAAATATACCCTAATTTATATTGTTCATATATCTGTTTGCGATCTACTAACTTCATTCTCTGCCACAACACTTCTGACTCTACTTGAATCAATTGAAGGTTACTTTGTCTCATGAAATATAAATATGTGACAGAGCTAAATGTTTCTGTGGGTATAATGGATATTCATCTCATAGAGAGTATTACTTACAATTTGCGCTATTTGTGCAGCCTGAAATGCAATATTTGAGAATTTCGTTTCCTACAAATTATTTTTTAACATGCCTTCATATCACTCTTCTAACAACACTAGAAGCATGGGTTTTGTGTGTGGAAAGATTTCTGTAAAACTACGGAACTATTTAAATGATGTCAGTGTATGTTGAGTGTGTTTGTGATTCAGCATTACCTTCTTTTTGTTTGTGTATCGCATTCGATCATAATTATGGCAACGAAGAAAACTTAAAGTTGAGCCGTTTATTTACAGTTCGGCTGAAACCAAAGTTAAAACTAATCATGGCAAAGTGTTATATTTTTTCAACATTCCGATTTGGTTAAGGAACATGAACATTAGACAACAACACTGAACCGAAAAATGTAGCCTGTGAAATGTGGATTTATAGAAGAACATGAAGAATGTTATGGAAATAATAAAAAAAAATAAAAGATGAAGTCTTAAAACAAGTACAATAAAAAGAGAACTACTAAACACAATTCAAACAAGACTAATTAGATTATTGGGACCAGTTAAAAAACACAACAGCCTACTAAAAGTGAATTTTGAATCGTAAATACGAGGTAAAATAGGCGTCACGACTAACATGGATGAGTAACAACAAGAGATCGACAAGTTAGACTATGAGATTATGTACTTTCAAAGCAATAGAGAGAGCGGGTTGGCGATCCATTGTAGCCAACCTTCGACACGGAGACGGTATTAAATGACGATGATGATGATGATGAAAAGGACAATAATATATGTAGTGTTTTTCGTATGTGACGGATATCACCATTGGAACAACGTTGCGGCTCAGTAGGGTCTCTTCTGGAACGACAACAAAACGCATCCATAATCATCATCGAGTGCCGTCTCCGCAAAGAAGGTTGACTGCCATGGAGCGCCATTCTGCTCTGTCCATCTTGTGATGTTACACGTCCATATTAGTCTTGGTCTGCCTCTGCCTCTTTTACCTTGCATTTTCCCCTCCAGGATTACTTTTAGTAGGCTGTTGTGTCTTTTAACATGACCCAAAAATTGCATTTGTCTTCTTTGAATTGTGCTTAATAGTTCATTTTTAATTTTTAGGTTTTTTAAGACTTCATCGTTTGTTTTCTCTTCATTCCATCAAATTATATCTATTCTTCCATATATCCACATTCTAAAGATGTCATCCACGTAAACGCTTACACGTAACTAAATAAACACATAAAACTACCCAAAAATTGCATTTGTCTTCTTTGAATTGTGCTTAATAGTTCATTTTTAATTGTTAGGTTTTTTAAGACTTCATCGTTTGTTTTCTCTTCATTCCATCAAATTATATCTATTCTTCCATATATCCACATTCTAAAGATGTCATCCACGTAAACGCTTACACGTAACTAAATAAACACATAAAACTACGCAACGACTTTCTCTAAAAGTTCTCTAAAAAGTAAATGTGTTTCGTTGTTTCACCAGGTGTGCTGTTATTAACATGGCAGAAAGCCAAATGCACCTAATGTTCTGTGGAGTTGAACATTTTAACCTGCAAACAAAGAGTGTCACAGGTGGTAGTCTGAGAAAGGATCTCAATATAGGAGAAGTGTGAGAAGATGGACAGTCACCCTTAAGGAGGAATGCTACGTCCATCATTGACATCTCTACAAACTGTGGTTAAATGCATATGTCTGTATTCACTTTCTGTGCGGTTTCGCGCTATGTCTTTTGACGTGAGCTGAGACTGCTATGATGGGGACTACAGCTACCTTTCTTTGTTCGGGAGATGAGATATTAATTCGGATGATTCCACTGGCACACACGGTTGAGCAATTATGTATTTTAATTCGTTAGCAGTGATACCGGGACCTACCATAACCAATGTATGCTTGCATGAGGTAGTCGTCGGATTATCCTCATTGCACGTAGAAAAGCTGTCCATAAGAGTTCAGATCTCCTTCCCAGTAAATCCTGCAGTGTCAAACGATAAATTAGTGTCCAAGTCTTCCCCTCTTCTCCTGGTAGCTTTTAGGCAACACCTTTCTTGGCTAACATGAAAATCCGCTGCATTTGGACTAGAACTACATATTCATAGGCATCATATTATTTCAAGCCCACTGTTAGGGATTTGCGGTCGTCTGTCATTATAAAGTAGCACACAACATTGTGTGAACAATGAATGCACACACAACCCATGATTCACTCTAAAGAGTGCAGCCAGACGCATATCACCGGAGCGCTGGCACAAACACCTTAAAGTGAAAATTTCGGTTGACTTGGCACAACTATCTATATGAAGGGCCTGAAAGTAATCGCGCTTAACAAATCTAAAGGCTGTTATTCAACAGCTCTCAATGTCACGACGTAATACTCAAAGCTGCTTCACTTCCGGTTCCAAGATTATGAAATAGAGTTTGTGTTTGCATCAATCGCATAAGCAGACTGATTATTTTCCGCTCTCTGATGTAGATTACAATTGCTAAGCAGGCTCTCAAATGGGAAAGTCAGAGGAAAAGATGAAAACTAAAACACTGAAAAGAACTGTAACATAAGAGGCAAGGTTAGTTAGTATATACTCAGTTTATGTAACCGAACAGATTGCTCAGAATAGATTCAACTGACGGAAGACTATATAAGTCCAATGTACCGTCTAACGGCACTAACGGGTCAAGAATCAATAAGAATGTAGATCGATGTGTAAAAGCCAACCAAATGTTCCACTTTAAAGAATTCACTCCGACGCCACTGAGTTTACACAACCTTTCTCTGTCCTGATGTGGATATGCAACCATGCACTAGACATAATGACTACAAAGAAATATCTTTTAAATGCGTAATTAAAGTAAAAAATGGGACATTATCAAAACTGTAACTTCTCATAAATAATAAAATACTTGGGGATGGCATTAACTACAGAAGGTAAATGTTCACCTGAGTTAAAGTACAGTCATCATCATCATCGAGTGTCTTCTCCGCAACGATGGTTGACTAGCATGGAGTGCCATTCTGCTCTGTCTCTTGCTTTGATGGTGCAGGTTGTCATAGGCTGATTTGTTCATCTTTTGATGTTACTCGTCCACGTTAGTCTTGGTCTGCCTCTACCTCTTTTACCATGTATTTTCCCTTCCAGGATTACTTTTAGTAGCCTGATGTGTATTTTAACATGGCACAAAAATCGCATTTGTGTTGTTTGAATTGTGCTTAGTAGTTCTCTTTTCACTTTTAGTTGTTTCAAGACTTCATCGTTTGTTTTCATTTCCTTCCATTCAAATCTACCTATTCTTCTATATATCCACATTTCAAAGGCTTCATTTCTCTGTTCTGTTTTCTTGTCTAATGTCCATGTTTCTGCACCATATAGGAATATTGAGAAGATGTAACATTTTGCTATTCTTAGTTTTAGCCCTAGTGTTATTTTTTTAATGTTAGTATGTTCTTCATGACATTAAAATTATTTTTGCCATTCCTAAGTATCTTCTTCTGCTTCTTTTCTCTTTCACTGATACCTAAAAGGTGTCGTGGTTTATATCATTTGTCGTTATTGTGCTGCTTGAATTGTCTGAATTAGTGATTTTCCTTTGTTGTTACATGTCTATGTCACTGCATCTATCCATCTTCTTCTGGGTCTTCCTCTTGGTCTTTTTCCATGCATTCTCGAGAAGATCGCCCTTGATGGTGATTGGTAAGGATTCATTCTGACCAGGTGGCCAAACCATTTAAATTGTTGTTGTTCTATATATTCTTGGCAGGGTTTTGTTCCTATTATTTTTCTTATGGTTTGATTTGGTATTCTATCTTTTCTTGTGTTGTTTGTTACTTTTCTCAAGCAACGCATCTCACATGTATTTATCGTTCTTAAATGTGATTTAGAAAGGGTCCATGTTTGATTTTCATAGCACACAGTTGGTATGAAGATGTTATTTATCATTTGTTGTTTAGCTCGCAAATAAATGTTTCGATGTCTTAGCAATCGTGAAAGCTGGTATGTAACAGCATTTGCTTTTTGTATTCTCATGTCAATTTGTCTGTCTAGTTTTCCATCTTCTGTGAACATTGTGCCTAAATACTTGAATTCATCTACTTGTTTTATTTCTTTATCTTTGATCTTAATGTTTAATGGGTGTCTTAATTTGCTTATTCTTGTATTCTCTGATTTTGCTGTGTTAATTTTCATACTGTAGTTTGTGCAGCTTTTATCTAGAGATGGTTATGGTTATGGAAGGCCCCGGTTTCACTGCAAACGAATTAAAATCCATAATTGTTCAACCGTCCGTTCCAGTGGAATCATCCGAATTACTAACTCATCTCCAAAACAAAGAAAGGTAGCTGTAGTCCCCATCATAGCAGTCTCCGCACACGCCAAAATGCATAAGGCGAAACTGCACAGAATGTGAAAACAGCCAACTGTTCCCTGTCATACGATATCATCATTCATCGTAAACCATTGGAATATCGAAACATGATCAACACGGATGATACACACAGCTCACGGTGTGCACAGAGCACTCAACTCAGTAGCTCCTGCAGCAAGCCGGACTTGGAATATGTGGAAACTGCAACAAGGAACACTTTTCAGACACAGCAATTAAAAGTTCCTGACACCTAACCGTCATATTGACCGGTATTCCAACGATGACGTATATTGCAATCAACACAGAACACACTATCACGCACACTGTAGAGGATTTAGATCACATGCGTGTACTCCGCTTCACCGGGGAAGTTCCCAACAATGGAACTTTTTATCTATACACTGATCTGTATTGGAAAGATAGAATTAACCATCTTTCCGGCTCAAAAAACGTAACAGTGAACGTGGACGCAAACATGACCGCGCCATCTTGAAACCGGAAGTCATAATTTATCTAGAGATGGTAAATGATGTTGTAGCAGGATTTCATCCTCATATATTAGGCATTGGTCATCTGCGAAGAGTAGCTCGTTGATGTTGGAGTTTTCTACCTCTATATTATTATTTGATTTGTCCTTATTGTTGGTTGTTTCCTGGTTTATTTTGCCCATACATATGATGAAGAGGAGTGGTGAGAGGACACATCTTTGTCTTACTCCTGTTGTAACCTGAAACCATTCTGACAGACCTTCCGATGTTCTGACGGCACTTTGGCTGTTTCTTTATTCCTAAGTATAAAGTACAAATAGTTCAGATAAAACATATTATTTTATGTAGACAAGAAAGGCGTCGAGATCCATAGAAATGTTTTTACAGAAGAGTTAACATAATGACATACTAAATAGATTAATAATGACGTGCATCAGCATCACATTCAGCCTTTGTTTAATCTGCTGATGTGTACAACTTACCACTGCCAATCTTTTTACCCGCAGAAAATAATCTTCCTATAAACAGAACACAATAACGGAACAGTTATTACTGTGAAGGGAATATGAAATATGGTTTCTATTCACGAAAATAATATCTCACATCTCCAGAAGCTGAATTTGATCGCTTAAATAATGTGTGTATGGCACTTTTCGTCTTGTCAGACGGTCTAATCGAGGCTATTGTATATTTTTTGTGTTAGGTTGTGTTTTTGTCGAACGGCTTCTCTAGTGGCTAATTCTGCCAATGTTTAACAAACACACACGGCCACAGAATGAACAATTCATGACAACTGATCCACAGTGTTTTCCATGCTTTTTCATGACTCTTTTCTCATCTATGATTTGCCTTAGCACAATCTTAAATGATGTTATACCGTTCCTTATACATGCTCTCCATGATGTACGATCACTTGCCAGATGTTCGCAGTCGTTTTTCGCAGATGGAGAAGTCATTTAGAGATGATTTACATACATCTCTATATCGTAGTTTAGGTCTGCCGATTTGTCTTTTTCCGTGTATTAGTTCACCATATAGTGCTTAACTCTTTCCGTGTATTAGTTCACCATATAGTGCTTAACTCTTTCCGTGTATTAGTTCACTATATATAATGCTTAACCCTTTCCGTGTATTAGTTCACCATACAGTGCTTAACTCTTTACGTGCGTTGCGACACACTATGCGCCATGCCGATTTTGGTCATGTACGTTTAGCCGCACAGTGCATCACTCTCTATTTGATTAGTGTAAATTGTCATCAAATCAAATTCTTTGTATATATCTTGTATCATCTAAATATTGGTGAAATCTAATTCCGTATTATATTAGCCAAAAAGTAATATATAATATGTTAAGTATTACATGAATATAAACATGTCTGTTGACATTTAAAAACCATGACTAATTGTATCACTGAAATCTCTACCGCTAAATTGATAAAATATTCCGTACTGAAAGCGTTAAATATAACTACATAATATATAACTATATAATATACAACTATATAATATATACCTATATAATATGCAACTATATATATATATATATATATATATATATATAACTATATAATGCTTAAATAATGGAATCGTGTTTCCATTGTAATGTACTAGGATCTATAAACAAATTGTGTAATGAAAAAAACGGGTCTTTTTTTTAAATAATTGCCAGCTTTTATCTGTTGCCGTTACTTAATGTGATTTCTTCTTTCTTATAGACAGATACAACATTCAAGCGTGTATCAACAGACCAGTAAGCGAAGTGATAATAAACACACTTATAAAAATATAATTAATGATACTATAGATTGTGAATTGCTACAACATATTTGAAAATGTGTACACTCCTCCTTTATGGTTTACGGAAGCTTGATATCGCATTCGCAAAATCGGATTGTCCTAACACACAAATGTCACGATGACCTAATATCAGGTTTAACTACACATCTCATCTGCAGTAGAGAAGGTCTACTTAAGGCACGAAGTTGATTTTAATCAAGATGGACGGTTTAAATGATTCTTCCTTGGTTTCCATTTCTCATGCCTTGACATTGGGAGTCGTGGATCATTACTGACAGATGCCATCAACCTTTTAAATTGAGCTCTATCTACAGCCTTTCTTTGGAACATTCTCATTTATGATGTTAACATAGTAAAACCTGTCTACCTCGACTTCTTTATTACAGTTCTGTCCAGGGAACTTTCAACATGCTTCTGAAAAATCCATCTCTCAGCCCTTTAATCATCTTTCAATTTGTGTGTCTCCAGTCCATGATTCGATTCAATAGGTCAGAGTTAGCCATTTATAGCACCGATCCACTATAGTTCTCAATTCTACTGACATAGACCTGTTTACAACATCTTTTTTTCATTTTCTGAAATAACCTGGTCCTGATCGTTTTTTTTCTCAATAGTCAAAAGATCAGCATGTACTACATTTGTTAAATGTTGTTCTGAATTTGTTCAGTCACTTTTTTATTTTGCTTCCCTAGTTGTCTTGCAAGAGTTTACTTTAAACCATCTTGGATAACATGGACAGTAATAAGATATGGCGATGGACAACAACAAAGATATTTGGCAATTGGAGAATAATCTTCTACCTCTTCTACCTCTTCTACCTTTCAGTTCCCTGTGGAGCATAGGTCTTCATCAAACACTTTTGAAGTCGTTCTGTTTCTTGTCATTCTTTTAAGATCATTCCATATCTCCCCCATCATCTTAATTTCTCATTTCTACCTCTACATGTGCAGCTTTTCCTTCTTCGTTTAGGGTACGTACATTCCACGTGCCAATTCTGGAAGTTTTCCTGATAGACAAAAGGTGAGTCGTCAACCCGGACTCGTTACGGCTTGCTCCGGCTTGCATCATACGTCTCTTAGACAGAGAGCCTTTATCTTTCCTGGATGGCGGATTTGCTTTTAATCTTTTCTTTGACTTATCCATGTTTGTGAAGTTTATAAGACAATATTTCCATATACACAAGTGGTAGGGATAAAGAACTGATGATTTTTCTTACACGATCAAATTTGGAACAAAATCTTCTTACAAATAATTGCATGTCGATGGACACTTGTCATTACCTACTAGCGTGTACTTAATTACTTATTGATATTCATTGTTGTTCAACAGATCACATCCATAATGGGAACACAGATAAGTCGGCGATTAAGGTGGTTAGGTAATTGTAGAAGAATGATTAATAATCGTATTCCCAACAATTATTATATCAATAATTTCGTGACAAATGAGACCGTTTGGTTTTAATGTGCTGATATATCAAGATGTTTACACAGCTTCTATGAGGGACGTTTATCGGCGAAAGAAACAGGGACAATCACGTTTGATTGTTAAACGCCGATAATGTTTTTTTGTTACAAAATAAAATGAAAAGAGAACTACTAAACACAATAAGAACACGACAAATGAAATATTTTTGGAGCATGTTAACAGACACAACAACCAAATATAAGTAATATTTGAAAGGAAAATACAACGTAAAGGAGGTAGACCAAGAGTAACATAGACGAGTAACATCAAAAGATGGACACGTCAACATATAACAATCTGCACCATCAAAGCATGAGACAGAGTAGAAAGAAGTAGCATGTGACCAAAATGAGAGGAAAAGAACATAACTGAATGCACACACTATATATATACGAACGACTTGTTCACTTTATAATGTGCATTTCATCAATAGGGGGACCATATAACCTTTGATCTATTACTTTTCTCTATGTTTCATGCACTTTTATATTTGTTGTGTATTTTCATTGAATACATATTTCTGAGTAGTTGGCCCTTGATTTTGGTCTCCTCACTTCGTTTTGTGAAGCTCGTGGTGTTTGGTGGAAGCTCATAGTATTTGGTGGAGACTCGTGGCGTTTGATGAAAGCTCGTAGTGTTTGGTGGAAGCTCGTAGTGTCTGGTGAAAGCTCGTAGTGTCTGGTGGAAGCTCGTAGTGTCTGGTGGAAGCTCGTAGTGTCTGGTGGAAGCTCGTAGTGTCTGGTGAAAGCTCGTAGTGTCTGGTGGAAGCTCGTAGTGCCTGGTGAAAGCTCGTAGTGTCTGGTGAAAGCTCGTAGTGTCTGGTGGAAGCTCGTAGTGTCTGGTGAAAGCTCGTAGTGTCTGGTGAAAGCTTGTAGTGTCTGGTGAAAACTCCTAGTGTCTTGTGAAAGCTCGTAGTGTCTGGTGAAAGCTCGTAGTGTCTGGTGGAAGCTCGTAGTGTCTGGTGAAAGCTCGTAGTGTCTGGTGGAAGCTCGTAGTGTCTGGTGGAAGCTCGTAGTGTCTGGTGGAAGCTCGTAGTGTCTGGTGAAAGCACGTAGTGTCTGGTGGAAGCTCGTAGTGCCTGGTGAAAGCTCGTAGTGTCTGGTGAAAGCTCGTAGTGTCTGGTGGAAGCTCGTAGTGTCTGGTGAAAGCTCGTAGTGTCTGGTGAAAGCTTGTAGTGTCTGGTGAAAACTCCTAGTGTCTTGTGAAAGCTCGTAGTGTCTGGTGAAAGCTCGTAGTGTCTGGTGGAAGCTCGTAGTGTCTGGTGGAAGCTCGTAGTGTCTGGTGGAAGCTCGTAGTGTCTGGTGAAAGTTAGTAGTGTCTGGTGGAAGCTCGTAGTGTCTGGTGAAAGTTCGTAGTGTCTGGTGAAAGCTCGAAGTGTCTGGTGGAATCTCGTAGTGTCTGCTGGAAGCTCGTAGTGTCTGGTGAAAGCTTGTAGTGTCTGGTGGAAGCTCGTAGTGTCTGGTGGAAGCTCGTAGTGTCTGGTGAAAGCTTGTAGTGTCTGGTGGAAGATCCTAGTGTCTGGTGAAAGCTCGTAGTGTCTGGTGGAAGATCCTAGTGTCTGGTGAAAGCTCGTAGTGTCTGGTGGAAGATCCTAGTGTCTGGTGAAAGCTCGTAGTGTCTGGTGAAAGCTCGTAGTGTCTAGTGGAAGATTCTAGTGTCTAGTGAAAGCTTGTAGTGTCTGGTGGAAGCTCGTAGTGTCTGGTGGAAACTCGTAGTGTCTGGTGGAAGATCCTAGTGTCTGGTGAAAGCTCGTAGTGTCTGGTGGAAGCTCGTAGTGTCTAGTGGAAGATCCTAGTGTCTGGTGAAAGCTCGTAGTGTCTGGTGGAAGCTCGTAGTGTCTGGTGAAAGTTCGTAGTGTCTTGTTTTAACAGAAATAACTACTGTCGCTAACTAACTTATGTGCTGTTCCTTTTTGTTTTCAATAGCCGAAATTATTTTATGAATGTTTTCTTTGTTCTTGTTTCTCTGAATGTTTTTGGTCAATCATCTAAATATTTCCTTTTTTCTGCGGTAGTTATTGTTGTGATTGGTCTTTAATGCAGAGCATTTAGTTCTGACATTGGTATGGAACACTTGTAACGACAATTATGGTTCTGAGTACGTGTGTGCCTCTAATTTGATGCAATTATGCTCGTTTAATATTGAGAGAAGTACATGCAGAGAGACAGACACTAATTCTGGTCTGACATCAAGACGACATCAATCTAAGACAGGTCTCTAACCTTAGATCATGTTACAAAATATACGTGGCAGTGTGCCAAGCGTTCGGCTTCTCGTGGCAAGGCGCGGTGCCACTGAGTACGGGTTCGATCCCACTTCGGACCATATATTGTGATTCGTTTTTTTCTATTGTTGTTTGTCTGTCAATTTTTCCGAGTGCTAACACATACTTCTTTGTTCTATTATTCCCTTAGATCAGCTATATATGTTTCTGACAACTCAAACTAATACATGTCTATAACCATAGATAAACGACATAAGTTTCTGACAACTCTAAACTAATACATGTCTATAACCATTGATAAACGACATATGTTTCTGACAACTCTAAACTAATACAGGTCTATAACCATATATAAACGACATATGTTTCTGACAAATCTAAACTAAGCCAGTCCTATAACCATAGATAAGCGACATATGTTTCTGACAACTCTAAACTAAGCCAGTCCTATAACCATAGATAAGCGACATATGTTTCTGACAACACTAAACTAAGACAGTTCTATAACCATAGATAAGCGACATATGCTTCTGACAACTCTAAACTAAGACAGTTCTATAACCATAGATAAGCGACATATGTTTCTGACAACTCTAAACTAAGACATGTCTATAACGATAGATAAGCGGCATATGTTTCAGACAACTCTAAACTAAGACATGTCTATAACCTTAGATAAGCGACATATATGTCTGACAACTCTAAACTAATACTGGTCTCTGACCTTAGATAAGCTATATATGTTTCTGACAACACTAAACTAATACTGGTCTCTAACCTTAGATAAGCATTATATGTTTCTGGCAACACTAAACTAATACTGGTCTCTGACCTTAGATAAGCTATATATGTTTCTGACAACACTAAACTAATACTGGTCTCTAACCTTAGATAAGCATTATATGTTTCTGACAACACTAAACTAATACTGGTCTCTGACCTTAGATAAGCTATATATGTTTCTGGCAACGCTAAACTAAAACACGTATCTAGCTCTAGATAAGCTATATATGTTTCTGACACACCAAATTAGGACATGTTTCTAACCCTAGATAAACATTATATGTTTCTGACAACACCAATCTAAGACAGGTCCCAAAGTCTAAATAAGCGACAGCTGTCTTACACTGTCCTTCTCATTGAGGAGTTAAATCAGCTGCTATCTGAGACTGACGTTTTACTGAACATTGAATACGATACATATTTGAAGTTCCTCCTGCTCTAAGAACGCACAGTTTTGCTATCTTCATTATAACAATGTCCGTCACCTTGTCTTTAAAAAAAGTAATGTCATGTCAGCAATTTAGTGGGTTTATCTATCTGTCTATCTATTGTTCTTTCGAGCCGAAGACGGAACACAGGGCAGAACCACAATCTCAAAAACAGAAACTTGCGTGCCAAAATGGCATATATTGCAGAGATCACTGCTCTAAAATCTATGGCGCTTTTTCCATAACAATACTTTTTACAATGACAGCTTGTCAAGCTATCGATCAAGCTCCTTAGTTGCCTCTAACGAGATGCCTGGAAGGTCACAGTGTCACTATTCTTTACTTCCCTCATAATGAGGCCCCGGTTACACACGGGACCTACAGTGGTTATATGCAGTGTGAGAATGCTTGCCTCACGACTGGAAGCCACTGGCTTGTTTCATCAAAGACAAGGACCTGATATTAGTCAACAGATCTAAGCAATTTAGACTTCTTTATCCGAGGCATTAGTCAAAGACAAAATGTGCCTCTTCATTCCTTTTCTTGGATATTTTGTCTAATTTTCTCCAGTCTAGACCAAAGTTCGTGAGGGCTTTTAATGACTTCTCTTCTCTTTGTATTCCTGGACCTTCCTTGTTTTCTCTTTTCCTGATGTTTTCCATAAGAGTGCCTGTTTTAGTATGTTGACATTAGGAACCAGATATGGATTACACAAATATATTAATTTATTTGTCTTCGTCTATGTGTGGCATTAAAGGGAGAGTTATCATACATCACACTACAAACGGATATGCGATTAAATTCAAATATATTGAAGATGAGTTGCGTAACATAAGTCTCACTTCCTCGTCGTGGTTGCTCTTCAGATCAGTTCACGCGTGATGAAGAGGCTGGGGCAAGAAATAATTGTGTGCTCATTCAAATCCGCTAGTTTGGTGGTTCACGTAACTTACCTCTGGGTTGTTTTCTAGATTAGTGAATGCTTTCTATAGATTTGGAAAGTTAATATGGTTTAAGTTAAAGTTAAGTAAATTTTCAAGAACAGCTATGGAGGACTACTCTTCTAGGAACGTATATGTGTGTGGTTTATATAGATATATATAATCTTCTTTCCTTCTTCATTTGCCTTTCATCGTCGAGGTGAGATACAATTTGCGGTCTTTTGCACTTCTGTTCGCCTCTACTGCTGTCATGTTTCCTAGTCCTTCTAATATTCCATCGATCCAACTTTTTCGTGGTCGGCCTTTTGGTCTGGTATTCTCACACCGTTTAACGAGAGCTCGTTGTACAGTGTTTTTATTAATATACCTTGTCACGTGGCCAAACAATTTTATCTGTTGTTGCTATATATATGCTATGGCGGGGGTTTGCTTTTTCCTATCTTTTTTCTCGGTTCTTAATACATGATCTTTTCTCTCAGACTGCTTCCTGCCATTCGTCTGACACATTGCATCTCAGTAGAGGTTATGTTTCTTATTGTTCTTGCATCTAGAGTCCAGGACTGGCATTTTGAATCAAAATGCTCTAAGTCGTTCAGATGTAACCAAGTCTCAGGAACTGTGAGATCACACGAGACTTTGATTTTTGTGTTCAAACTATCTACGAGGTCGCTCATTCATCTTATTACCAACATTTAGGCTTCATGTTATTACAAGAACATCATGCCGTGTATTACATTGTTATCGTATGTTAATGTAATTTCCGATATATGGTGGATAGGCGGCAGAAATCATTGAAGGCTATGTGTGAAAAGTGTTCCTTGCTGTAGTTTCCATATATTCCAAGTCCGGACTTGTTGCAGGAGCTACTGAGTTAAGTGCTCTGTGCACAACGTGAGCTGTGTGTTTCATCCGTTTTGATCATGTTTCGATATTCCAATTGTTTACTATGAATTATGATATCATATGACAGGGAACAGTTGGCTGTGTTCACTTTCTGTGTGGTTTCGCCTTATGTCTTTTGGCGTGTGCTGAGACTGCTACGATGGAGACTACAGTTACCCTTCTTTGTTTGAGAGATGATATATTAATTCGTATGAATACGCTGGCACAGGCGGTTGAGCAATTATGGATTTTAATTCGTTTGCAGTGATACCGAGACCTTCCATAACCAAATAACCAAATATTTATCAATCACTATTTATCTCATGTTTTAGTTTCACTTTTCAGAGAAAGTGAGAAATTGCTTTTCTTTTTACCCAAACTTCTACCCAACCTTCTACCCAACCTTCTACCCAAACTTCTACCCAACCTTCTACCCAACCTTCTACCCAACCTTCTACCCAAACTTCTACCCAACCTTCTACCCAACCTTCTACCCAAACTTCTACCCAACCTTCTACCCAACCTTCTACCCAAACTTCTACCCAACCTTCTACCCAACCTTCTACCCAACCTTCTACCCAAACTTCTACCCAACCTTCTACCCAAACTTCTACCCAACCTTCTACCCACTTCAGAAGATACTAGATGATTATAAATCCGTTCTCGTTGATATTAATTTCTCCACTTAAAACAATGTTGAATCTTTGTAGCGCGTGCAGCTGTCATCTTCCCAGCCGTAAAGTACAATTATCATGCTTGTTTACGTGCCAGCTGTAGGACTCCAGATCCGAAATTCTTTCGAACAAATTCACTGATCGAACTACACCAATGGCATACAATTAGCAATGGTGGATAGATAATTAAACAAACAGTGGAATGTCTGCATAAACATTAAACAATTCACTGTTTACACAAGCATCTGTTCTTGCTTAAATACTTACAAATATCGGTTTGCTACCCATCACGTCCTTAAACTAAGAAGAAAGAAATGGTTTATGTTTAATATAATTACAAATCTAAACTCATTTGTGGTTTTATTTATTTATTTCATGTTTCATTTCGTCGTTTATTTTTTAGATAACTCAACATTGTATCCAAGACTCAGTCACAATCTAACTCTGAAGCATTCAACTATTCCTTTTCAAACAGTCATTCATGTGATCCCTTCACTTACTCGCCACTCCGTAATCTATTCCCTCACTGAATGCTTCACTCACTCACTCACTCACTCACTCACTCAACAATCAATCATGTCGTTAACAAATAAAAATGAAGTCGTAAATAAAATACTTTCTTTACGGCATTATCCCATATCTTGATTCTGCTCGGGGGCGGCACTTATAGAACTGGAGAACAAAACTCGCTTATCTGTGCCAGTGTTTTTTTCTGAATTTTTGTTTCACTTTCGATAGAAAAAATAAACGGCGTTTACTTGGATTCGAACCCACGTTTTTGTTGTTTTGGAGAACGAGTTATCAATTCGACCTCCAGCGCACCTCGGCAGTCGTTTATTGACGAATATTGTCAACCATCAATCTCCATCTCTCTTTGTTTTTATAAGTCCCCTAATATTTGTGATCAGAGCTGCCGATTCGTTTATGTGCTTACACGTCATAATTGTCCTTCTTCTTGTAATAGTATTGGGAATGGACAACTACAACAACCTTACACGTAGGTGAAAGTACCATAGATGGGGGCAGATATCCAGGGGGATTATTAAAGCAAACACAAGCTTATCGGGTCCGATAGCGAGACTAGATCGCACGTGGACAGGATGAGCATAACTTTGGCACTTTTGATACTGTCTTAAACTATGTCTGGGTAGTTCAGCGTTTATAAAATTGTGATTCGCGGAACCCATGGATCCGCGACTACAAAACGCAGTTATTGCGTACCTGAAGTAAAGAAAAGTTGGGGAACCGCTGGGGTAGATGTTTCTGGTGCAGGTGGCGTGATACGTGCCCAACCTCGGAGAAGGGAAGGATGGGACCATCTCTTATGGCTCTATGAAAATAGTAATGGGTGACACTTAAACGATTTCCTGACATACACGAACTACGACACGTAGACTATGGAGGCGTACTGTATGTAAGGCAAGATCGTCACAACATACAAATCAGTCTGAGGCAGAATAGGATATGCTAGTTAATATAAGATAGTAATAGGTTAATTGACATCCTACAGCAAATAATTAGTCAGTTAGCTTTGGTACTCACCTGGGGACATTCTTTGACATCGTGGTATAGTATGTATTCAAACTGTAGTTAACATTAGGAATAGATCATGTCAAGGGACGTGAGGGCTTACATGAATGATTCTCTATAAGTGAAAGAAATTGGGAGAATTTGGCTGCACAACCTTGCTTACCGTAGCACAAGGAGGTCGGGGGGTGGATGACACATGTTTTTCGTGGAAGTGCAGATATCAATGTCATAAGGCAAAAATCGGAGGAGAAAGGAGACGAGGCCAGGCATCACGAATACACCTTGTTCGTTCTGCGGATGGAACTGTCTGTCCAATATTGGCAGATTCGGCTATGAGATAAGCTGGTCAGCAAAACAACAGCTACATAAGATATAATATTTTACAAACCTACTGCCTTATCAGCACATGTTTCATAGCGACCGTCTGTCAAGACGACGAAGACCATTCACATACATTTTACTTAATCATGACACGCATCTCACTAGCATCAACTGCTTCAAACACACTGATGAAACTATTGAGATCCAAAGTACATACTGCACTAACTAAACTGGTATTATTCAAATGCTATGTCAGACCAGTGCAACATGGGTTTTCATTTTCACTCTCACCCATTAAATACTTTAATACTCACAGCCTCTGAAGATTTATATATCTAAAGCAACAAGAAAATATAAGCTCTTTTTACAAGTTTCCGGACGAAATATTATATCTTAATTAGAACTATTTAATTTTAAAATTATTAACTGAGTGGTTAGTAAGCTCGCCACTTGATCAGAAGAATGTGGATTCTATTCCTTAAGTAGTGGAGTTTTTATAACGCACTAATAGCACTCAGGGTTTTACACAGCCTCTCGAGAACTAGTAACGTGAATTGTTTTGTGGATGTAAAGGTTAATGTTTAGTGCATGTAAAAGTGGATGCTTCGTGGATGATAAAGTGGATGCTTCGTGGATGTAAAGGTGGATGTTTCGTAGATGTAAAAGTGAATGTTTCGTAGGTGTAAAAGTGGATGTCACGTAGATGTAAAAGTGAATGTTTCGTGGATGTAAAAGTGAATGTTTCGTAGATGTAAAAGTGAATGTTTCATAGATGTAAAAGTGGATGTTTCGTAGATGTAAAAGTGAATGTTTCGTGGATGTAAAAGTGAATGTTTCGTAGATGTAAAAGTGGATGTTTCGTAGATGTAAAAGTGAATGTTTCGTAGATGTAAAAGTGAATGTTTCGTGGATGTAAAAGGGAATGTTTCGTGGATGTAAAAGTGAATGTTTCGTGGATGTAAAAGTGAATGTTTCGTGGATGTAAAAGTGAATGTTTCGTGGATGTAAAAGTGAATGTTTCGTAGATGTAAAGGTGGATGGTTCGTAGATGTAAAGGTGGATGTTTCGTAGATGTAAAGGTGGATGGTTCGTGGATGGTTCGTAGATGTAAAGGTGGATGTTTCGTAGATGTAAAGATGGATGGTTCGTGGATGGTTCGTAGATGTAAAGGTGGATGTTTCGTAGATGTAAAGGTGGATGTTTCGTAGATGTAAAGGTGGATGGTTCGTGGATGTAAAAGTGGATGGTTCGTGGATGTAAAGGTGGATGTTTCGTAGATGTAAAGGTGGATGGTTCGTGGATGTAAAAGTGGATGTTTCGTAGATGTAAAGGTGGATAGTTCATAGATGTAAAAGTGGATGTTTCGTTGATGTAAAAGTGGATGTTTCGTAGATGTAAAGGTGGATGTTTCGTAGATGTAAAGGTGGATGGTTCGTGGATGTAAAAGTGGATGGTTCGTAGATGTAAAGCTGGATGTTTCGTAGATGTAAAGGTGGATGGTTCGTAGATGTAAAGGTGGATGGTTCGTAGATGTAAAGGTGGATGGTTCGTAGATGTAAAGGTGGATGTTTCGTAGATGTAAAGGTGGATGGTTCGTGGATGTAAAAGTGGATGGTTCGTAGATTTAAAAGTGGATGGTTCATAGATGTAAAAGTGGATGGTTCATAGATGTAAAAGTGGATGGTTCATAGATGTAAAAGTGGATGGTTCGTAGATGTAAAAGTGGATGTTTCGTAGATGTAAAGGTGGATGGTTCATAGATGTAAAAGTGGATGTTTCGTAGATGTAAAGGTGGATGGTTCATAGATGTAAAAGTGGATGATTCGTAGATGTAAAGGTGGATGGTTCATAGATGTAAAAGTTTATATTTCGTAGATGTAAAGGTGGATGGTTCATAGATGTAAAAATGGATGTTTCGTTGATGTAAAAGTGGATGTTTCGTAGATGTAAAGGTGGATGGTTCGTAGATGTAAAGGTGGATGGTTCGTGGATGTAAAAGTGGATGGTTCGTAGATGTAAAAGTGGATGTTTCGTAGATGTATAAGTGAATGTTTCGTGGATGTAAAAGTGAATGTTTCGTAGATGTAAAAGTGGATGTTTCGTAGATGTAAAAGTGAAAGTTTCGTAGATGTAAAAGTGAATGTTTCGTGGATGTAAAAGGGAGTGTTTCGTGGATGTAAAAGTGAATGTTTCGTGGATGTACAAGTGAATGTTTCGTGGATGTAAAAGTGAATGTTTCGTGGATGTAAAAGTGAATGTTTCGTAGATGTAAAGGTGGATGGTTCGTGGATGTAAAAGTGGATGGTTCGTGGATGGTTCGTAGATGTAAAGGTGGATGTTTCGTAGATGTAAAGGTGGATGGTTCGTGGATGGTTCGTAGATGTAAAGGTGGATGTTTCGTAGATGTAAACGTGGATGTTTCGTAGATGTAAAAGTGGATGGTTCGTGGATGTAAAAGTGGATGGTTCATAGATGTAAAAGTGGATGTTTCGTAGATGTAAAGGTGGATGGTTCATAGATGTAAAAGTGGATGTTTCGTAGATGTAAAAGTGGATGGTTCATAGATGTAAAAGTGGATGGTTCGTGGATTTAAAAGTGGATGGTTCGTAGATGTAAAAGTGGATGGTTCGTGGATGTAAAAGTGGATGTTTCGTAGATGTAAAAGTGGATGGTTCGTGGATGTAAAAGTGGATGGTTCATAGATGTAAAAGTGGATGGTTCGTGGATGTAAAAGTGGATGTTTCGTAGATGTAAAAGTGGATGGTTCATAGATGTAAAAGTGGATGGTTCGTAGATGTAAAAGTGGATGGTTCATAGATGTAAAAGTGGATGTTTCGTAGATGCAAAGGTGGATGGTTCATAGATGTAAAAGAGGATGTTTCGTAGATGTAAAAGTGGATGGTTCATAGATGTAAAAGTGGATGTTTCGTAGATTTAAAAGTGGATGGTTCATAGATGTAAAAGTGGATGTTTCGTAGATGTAAAGGTGGATGGTTCGTAGATGTAAAAGTGGATGGTTCGTGGATGTAAAAGTGGATGTTTCGTAGATGTAAAGGTGGATGGTTCGTGGATGTAAAAGTGGATGTTTCGTAGATGTAAAGGTGGATGGTTCATAGATGTAAAAGTGGATGTTTCGTTGATGTAAAAGTGGATGATTCGTAGATGTAAAGGTGGATGGTTCATAGATGTAAAAGTTTATATTTCGTAGATGTAAAGGTGGATGGTTCATAGATGTAAAAGTGGATGTTTCGTTGATGTAAAAGTGGATGGTTCGTAGATTTAAAAGTGGATGTTTCGTAGATGTAAAGGTGGATGGTTCGTGGATGTAAAAGTGGATGGTTCGTAGATGTAAAAGTGGATGTTTCGTAGATGTATAAGTGAATGTTTCGTGGATGTAAAAGTGAATGTTTCGTAGATGTAAAAGTGGATGTTTCGTAGATGTAAAAGTGAAAGTTTCGTAGATGTAAAAGTGAATGTTTCGTGGATGTAAAAGGGAGTGTTTCGTGGATGTAAAAGTGAATGTTTCGTGGATGTACAAGTGAATGTTTCGTGGATGTAAAAGTGAATGTTTCGTGGATGTAAAAGTGAATGTTTCGTAGATGTAAAGGTGGATGGTTCGTGGATGTAAAAGTGGATGGTTCGTGGATGGTTCGTAGATGTAAAGGTGGATGTTTCGTAGATGTAAAGGTGGATGGTTCGTGGATGGTTCGTAGATGTAAAGGTGGATGTTTCGTAGATGTAAAGGTGGATGTTTCGTAGATGTAAAAGTGGATGGTTCGTGGATGTAAAAGTGGATGGTTCATAGATGTAAAAGTGGATGTTTCGTAGATGTAAAGGTGGATGGTTCATAGATGTAAAAGTGGATGTTTCGTAGATGTAAAAGTGGATGGTTCATAGATGTAAAAGTGGATGGTTCGTGGATTTAAAAGTGGATGGTTCGTAGATGTAAAAGTGGATGGTTCGTGGATGTAAAAGTGGATGTTTCGTAGATGTAAAAGTGGATGGTTCGTGGATGTAAAAGTGGATGGTTCATAGATGTAAAAGTGGATGGTTCGTGGATGTAAAAGTGGATGTTTCGTAGATGTAAAAGTGGATGGTTCATAGATGTAAAAGTGGATGGTTCGTAGATGTAAAAGTGGATGGTTCATAAATGTAAAAGTGGATGTTTCGTAGATGCAAAGGTGGATGGTTCATAGATGTAAAAGTGGATGTTTCGTAGATGTAAAAGTGGATGGTTCATAGATGTAAAAGTGGATGTTTCGTAGATTTAAAAGTGGATGGTTCATAGATGTAAAAGTGGATGTTTCGTAGATGTAAAGGTGGATGGTTCGTAGATGTAAAAGTGGATGGTTCGTGGATGTAAAAGTGGATGTTTCGTAGATGTAAAGGTGGATGGTTCGTGGATGTAAAAGTGGATGTTTCGTAGATGTAAAGGTGGATGGTTCATAGATGTAAAAGTGGATGTTTCGTTGATGTAAAAGTGGATGGTTCGTAGATGTAAAAGTGAATGTTTCGTGGATATATATGTGGAAGTTTCGTGGATGTATATGTGGATGTTCCGTGGATGTAGATATGAATGTTTGTCGATGTAAAGATAGATGTTCCGTGGATGTAAAGCGCATATAAATGTAGATGTTTCGTGGATGTATATTTGTAGGTTTCGTGCATGTATAAATGGATGTTTCATGGATGTAGTGGTTGATGTTTCGTGGATGTAAAACAGGCCTGGAACAGATCAAAGTACCAATAAATGTGCCTGTGGATAAGACTGACAAGTAGGGGCTGCAACTGTTTTCTTAGTTCAGTTTACAATCCACATGACTTGACCTCTTCGCTATTCTTAGCGTAACGATCAACTAATGTAACTGTTAGTCGATGTACATATTTATTGTCGACAAAAAGCGTGGTCGAAATAAACCTGCGGAAATTCATGCACGTATGTACATGTGTGCACATATCTTATTAACTGATTGAATACAATGTAAATATGAGTACATCATACAAGATGTAAACACGTTTACAATGTGATGTTAATAAAAATAGACTTTACTATTCTATCCAATAACTGCTTAGAGTGGACAGAAAGTACAACGCAGTAACGACCATATCTAAAAGTCAACTTTATAGCTTTAGTTCCGTATGTTTTTTTTTTTCATCCTCACATTGTGTTACTCACTGGGGAAGCAATATGAGAATTTTAGGGACATGGTGAACCTAAATATAGTGTTTATAGATCAGGATAAAGCGTTTGATCGTGTGGACAGGAACAAACTTAGGCAAACTTTAGAAACCTACGGGGTAGCAGGACAACTACTAGATAATATAATGGCATTATAAAAACAGTCAAAGTGTCGTTAGAACATCGGAAGGTCTGTCAGAATGGTTTCATGTTACAACATGTGTAAGACAAGGATGCGTCCTCTCACCACTCCTCTTCACCATATATATGGACAAAATAAATCAGGAAACAACCAACAATGAGGAAAAATCAAATAATAACATAGAGGTAGAAAACTCCAACATCAACGAGCTACTCTTCGCAGATGACCAATGTCTAATATATGAGGATGAAAACCTGCTACAACAGCATTTAACATCTCTAGATAAAAGCAGCACAAACTACATTATGCAAATTAACACAGCAAAAACAGAGGCTATAAGAATTAGCAAATTAAGACACCCATTAAACATTAAGATCAAAGATAAAGAAATTAAACAAGTAGAGGAATTCAAGTATTTAGGCACACTGTTCACAGATGATGGAAAACTAGACAGAGAAATTGACATGAGAATACACAAAGGAAATGCTGTCACATACCAGCTTTCACCAATGCAAAGACACCCAAACATTTATATGCTAGCTAAACAACAAATGATAAATAGCATTTTCATACCAACTGTGTGCTATGAAAGTCAAACGTGGACACTTTCTAAATCGCATTTAAGAAAGATCAATACATGTGAGATGCGATGCTTGAGAAAAGAAACAAACAACATCAGAAGAGATAGAATATCAAATGAAACGATAAGAAAAATAGTAGGAAAAAAACCCTGCCAAGAATATATAGAACAACAAAACTTAAATGGTTTTGCCACCTGGTCAGAATGAATCATTTTCAATCACCATCAAGGGCTTTTTTCTCGAGAATGCATGGAAAAAGAACTAAGAGGAAGACCCAGAAGAAGATGGATAGATGCAGTGACATAGACATGTAACAACAAAGGAAAGTCACTAATTCAGACAGTACGAGCAACTCAAGAACGACAAATGATATAAACCACGACACATTTTCGATATCAGTGAAATGAGAAATGAGAAGAAGGGACATGGTCGATGTGCAATGAGCATGATCCGTCGACTAAACTAAAATAAGTAAATAAAAAAACACAAAAAAGTAGAGCCCGGTCATGCCATGTGGTTTATAGGGAATATGGTGTTACGACCATACATTTCACAGACCTTCAGCACATTATTTTGGGGATGATGGGATCGGTATTACGCCCGTGCCACTTTACTTTCCCAGATAAAAATCCGGTACCCATTTAAGGCTGGGTGAACCCGGAATCCGTCGGTTGGGATCGAACCCTACCTCCTTTGTAGTCTAATTCACTAACCACTGAGCTATCGCGGTTCCTTAAACGCAAAAAAATTAGCATCATATTCAGCACCCATTATACTATCTGAAGTGCGTGACTCAATAATACACCTCTGTCTATCCTGTTATAAAAAGTTCTCACTCCCAAAACATTGGACATTCTTGTCCGCAAGCACCTCTTTTATTGACGTTGTCATTTTTAAAACACTAAATAAGCGATATCAATATTTTTCGGGCACATCATGAGAAGAGGACAGTTGGAATACTTGGTTACAACTGGCAAAATAAAAGGAAAGAGAGATCGCGGGCGACAAAGAGAGAAAATACTGGTTAGCTTGGTGTCATGGCATGGAAAACAGTCAACAACAGAACTGATACGATGCACTGTAGATAGAAGATTGTAGAGGGACATGATCACCTACGCCAATTGGTATGGCCCATGATGAAATTAAATTTTTGGGGCATGTTAAAAGACACAACAGCCTACTAAAAGTAATATTGGAAGGAAAAATACAAGGTAAAAGAGGCAAAGGCAGACCAAGACTAACATGGACGAGTAACATCAAAAGATGGTAAAGTCAATATATGACAGCCTGCACCATCAAAGAAAGAAACATAGTTATATGGCGATCCATGATAGCCAACCTTCGTTGTGGAGAAGGCGCACGATGATGATGATGATTGTTGGATGTAAGGTTAACTAAGTCATGAGTTTGATGTTGGGAGTGCCAATAGCGTAGGCCAAATTGTCGGCTTAGCGATGCGAGCTTGTTTTGTGAAATTGGATCGAACGTATTTTATCGCTCCCCAGATGATCCTACTGTTAAAGAGAGTGGGGTCTGGCTCTCAGCGTTTGGTAAAGACAGAAAGGAGGAGGACTGACCCACAATACTCCGGTTGATATGACTAGCACGGTGTTTTACAGTCCCAACCCAGGAAATGATAATTTTTTTACTGGAGGATACATTTTTACTTATTTTCATCTAATACACTATAACTCTTAATAGAATCACCATTTATTATTCACTTTCATGCCTTTCTTAGACCACAAAACTTACTGCTTTTATTACTGACACCAAATCGGCAAGTGACTGAAAGTATACAGTAACTTAGATTTAACTAAACAAATGATCATTTATTGATTATCATTTGTATTAAAACTAACAGTATCAAGTTAAAAAATACTGTCATAGGACCTATGACTTTATGAAGCCTCTACTTATATCAAGTGGTGCAGTCTATTTTTAGGTTATATCGTTTCACTGTTATATATCCCCTGTGGGGGACTGGTTGGTCTCGAGGAAAGACGCCGGCGTTGAGACAGATAGGTTGTGGGTTCAAATTCCGGCTGCACCAGTTAGAATTTGTATTTATGATTTCTCTATGTGGCAACCACCCCTGGTCTCAGCAGCGAGGCCCGGCTTGAAGCGTCAGTCTATAATAGACGGTAAAAAATATGAGTACCTCCGACAACGGAGTTGTCTGAATGTGCAGCTAGGGACCCCTGTACACACGGATGCCAGGGAAAAATGGATTAACACGCAAAAGTCAGTTCCTAGTTTCTATGTCCTCCGTCAGAGGTCAAAGCTAGCGAACGAAAAAAAAATACAATGTGTGATACTATCCCATACAGACGCACATATATATATATATATATATATATATATATATATATATGTGTGTGTGTGTGTGTGTGTGTGTTTACATCTTCACATGAAGATTATGATCTATAATGGATATCTCATAGACAATGTTTTGTTACTTCTTTCTTTAACACCTTCTCTTACCATTATTGGAATTATATTTTTTTTAAAATGACCCCAATGTGTGTACATAAATTATCAGGCTTAGTCTGGTTTAGTCTGTATCCCAAAGAGCATGTCCTGGTGATAATGAGTCTCAATAATACATCATGAAGCGTATGCTATAGACAATCAAAAGGATTATCTCTTTTTGTACCATCTCTTCTTGTATACATATTTTAGCATACTCATTTTCACATAATATCTATTTTTATCCTCCGATATGTAGCCCATATTTCTTTCGTTTCATTATTTCATCTCTTATCCCTCTGTTTATTTATCCTTGATTTATATGTCCCGTACATCCTATATGTAGTAGAGTGTCTCTCCTTGTCGCTGTTCGTTCTTTTTTGTTTTTCATGTTCTGAGTAAGGCCGCATGTAGGCCGAGGCGTCAGTATTGTGTTGTGTTCTTTTTATTTTGTTTTTGTTAAACTGTGACGATACTTTGTAGGAGTACACTTTACAGCATTTATGGATTTTCTTGTTTGTGTGTGTGGATGTGTGCACGCGCGTGTATGTGTATGTGGTGCGCGCGTGTGTGTGTGTGTATATGCATGAGTGGGTGGGGGTGTACATATGTTTTTTTATGATTTCATTTCTTGATTTTCTCATCAACTCACTCTAGAACGCTTTCTTTGTCTGCCCTTCACACGACACAATCGGTATACGAAAAACAATACGTACATAAACACAAATACACATATGGCTAAATACAAACGTATTACACATAAACAAATACACATATGGCTAAATACAAACATATTTGCACATATACTCCATCACAGACATTGACATACGAAACATGACGAAGTGTAAGCATTAACTTACAGTGTCTTCGAAATGAATTATTTTACGAATCTGAGGAAATACCAAGATTAAATGTGGTTGATATAGATATAGATATAGTTATATATTTAGAAGGTTGTGGAGAGACATGATCACTTAAACCAGGAGGCATACTTGATGATGACGATAGATATAGTTACGCTCTTTTTGCAATGTTGCCAGACATCAGTTTTTGTTCAGCCTGACAGTTCATATATTTGACTTCCAATCTATTAGAAATTTCGCATGCAATCAAGTTAGTATACCTCCAATCTGTCCCCAATTACAACTGTCTTTATCTAGGCCAGGGATGGCCAATTTCTTTTAAATGGCGGGCCACTTTTTTATATATTTTTTTTTGTGGCGTGCCACAGACATAACAACATCAATATAAATAAACTTGGCATTTGTTTTAAGGTAATATTTTTTGTTACTTATCGCCATTATTTGCTTACATAAATAATTTTATTGCAACAGAGTCAAAAATGTCTAGTTGATTTATAAAAATGAATAAAATTTACTATTTGCATTGTTTAAGAAACATGTTTTAGTAAGGTCATTTTAAAGTTGACATGTAACAAACCTTAATGAGAACAATGTGGACGTTCATGTGCAGCAACAAGTTCATCAAAGACAATGTGTAAAGATGATGGTGATATTCGTAATAAATCCTGAAGGTGGCCATCAGTGAATCGGTTTCTTTATGACGATTTAATCGCCTTCATTGTTGAAAAAGTGCATTCACATATATATGTGCTTCCGAACATAGAAGTAATTTTCAAACTGAAATCACTCAATGCGGGATATTTTTCCTGTGGCACAAGTTTCCAAAAGTCAATTCCTATCTCCATCCTTGATTGGAAAAAGGGGTCACTTTGGAGGTTACATAACTCCAACTGAAAAGTGTCATGTTGTTGGAAAATGTTACACTTCATAGGGTTGTTAAACAATGCCAGTTCTGGTCGTGGTTCGTATACCACTGAAGTCAGAAAATCGTTCATTGAATTGCTCCAATAGTTTGTCTAACATTAATACAGAGAATTTGAAATCAGTGTCACTGCGCTCCTCAATCAATTATTTGCACGAAGGAAAATGAATGAAGTTTACTTTGGCCAGGGTAAATCTAAAAACTTTTAGTTGACTTATAAATCCATCTAGGTGTCCTACCACATCTGAGACTGTTTTGGAACGTCCCTGTAGCTTCACGTTGAGTTCATTCATGTGCTGGGTGATATCAGTTAAAAAGGCCAATACGCTGTTAAAATGTAGATCAGACATTTTTCTGATCAGTTCTTTGTTGGTATCATGTTTCTCTAAAAACTGCTTTATCTCGTTTCTCAAAGCAAAAAACCGCCTCAAACAATTCCCTCTGTTTAGCCAGCGTACTTGTGTGTAGAGCACCAAATCGCCATATTCCGCCTCAACTTCTGATAGAAAATGTATAAACTGTCGGTGTGTCAAAGACCGATTCCCGCCTTTTATTAAATGCACATACTTTATTACAGTTTTCATAACATCCTACACGTTTAGAATCTTGCCACACAGCGCCTCCTGGTGTATAATGCAGTGTAATGCTGGGCAATGGATTCCAGCCTTCCATAATAATCCAACTAGACCTGTTTGAGTACCACACATTAACTTAGCGCCATCTGTCACTATTGCTGAAAGTCTGTTTATGTCACCGATACCGTTAACAACTTTCATAACTGAGTTATAAATGTCTTGACCTTTGGTCGTATTATGCAATGAATCTAAAGCTAGTAGCTCTTCATTGATAATAAAGTTTTTTGAAACAGTTCTTATGAAAATTAAAAGTTGTGCTGTGTCTGATATGTCAGTAGATTCATCCAAAGCCAGAGAAAAGTAAGCGGAATTTGTAACGACACTCTTTAATTTACTAGATATATGAGAACTTATTTCCTCAACCCTTCTAGTGACTGTTTGTTTTGATAGTGGAACGCTCTCAAAATGACTGGCAATTTTGTCTTCCCCAAATGCACGCGCCATGTTAATAGAACAACATTTTACGAAGTCACCGTCACATAATGATTTTTTTTTTATTTCGCTATCTCTGCGCTTACAACAAACTGTTCATATTATACCACGACCGAAGCAACAGACAATGAAAACACGGATTACAACAATAGCACTGTTTCCTGTTAAAATGGAACTGTTCAATGTAACTCGACAAAATCAGAATGATCAGATCGGATATATAATTTTGACTGATGAAAAGAGGTTTGGAGAGAAAGAAACTGAAAGTAAAATAATTGTGAGGGGAATGTGTTGGGGTGGAGGAGGTGGGTGACTGCAGTATTTCTTGACGGAAACTGTTTGAACTCGCCGAACCGAGAGTCGGCTCTAGAACCATTCGTTGACTTCTTCCTTTGTTTAAGTCGGTCGCAGGATGATCAAAAGGAAAAAAAAAGGATGGCCCGGGAGTGACGACAAGTCGACGATAAACTAACTACTAGAGTGTTCCGAGTTTTAAGCAAAGGTCTACTAGGAAATATTTGAGTTAGCTTTCTCCACGGTAGAAGTTAATGTAACAAATTGTAAATCAATGTTACCCAGGACCTTTTGCTCAATGCAACCTGATTTTATTTTTTATCCGCCGCGGGCCACAAAAAGGACGTCGCGGGCCACCTGTGTGTCTTTAGCCAGACATTACAAGCTATGTTCATGCTTAATGCACCTACATCATCAACAATTACAGACGTCTTTAGCCACACATTACAAGCTATGTTCATGTCTAATCCACCTACATCATCAACAATTAAAGCTGACTATAGCCAGACATTAAAAGCTATGTTCATGATTAATACACATACATCATCATCAATTAAAGCTGACTTTAGCCAGACATTACAAGCTATGTTCATGATTATTCCACATACATCATCAACAATTAAAGCTGACTTTATCCAGACATTACAAGCTATGTTCATGTTTAATCCACCTACATCATCAACAATTAAAGCTGACTATAGCCAGACATTAAAAGCTATGTTCATGATTAATACACATACATCATCAACAATTAAAGCTGACTTTAGCCAGACATTACAAGCTATGTTCATGATTATTCCACATACATCATCAACAATTATAGCTGACTTTAGCCAGACATTACAAGCTATGTTCATGTTTAATCCACCTACATCATCAACAATTAAAGCTGACTTTAGCCAGACATTACAAACTATGTTCATGTTTAATCCACATACATCATCAACAATTAACACTGACTTTAGCCAGACATTACAAGCTATGTTCATGATTAATCCACCTACATCATCAACACATAAAGCTGACTTTAAGCCAGACATTACAAACTATGTTCATGGTTAATCCACATACATCATCAACAATTAAAGCTGACTTTAGCCAGACATTACAAGCTATGTTCATGTTTAATCCACCTACATCATCAACAAGTACATACGTCTTTAGTCAGACATTACAAGCTGTGTTCATTTCTAATCTATCTACATCTTGAATAATTCATCATCATCATCATGTGACATATCGGTTGTCGTAGGTGATCATATCCCTCCACAATCTTTTGTCGACAATGCATCGTATCAATTCTTTTTTTTGACTGTTTTCCATGCCATGACAGCAAGCTATCCAGTGTTTTTTCTCTTTGTCGCCCGCGATCTCTCTTTCCTTTTAATTTGCCAGTTGTAATCAAGTATTCCAACTTTCCTCTTCTCATGATGTGCCGAAAAATGTTGATTGCTTATTACTGATGTTTTTTAGAGCTCCCTTTTGGATTGGTCTCTTTATCTGTCCAGGGAACTTTCAACATTCTTCTGAGAAATCCCATCTCTGTGGTCTCTAATCGTCTTTTCATCCTTTTGTCCACTGTCCATGATTCGCTTCCATAGGTAAGAATTGGTTCTATATAGCATCGATGAACTCTCTTTCTTATTCCTATTGACATAGATTTCTTGGATAAGATATTTTTCATTTTCTGAAATGTTATTATGGCATGAGCTATTCTGCTTTTTATTTCTGTGTTGCACCTCCCATTTGATGTTATTATTGTGCCCAAGTATTTCAAACGTTGTACATGTTTTAGATTTGTCTTCTTTATTTTTATGCTGCATGATGGTGATGATTGTTTCTTCGATATAACCATTAGTTCTGTTTTTTTACTATTCAGACTAAGTCCTTTCTTGTTGCTTTCTTTTACTATAATATCTTTAATTACTTATAGTTCATTCTGTGTCTCTGCTATTAAGACTGGGTCATCCGCATATCGCAAATTATTTATGTTGTGAGCGTTGACTTCAAATTCCTTTTGTGTCTACTATTCTCCTTCCTCTTCTTTCCTTCCTCATCTGTCTTTCAGCGTCGAGGTGAGATTTAATCTGCGGTATTTTGCTCTTCTGTTCGCCTCTGCTGTTGTTATGTTTCCTAGTTCTTCTAATATTTCATAGATAGATCTCTTTTTCGTGATCGACCCTTGGGTCTGGTGTTCTCGCTACGTTTGTTGAAGACTCATTGTGTTGTGTTTTGATTTGCCTGCCTTGTCACGTGGCCAAACCGTTATATCTGTTGTTTCCTTTTATATTCTATGGCGGGTGCTATTCCTAGCTTTTTTCTCAGTTCTTCATTTCTGATCTTATCTCCCAGACTGTTTCCTGTCATTCGTCTAACACATTTTATCTCTGTAGAGGTTATTTTCTTATTGTTCTTGCATCTAGGGTCCAGGTCTGGCATTGGTAGCACAACATTGGGATGAAGATTGTATTGTATAGTGCTAGTACAGAGTTATTTCCTTGTTGGACAATAGTGGTGATAACTGTCCAATGATTTGACAAGCGTTGTTGCATCTTGATTCTATCTCTGCTGTTTGAGAATTATCGTTTGTCATTAGACTTCTAGGTATTTGAATTCCTCTACTTGTTTTAGTTGCCTGCCTTCAATATTTATGTTGATGTTCTGTTTATTTTTGTCTACTATTGATCTCATAATATGTTCGATGTAAGGTGAAACCAAATCCGGCTAGAGAACACAGCCTTGTCTGACTCCTTATTTTATTATATTGGTGTTGTCCCATCAATAATTACAGCTGACGCCTTGCAAGCTATGTTCATGTTTAATGCATCTACTCATTTAACAATTAACTTTACCGAAGATCAGGCAACCTATCATTCCCATGAAATTGAGGATGCGTTTCAAGAAAAGAAACTGGAATTAGCAGCATGGATAGACCTAAAGAAAGCATTTCGTAAGGTATGGAAGAAAGGGCTTTTGAAGAAACTGAGAAATTATGGAGTAAATGGCAGGATGTACAAATGGGTCAAAGCATACCTGCATAACAGGAGAGCCAGAGTGCAACTGGATGGTCTTAACAGTAAGTAGGTCTTACTGCGCCAGGGCGTTCCACAGGGAGGGGTACTATCTCCAACACTTTTTCTGATCTACATCAATGACCTAGTTACTGAACTACAATATGGTATCAAAGTGGCAATGTATTCAGATGACTTGGTAATGTGGTGCACAGAGGAGTATGCAACAGTGGCCTCCAAATTGTTACAAAGAGATATGAATGCACTTAATTCATGGACAAATAGATGGTGTATCAGCATCAATACAGACAAATGCAGTACTACACTTTTCACTCTTTCCCCAAAACAAAAAGCAGGAGCCATCTACATAAACAATGAGCCAGTGAAAGAAGCCATACAAGCTACGTATCTCGGAGTTACATTTGATAACAAACTATCTTGGAAACAGCAGATAAATAAGGCAACCCAAAAAGCAAGGAGGAAATTGGCTATTCTAAGAAAGCTGTGCGGAACTACATGGGGTGCAAGTGGAAAAATACTAATTAAAGTTTACCAACAGAGTATATGCCCACATTTAGAATATGGATCATCCGCATGGTGCTCAGCATCAAACACCACACTGCAAGAACTGGATAAAGTACAAAACCAGGCACTTATGGTCATCACAGGAGCAATGAAATCAACACCAATATTGGAGATGGAGAAATTGTGGAGGATACCAGCACTGAGAGAACGAAGGGACACAAAGGTGCTGATACAGGCAGAACAATTTGCTTGCATGCCGAGATATCCAATGAAGGACCTATTCCAAAATCTTGCATTGGGACGACTTAAGAGAAGCAGTTTTATCCACCAAGCCAAACGTATTAGTAGACAAACACCAGACATGCCAAGAGCTGTTGACCCCCTACTGCCCATACCAGAACAGACTCCCTGGACAGGGGAATCAGGATTATCAGTTCAAATACGGACAGAAGTGAAAGGAACAGTTGATAAAGAGGAACAGAATAGTCTACAGCGAAAAACAATAACTCTCAGTTTCCTGGATGAAGAATACCCACAAGACCTATGAATTCGTGTGTATACAGATGGATTAGCACAGAATGCAGTAAAAAATGGGGGAGCAGGTGCATATATAGAGTACCCAAATAACACTAGGGATATGAATAAAATAGCAACAGGGAAATATTGTCACAATTATGATGCAGAAATACAAGCAATAAAGTTAGCAATAGAAACACTGCTGAACATTAATCTTAACCCGCAGCCTGTAGTGTTTTTGACAGATACAAGATCAGTACTCCAGGCACTACAATGCAGAATATTACCACATCAGCAGACCGTATTGACGCATCTCACTGTGGAATACCAGGAAATGAGAAAGCAGATCAGGTGGCAAAGGAAGGTTCAACAGGCACACAGCTAGATACACCGGTTACATACCATCATAAGAAACAGATAATCAAATCAATCAGAGGACCACAAGGCCCAAATCAGGATGCCTTTCATAATATGAATAGATATGAACAAGTTACATTATACGCCTCAGAACAGGACGCAATCGACTCCATAGTCACATGTATACAAAATTCAAGATCGGCACATCAACTACTTGTACATGTGGACAGGCGCCCCAGACTGCTGAACACATACTTCAAGACTGCACTGCATATAGTAGACTGAGGAAAATCCATTGGCCCATAGATACAACACTACAGACAAAACTATATGGGCCACTGCAAAAATTACAAAATTCGTTCCATTTTCGTGTCAGCCTTGCATGGGATGTTTACGTTTCCGCTATTTTTGATGATATTTGATGTTTTGAAACTTCATTGCTAATAATTAATCATATGTATTTACATTTGTCAAATGTTTCTAGTTCTTGTTCATTATTTGTGATGTTTGCTACAATGTCACAAGCAAGATACTAGTTGTTAATAGGTCTGGCAAGCCATGGGTGCTACCAGTAAGAGATTAGTTGTTAATAGGTCTGGCAAGACATGGGTGCTACCAGTAAGAGACTAGTTGTTAATAGGTCTGGCAAGCCATGGGTGCCACCAGCAAGAGATTAGTTGTTAATAGATCTGGCAAGCCATGGGTGCTACCAGTAAGAGACTAGTTGTTAATAGGTCTAGCAAACCATGGATGCCACCAGTAAGAGATTATTTGTTAATAGGTCTGGCAAGCCATGGGTGCCACCAGCAAGAGACAAGTTGGTAATAGGTCTGGCAAGCCATGGATGCCACCAGCAAGAGACTAGTTTTTAATAGGTCTGGCAAGCCATGGGTGCCACCAGCAAGAGACTAGTTGTTAATAGGTCTGGCAAGCCATGGATGCCACCAGTAAGAGATTTTTTGTTAACAGGTCTGGCAATCCATGGATGCAACCAGCAAGAGACAAGTTGGTAATAGGTCTGGCAAGCCATGGGTGCCACCAGCAAGAGACTAGTTGTTAATAGGTCTGGCAAGCCATTTATGCCACCAGCAAGAGACAAGTTGGTAATAGGTCTGGCAAGCCATGGGTGCCACCAGCAAGAGACAAGTTGGTAATAGGTCTGGCAAGCCATTTATGCCACCAGGAAGAGACAAGTTGGTAATAGGTCTGGCAAGCCATGGGTGCCACCAGCAAGAGACTAGTTGTTAATAGGTCTGGCAAGCCATGGATGCTACCAGCAAGAGACTAGTTGTTAATAGGTCTGGCAAGCCATGGATGCTACCAGCAAGAGACTAGTTGTTAATAGGTCTGGCAAGCCATGGATGCCACCAGCAAGAGACTAGTTGTTAATAGGTCTGGCAAGCCATTTATGCCACCAGCAAGAGACAAGTTGATAATAAGTCTGGCAAGCCATTTATGCCACCAGCAAGAGACAAGTTGGTAATAGGTCTGGCAAGCCATTTATGCCACCAGCAAGAGACAAGTTGGTAATAGGTCTGGCAAGCCATGGGTGCCACCAGCAAGAGACAAGTTGGTAATAGGTCTGGCAAGCCATGGATGCCACCAGCAAGAGACAAGTTGGTAATAGGTCTGGCAAGCCATGGATGCCACCAGCAAGAGACAAGTTGGTAATAGGTCTGGCAAGCCATTTATGCCACCAGGAAGAGACAAGTTGGTAATAGGTCTGGCAAGCCATGGGTGCCACCAGCAAGAGACTAGTTGTTAATAGGTCTGGCAAGCCATGGATGCTACCAGCAAGAGACTATTTGTTAATAGGTCTGGCAAGCCATGGATGCCACCAGCAAGAGACTAGTTGTTAATAGGTCTGGCAAGCCATGGATGCCACCAGCAAGAGACTAGTTGTTAATAGGTCTGGCAAGCCATTTATGCCACCAGCAAGAGACAAGTTGGTAATAGGTCTGGCAAGCCATTTATGCCACCAACAAGAGACAAGTTGGTAATAGGTCTGGCAAGCCATGGATGCCACCAGTAATAGACAAGTTGGTAATAGGTCTGACAAGCCATGGATGCCACCAGCAAGAGACTAGTTGTTAATAGGTCTGACAAGCCATGGATGCCATGAGACAAGTGGTAATAGGTCTGACAAGCCATGGATGCCACCAGCAAGAGACAAGTTGGTAATAGGTCTGACAAGCCATGGATGCCACCAGCAAGAGACAAGTTGGTAATAGGTCTGACAAGCCATGGATGCCACCAGCAAGAGACAAGTTGTTAATAGGTCTTGCAAGCCATGGATGCCACCAGCAAGAGACAAGTTGTTAATAGGTCTTGCAAGCCATGGATGCCACCAGCAAGAGACAAGTTGTTAATAGGTCTGACAAGCCATGGATGCCACCAGCAAGAGAATAAGTTGGTAATAGGTCTGGCACCAGTACTGACAATATTTAAATACGAAATTTAAAAAATAGAAACAAAATGGAACGGTTAAAGCTTTACGTCATTAACGAATCACACTAATTTGAACAACGTTTCGGGTTAATAGGCCTTCGGCAATAACAAAAAATAACACACACTCACACAGCTATGTAAGTAAATAAAATACCACTGTACAGCTGAGTAATAATGAAGTACACGATGAAACAAGTACAACGTTTCAAATACTCGGGCACAATAATAACATCAGATGGGAGATGCAACACAGAAATAAAAAGCAGAATAGCTCAGACCAAAATATCATTTCAGAAAATGAAAATTATCTTATGCAACAAATCTATGTCAACAGGAATGAGAAAGAGAGATCATCGGTGCTATATAGAACCAATTCTGACCTATGGAAGCGAATCATGGACAGCAGACAAACAAATGAAAAGACGATTAGAGGCCACAGAGATAGGATTTCTCAGAAGAATGTTGAAAGTTCCCTGGACAGCTAAAAAGACCATTGAGGAAGTTCTCAAAGAGGCCAACACAAAAAGGGAGCTCTTAAAAAACACCAGAAAGAAGCAATCAACATTTGTCGGTCACATCATGAGAAGAGGAAAGTTGGAATACTTGGTTACAACAGGCAAAATAAAAGGAAAGAGATATTGCGGACGACAAAGAGAGAAAATAATGGATAGCTTGGAATCAACAACAGAACTGATACGATGCACTGTAGACAGAAGATTGTGGAGGGACATGATCGCCTACGCCAACCGGCATGGTACATGATGATGAATAATGAAGTATCTAAATTAAAATAATTTCAAAACTGGAAAAAAAGATGTGTGTGTGTGTGTTGTTTATTGTTCCTGCTGAAGTCTTTTTTGGCCGAAACGTCGTTCAAATTTGTGTCGTCCATTAAATACGTAACGCTTTAACCTACCAATTGTGTTTCTATATTTAGTCATTTCTCCTTTACAATTAGCTTTACAGCAGCTTCGCTTTTGTATACATTTCTTTGGCTTAAGCCATGTTTCCAATGTCCTTTGAAGGTAACCGATATGGTCATGTCCAAGAAATAACGTAGGAGAGAGAAAGAAGCCTTGTCCATCTATTGATTTGAAGCCTCCCACCTGTTTCAATTGACAAACATTGTTCCTGAAGCGTTGTCCAACAAATGTTTTATTCTGAGAACTATGTTGGTACCGAAGTTATACATCCTCATCGTCGCTAAAAGGGCTCCATGTCAAACACTCTACATATATTTTTTTTTAAGTTTATGATCACATGACATAGGTCTTGTTGGTGTTGAAGGTTTTTCTAGCAACGAAAATGCACCAAAGCCTCACTGTTCGTCTGCAATGAACTTTTGTGATTGAGGTTTTAATCTGTCGGGTATGATTTAATAAACAAAATTATTTGCGTGGATGCCGGATGTGACTGATAATTCTGTACCTGGGGCATGCGCATATTTCAGTTTATTGGAACGTTAGTAATTAACCAGCACGTGACCGTATAGCAAAACCCACTGTTCCGCTAGCTGAAAAGTCGGGGGGGGGGGGGGACTTTGTTCGAAACCCGCGATAGACAGAAAGGATGTTTTACTAGGGGTAAGGGGGGGGGGGGTGATGAAAAATAATCTTGAGTCTCTCACGTCGTAGTGACTGTTTTGACCAAGCGGCCTTCATCGCTCTGTCCCTGACACACACCAGCAATGGCAACATGTGTCGTGAAGTTAGTAGTTAAGGAGTGAGTCGCATGTTGAGGTCCACACAATGCCTGCCAGATTGTGTTACACATACTGTGGCGTGCATACATCAAGGCCCCTACTTGGACACTTCAACTGGCATGTTATCCACGCTAGATTATTTGCCGCGTATTCTTTACACTTCACATGTCAATAGAAATGAGAAAGAGAACACATCGGTGATATATATAACCAATTCTGAGCTATGGAAGCCAATCAAGGACAGTCGACAAACAAATGAAAAGACGATTAGAGATCACAGAGATGAGATTTCTCAGAGGAATGTTGAAAGTTTCCTGGACAGCTAAAAAGACCAATGAGGAAATTCTCAAAGCGGCCAATACACAAAGGGAGCTCTTAAAAACGTAAGAATGAAAAATCATTTTTTTCGGGCACATCATGAGAAGAGGAAAGTTGGAATATGTGGTTACAACTGGCAAAAAAAAAGTAAAGAGAGAACGGGAACGACAATGAGAGAAAATACTAGATAGCTTGATGTCATGGCATTGAAAACAGTCAACACCAGAACTGATACGATGCAATGTAGATAGAAGATAATGTAATATCATGATCGCCTACACAACCGGTGTGGCACATGATGATTATATAAACATTTATGTCTGATTTAACGTCATCGTGAAGTATAGGATAGTCTTATTTGTCTAGAGACTGTGGACAATGTAGTATAATTGAATCTCTTGAAACTATTTATTCCGTGTGTCTATTTCATCCACTGATTGGTAATCTCATACGCTTCAGAGAAACATTGTTTTTTAATATATTATTATTATTGATTCTATATTGTCAATCTGCAATTAAGTCTTCAGACACTGTATATGCTTTATTTAATTAGGTTTGCTTATTTTATTTTTTATTTTCTGTTTTTTTTGTTTTATGTGTTTGCGTATGACATTTCTCTTGTTTTCGTACTGCTTCAAATGTTGTTTATTTCACTATATTCTTGGTTTCTCTCTGCTGTTTTTCGAATACTTTAATTGTATTTATTTTAATCACACTTTATTTTATGGTTTACATTGTTCTCATTTTACTATAGTCTAGCTTCCATGTCTGGCCTTGGTCGTACACTGTTGAAGTCTGTGTTGTAAAACATCGTGTGTGTGTGTGTGTGTAAATAACGTTTTCCTTGTTTCATTGTAGTGATGCCAAGCTTTGCAACATATTGCGAATATTGCTGCTGTTTGTTGTCGTATATGTAACTCCATTTCTAAGATATGTCAAGTTCTCTACCTGCTTTAATTGTATGTCTATCTTTATGTTTATATTTCTTTTCTTTCCTATTTATGGTTTGTACTACTGCTGCTTTGTTGAAGGTGATTGAAAATGTTCATTGGGCGCTAGTGTTATTACGTCTATATATGTGCTCTTGCATAATCTCTTGTTTATGTGTGTGTGCATTGTAAATATTGACATGGCTGTGAACGTTGCCAATGTTCAATTATTACAAAACCTGATCTACGATCAAATCAGCGATAATATATTTCTTCACATAAATGAAAGTAAGTAAAAAAGTAAAGTGCCCCCGTCACGCAAAGTGCCGTAAAAGGAATATGGTGTTAGTGAACTTAAATTTTACAGACCTTCAGCACGTTATTTTTGGTGTAATGTGCTCGGTATTACGCCCGTGCCGCATTACTTTTCCAGAAAAAAATCAGGTACCCATTTAAGGCTGGGTGAACCCGGAAGCCGTATGTTGGGATCGAACCCTATCTCTTGTCCTTTAAACTCCAGTTCACTAACTACCGAGCTATCGCGGCTTCTTCACATAAATGTAGCCAACATTAAATAAGGAAAATGTTGTTTATCATAGATAGGCCGTTTAATAATAAAACTATTCATAAAACGTGAAGAACGCACACACGTTGAGTTATTCCTCTTCAGCGTACATTTGGTGATTACTTCCCTTCATTGCCCCGCCAATAGGCGCACTTTAAGTGAACATAGGTACATAGGTATTGGAAGGGAAAATACAAGGTAAAAGAGGCAGAGGCAGACCAAGACTAACAAGGACGAGTAACATCAAAAGATGGACAAGTCAGCCTATGACAATCTGCACAATCAAAGCAAGACATAGAGTTGAATGGCGCTCCATGGTAGCCAACCTTCGATGCGGAGACGGCACTCAATGATGATGATGATGAGGTACATAATAATGTGGTGTCCGCCATAGATGTTATCTCTCGGCCACTCAGCCCAACATATCCGAATTATGATAGCAATTATTGAGTACCGGGTTGTCTTCCCTTTTCTTTCTTTACAAACTAGCCCAAACTGGTCAGTCTGTTTTGAGGAACACCACTGGGAGGTATCGAATGGTGCCTTATTGGCTCTGTTGTTCGTCGACCCTGATGTACGCAGTTACTAGTTGCTGACCGTCCTGTGTTTAGAGTTTGGTACACGTCATGGTCAAAGCAAAATATTAATATTTGATTTTTAACATTCGCGAATTTCCAAGATATATTACTTACTGAGTCTGCATAATTCATACTCTGTAGTGAAAAGTATACGAGTTTTAGATTTAAAAAAAAATGTTACAACATCCAATTCAATATCAGTGGTTTAAGGTAATGACTACTCACAGGGATAGATTAAACAGTAATGGCCTGGGAATACAAGGGGAAGTAAATCATTCAAACCCTTAAGAACATTAGCCTACTCTGGAGATGGTTATGGAAGGCCCCTGCATCACTGAATTAAAATATATAACTGCTCAATCGCCCGTGTCAATGGAATAATGTAAATTAATATCTCATCTCCCAAACAAAGGCGAAAACGCACAGAGAGTGAACACAGCCATCTGTTCCCTGTCATACGATATAGCGTAACGTGACATAACACGATCAAAACGGATGAAACACACAGCTCACGGTGTGCACAGAACACTTAACTCAGTAGCTCCGGCAGCAAGCCGGACTTAGAATATGAGAAAACTGCAACAAGAAACACTTTTCAGATTTTTGCAAGTATTCGGAGTGGCCAGATTAAGAGGAGTGGCTACACAGCTACTTACTACTGCTACCGAAGCCAAACAAGGATCATTCTCAGATCAGTGCCTACGTAATCATAATAATGCAGAAAACTGCGGACAAGCTGCCATAGAAAATAGTTGCCCGTGTCCTCACCTGTCGCCCTGAACAGAAACGCGTATTTCCACCCACACTCGGAGGTTATAGATATAACAAAGAGACATGGCTCAATGCGGCAGTCTTTGCCTATGACGTCTTCGAAGGCTTTCTCAGACGAGAGGAGACATCTGCTGCTGCTATAGATCTGGAGGATGCATACAACAGGGTACCATTTGAATATCTCATGCATATGCCCCTCAAACTGGCGGTGAACCCCTTCCTCATTAGATGGATCGCCGCGGCACTGTTTCAGAGGAAGGTGATACTCAGATGTGGAAATTGGTCTTCCCAGCCAATATCCATTTGTCCAGGGCTGCCACAAGGCTCACCATTGTCACCAGTTCTATTTAACGTGTACACAATAATGATCACGGATCAACAGCTGGTTTGGAGGGGAAGAACTATGACTTTTGCTGATGATGTTCTGGTTTATCGACAGGGAAGAGACAGACGGGGAATCGGCTCCACAATGCAAGACGGACTCGATTGCATTTCTTTCTGATGTGAGGTTTCAGGTGCCTTGGTTAATCCTAAAAAAGTCTAATTTTCATGTTTCTCATTTAACAATCATATCGTTAATACGACCACACAGGTAGTACGAATGGGAGCTGATGAGGTGACCAGGGACAAGTTGACGACATACCTCGCAGTTAAGTTTGATCGCATCCTGTGTTTTCGGGACCACGTCGACCATGTGATAACAAAATCCCGCAAATGATTCGCCGCCTTGAAGGTCATGGCAGCTGCCAACATCGAACAGAGGCTACTTACTCTTCTGTTCCAGGGATTAGTCCGCGCACCAATTGAGTATGCCCTGGTAATTCTTACTGTCAGTACGACTCAATTGAAAGGCTGGGGAAAATACAAAATGAAGCCATGCGCATTATCCTGGGATGTATGAGGGACACTCCCTGTGTAGCAATGAGGTATCTTCTTGACTTTCCAACCATGGATGACATAAACAAGATCTGGAGAGCACGAGCATACCTGAAGATTTGTACATATACAGAGCATCCATTGCACCACGTGCTCAACACAATGAAAGGTGCCAAGCTAAAAAGAGGCAAATCATGGGTGAGCCGAGCAGAAGACCATCAAACAGTTCTTTTGGCTTACCAATGTCTGCATTGGTGAGGAGTGGATAACGGTGCCTACGTCATTCAAGGGGACTTTACCGTGTATTGTCACACACAACAGGAAAAGTAGGGAACAGAACACGGTCATGGTTAATGCCGAGGTCAACGGTCTCATCTGCGATAACACCGATGAGAAAGATGCAGTCATCTATACAGACGGATCTGTAATACGACACCAAAGAAGTGTATGTGCATTTACAGCACGTTCGGCAGGCAGAATAGTCAAAGAAGACATTGGTGCATATGTCATGACCACGAGTAGCATGACAATGGAGGTGATGGCAGAGACCAATGCATTCAAATGGGTAGAGTCACAAGACTACACCCACGCATGTATACTGAGTGATTCGATGAGCATGATTAAAAAAGTGGAGGCGGGCTCTGTTCGCATGCAATGGGTAGAGTCTTTGCAGAAATCCAAAATACGTAAGGTCACCTTTGTCTATGTCCCTGGACATGCGGGAGTACGGGGAAATTCAAGAGCGGACAGGTTGGCTAGCAGCGCTATCGTTGAGGACGGGCAACCAATGGATCGGGCGGACATCATCAATTCCCTCCGAGATGTGGGAAGAGCACAGGACTTCGACAAACACAGATCCCCGTTACTTCTTAGGCTGATGGAAATGAGAGTTAAGATGGGCATAGCAAGAAATGAGAAGCTTAGTGGCCGTGTAAGAAGACTTATCAACCAACATAGTACTGGAGTCGTCAGTCGCTGGACACTGAGGAAATTGCTGAGGAGGGGATCTGAGCACCTAAGGACATGTTCGGAGGGCAATGAGGATGACCCGCAAATAACTCAATAACTTAATAATGTTTCAGATATAGTCTTTAACGGTTCCTGTCGCCTATCCACCATATTGACCGGAAGTTCACGTCGTCTTCGTGAAAATGATGATAACTGGAGAGTAGTAGATAAAATGTCCAAATGCTGGGATATATCAAAGCCTTTTCTATGGCTGTGGGCATTCTTAAGGGCTTTGATTTGTTAATTGACTTAACACAATATTTTGTGTGGTTTGCTTTTGTGAAATTTTGGGTGCACTTTAGCTTGTTGTTGTCTGCTCGTTATTTATCTGCCTGAGCGGCGGGGGACCCCTGTGCACATGGCTGCCAGGGAAAAACGGATTAACACGTAAATTTCAGTTACTAGTCTCTAGGAACTTCGTCATAGGTAAAAACTGGCGAACGCAAAAATAAAAACTATATCAGTCACTATAACATAAGTCAATCATTCACTCAGTGTGCACACGATTCTCCCATCCACTGTCCTCTGCCGTTCTTATAGAAATGAGAACATACATGGTAATGTCTGCTGTGTAGATTCTAGCCGCACTCACAGATAGAACGACCAGCGTGTCTGTTATTACATTGCCGCGACCAGAAGCGTATACTGGACGCGAACAGAGGCGTATACTGGACAGCGACCAGAGGCGTATACTGGACAGCGACCAGAGGCGTATACTGGACAGCGAATGAAAGTTAATGTGCTTACCTGCGAGCAATCCATGACGTTGACTCATTACGTGCAGCCACGACGTGCACTGACGTTCACCCATTACGTGCACCCATGACGTGCACTCATGACGTTCACCCATTGCGTGCACCCATGACGTGCACTCATTACGTGTTCCTAAGACTTTCATCCATTGCATTCACCCATGACGTGCACACATTACAGTCGCGATATCTGTCACCGCAGTATCACACATTGGCAGTCCGTTACCATGACACATATCACGTTCTGTGTAATCAGTCAAGTTATCGCCGCCCTTGCAGCCTCTATCTTTATCCTCATGCTGGACACAGTTGCAATCTTCAGATCCATGTCTATACAATGTTGGTATGTCTCAAATCAAGTCACTGTTATGGCCACACAAACACACACACACTCACACAATAGATCTACCAATGTCGGATTCTAAGAAAATAAAACATGTTTTCAGGACGTTCGTCTTTCACAATCTCACTGACAACAAGTTGCGGCATTCCCTGTAAGAGTTGAATTGTTACTTGGGTTAGCTTCTCTTCTTGTTTTTGTAACTCAACCTGATGTATGTTACATAATATCATCCAGATGTAGAATTAAATAATTATGTGAGGACTTCCGGTTGTTACATTTAGTTGAATCTGATCCAGGAACAGAGACGTTTTTGTTGCAACATGATTTCAAGCGATTCTTTCTGATTTGGATTTTTGTTTGTGGAGACAGCAGTAATCCAGTTGCATTCACCAAATCACAAAATAAAAATGAGTTTGGCGCTCGCGCTCTGAGATAGTGCTGTTAAATTGAACAGGAAGCTGTGGTAGAAATGATTCCAGTTTAGCCAACCTATCTTCTCTCTCATTACCCGCAATGCCGATGTGACCAGCAATCCATTGTAGGGTTATAGCCACGCCATAGGTAGTGGAGGGGTGTCCGGTTAGCGCAATCGATAGGCGGTTGGCTTACCACGGCAACAGCCGGGGTTCGTAATCCCGGCGAGGACACCTGGGTTTTACTAATTCCCTAAAAATTAGTAGGAGCCGCGATAGCTCAGTGGTTAGTGAACTGGACTACTACGGACAAGGGGTAGGGTTCGATCCCAACCGACGGCTACGGGTTCACCCAGCCTTAAATGGGTACCGGATTTTTTCTGGGAAAGTAAAAGCAGCACGGGCGTAATACCGACCACATTACCCCAAAAATCATGTGCTGAAGGTCTGTAAAATATAGGGTCACTAACACCATATTTCCCTATACGCCACTTGGCGTGACGGGGGGTACTTTACTTACTTATAGGTAGTGGAGAGTTGGTTTGATAATGATCTAATATTGGAAACCTCGGATGTTAGTCCGCTTTCAATAGCTTCAAGTGCTGATTTAGAATCCGAGAAAATATAAATATCTTCCAGTGCGATGGTGTCACATTCTAATTCTACAAATATCCTTCTGAGTGCTCTCTCTATTGCTATAATTTCTGCAGAGTAATTGGAACAGTATTCTCCGCAAATGACCGTAAATTTGGGGGTAGTCGTCTGGGTGAGAGTATGGATACTTGACAACAGCACCGTAACCAGCATTTAATGTGGCCTTGAATGCAGATCCATCAGTATAAACGTGGACGGCATTGCGTGGATACTGGTCAATGGTTTCCAGTGCTATGGCTTTGAGTATGGGAGGTAGATTATTTCTATCTGCTAAGGGGTCGGAGAGCTCAGTCCTGACATCGGGGACAACTATTTGGTGTCAAAGTGCTTCAGGGCTATGGACATATCTTGAAGTCTGTCTGCTGGAAGGTGATGTTTGGAGCTGTAGTTAGTTGTATGGTCTAAAAAGGATGATTTCTTGATTCGAGTTTTCTGCCGCCACTTTTCTACCATAATGCGATTTTCCCCTGTTGGTTCCGTCCGCAAATATCTCTCGTAGGTTTCCAATACGGCACGTTCTCTTCGAATGCCAAGAGGTTCGATGTTGTGTATTTCGCAAGCATTATTTGGAGTTGAATTTAAGCACCGCTAATAAATCTCAGGGTTTGATTTTGAATTTTATCTAAGCTTTGGAGTAGAGTCTTGCTGGCAATAGATTGCAGAGGTAGTGAATAGTCTATTACTGATCGCACGTAGCCAGTATAGAGTTGACGCAGGGTTTGTTGGTCTGCCCCCCATTCACAAGTGGCGAGGTGCTTGATGATCCTGAGTCTAGTTGTGGTTTTCTCTATCAGCTTGTTTATGTGTTGTTTGCATGCAAGCAAATTTTGAGAAACAACTACCACGAGGAATGATTGAATATGTGGGCGTCAGCAAAGACTGGACGCCTACTCTACAGATATCAAACAAAACCTGACCCCCTCGACCCTGTGAGGGAGCTTAGACGAAGGGATCAAAGCCTATTATTCCAGCTGAGAACAGGCCATGCTCCTACCAATAAACACCTCAGCAGAATAAAAACACAACATGATCCAATGTGCAGACACTGCCGTCAACAATCTGAGACAGTAGATCACCTGCTACTACATTGTCCCCATTTACAAAACCGACGTGGCATGTTGCTCCCACTACTTCCGTCCATCAATAGCAGACTGTACTCTGCAGCTGTACAACTGAGAAGGACCTGCGCCTTCATGCGAGAGGCATTAAGCTGTAAAGATCTCATAGCTCACGGCTAACAAGGGGATTAAGTCAAGTCAAGTCAAGTCAAGATAGTGCTGCAGATAACTGACCGTAGGGTGTTGTAGAAATGTATATATCTCGACTTTGTCTTTTTGGGACGGGATGCATGATCTGTGTTCAACAACACATGAATCACCAGCTCCTCTGTGGTTATATTGAGTGTTTCACCGGAGTAAAGGTCTGACTTCACTTGTTGAGACATCGATTCTTGGGGCGGGCCTACTAATCATGAAGTCTATACAGGTTTTGGCGGGGGCGCATGGAGATTATCCTGCCCGTAACGGACGTCACCGCGACCCGGAAGTCTCAATTTTGAGCTGCGCTCCATTTGTACAGTTTAATGCGGCACGTTCAATAGAACAGTTATTATGAACGTAAAAAAACACACAATTTTACAAAACACAACAAGATAATGTAACGAAATGGACGAATTAGATGAACACTTCGTTTTGGGATGTTTCAACGGGCGCTGATCAAATATAGGCATGAACCAACCGAGGTGAAGCTATTATGTTCTAAAGTATAAAGTCATAATAATTAATTTGGTAGCCACTTTTTTAAACGCTGCCAAACAGTTTCATCCTATGTGTCCTTTAAACAGAGTTGAATGATTATTGTGGTTGGCCTCATTTGTCAACAAACCGATAATTACTAGTTTCATCTAAACGCGTACATTCTTGATAGCTCATACTACTAGTTTCATCTAAACGCATACGTTCTTGATAGTACATACTATTCGTTTCATCTTAACGCATACATTCTTGATAGCTCATACAACTAGTTTCATCTAAACGCATACGTTCTTGATAGTTCATACTATTAGTTTCATCTAAACGCATACATTCTTGATAGCTCATACAACTAGTTTCATCTAAACGCATACATTATTGATAGCTCATACAACTACTTTCATCTAAACGCATACGTTCTTGATAGTTCATACTACTAGTTTCATCTAAACACATACATTCTTGATAGTTCGTACTACTAGTTTCATCTAAACACATACATTCTTGATAGTTCATAACATTAGTTTCATCTAAACACATACATTCTTGATAGTTCATAACATTACTTTCATCTAAACGCATACGTTATTGATAGTTCATACAACTAGTTTCACATAAACGCATACATTCTTGATAGTTCATACTACTACTTTCATCTAAAAGCATACATTCTTGATAGTTCATACTACTACTTTCATCTAAAAGCATACATTCTTGATAGTTCATACTGCTAATTTCATCTAAACGCATACGTTCTTGATAGTTCATACTACTACTTTCATCTAAAAGCATACATTCTTGATAGTTCATACTACTAATTTCCTCTAAACGCATACGTTCTTGATAGTTCATACTACTACTTTCATCGAAAAGCATACATTCTTGATAGTTCATACTACTAATTTCATCTAAACGCACACATTATTGATAGTTATTACCACTAGTTTCATCTAAACGCATACATTCTTGATAGCTCATACAACTAGTTTCATCTAAACGCATACGTTCTTGATAGTTCATACTACTAGTTTCATCTAAACACATACATTCTTGATAGTTCGTACTACTAGTTTCATCTAAACACATACATTCTTGATAGTTCATAACATAAGTTTCATCTAAACACATACGTTCTTGATAGTTCATACTACTAGTTTCATCTAAACGCATACGTTCTTGATAGTTCATACAACTAGTTTCATCTAAACGCATACATTCTTGATAGTTCATACAGCTAGTTTCATCTAAACGCATACGTTCTTGATAGTTCATACTACTAGTTTCATCTAAACACATACATTCTTGATAGTTCGTACTACTAGTTTCATCTAAACACATACATTCTTGAAAGTTCATAACATAAGTTTCATCTAAACACATACGTTCTTGATAGTTCATACTACTAGTTTCATCTAAACGCATACGTTCTTGATAGTTCATACAACTAGTTTCATCTAAACGCATACATTCTTGATAGTTCATACTACTAATTTCATCTAACCGCATACGTTCTTGATAGTTCATACTACTAGTTTCATCTAAACGCATACATTCTTGATAGTTCATACTACTAATTTCATCTAAACACATACGTTCTTTATAGTTCATACTACTAGTTTCATCTAAACGCATACATTCTTGATAGTTCATAACACTAGTTTCATCTCAACGCATACATTCTTGATAGTTCGTAACACTAGTTTCATCTAAACGCACACATTCTTGTTAGCTCATACTACTAGTTTCATCTAAACACATACATTCTTGATAGCTCAAACTACATATTTCACGCTGGAGACATGTGCCGTTGGTAACAACTAATGCAGTTTGCTAACAAAATGATTTATATTTCTTTTAACATTTAATTAGGCCACTTACGTGCTCATAAAAATCACTATGTATTTTCGAATCATCATACCCGTTTGCTAGAATTGGTTTATCTCCGGTGCTGTATAACACAGCTGGTAGTCCCTCCTTCTGGTTACTCTCCTGCAATAAACAATGCAGCTGGAACAATGTTAGAACGCTCACTGATATTAAATAAAATGTTAGTACAGGGAACGTGTATAACAATAGAAACAATATACAATGATGTCGAAAATCGTATGCTGGTAATTTGTAACAGCGACTAGATAAGACAATATTTGAAGTTAGATCAGCAAGTTTTGTGTTGACTCCAGCGTAAACCACTACATGCTGGTAATATAGTCAGACTATGACTTACATTCAACAAGGTCCTCGCATGCAGCTGGAGACCACAACTCTTGTCTTAGGAAACCCGCCTCCCAAAACGTGTAAAGGAGCTAAACATCCGAGATACTCGCTCACTATTATTATCATCTGATGCTGGGATCATATGATGAATATATCATTGCATCATATTGCAATGGGTTATATAAAGAGTGCGCGATTCATGATTGTACAAAGAAAAATTGAGGGACGAAGGGATAGAGGGAAGCAAAGAGAAAAAAAATACCAGACAGCTTAAGAGAATGGTTTGGCAAAAGGTCAACAACAGAAATGATAATTAACTGTCGAGATCGAAAGTTGTAGAGAGACATGATCGCCTACGCCAGCAGGTCCGGTACTTGATGATGATGATATAATGAGTGTCTTATCTTTGTTTCAAATTTGCATGCTCTGTGATTGTGCTTCTTGCTGTAGTTGTCAACAAGGTAAACAAACACAAAGACAATGCTATCAATTTGCATTAAATGAAAACACAAAACTCAACTAAAAAAAAAGAGGACATCGATTTTTACTTCACGAACCAATTCAAAACTTGATAACAGCCTAATTAAAGAACACACGTCTATCATTAATTATGCAATTTATTTTAATCTAATTTATTTATATTAAGGAACCATGTCTAATAACAGTCAGTAGATACAACCGCACGTAGTTTTACAGGCAACGCTCGTCCCATACTTCAGATCATGTTCTGTACCATGGAAATGTTAATTATGCAGAGACATAAGGAAATAAGAAAAATCAAAACTGATGAGAGAAAAGAAGTAGTGGAAAAAATGTGACGAACTTTTGGTGACTTACTAAATAGATTTCCGTGGAGGTAACTAATACATTTGTATTACCTGCTCATCCTAGGAAACAGAACGGACAATATAACCATAAAGTACGCCGTTGATCACGGGAAACAAATACATTTTAATCAGAAAGTACGCCTATGGCCGTTGAAAAAAAAAAGTATTAAAATCAGAAAGTTTGCTAATAATGACATGAAACAAAGAAATGCGAATCAGAAAGTACGCCTAAGATCATATAAAACAGGAAAAAGCAATAAAATCATAAAGTATATCGATAATCACAGGAAACAAAGAAATTTGAATCAGAAAGTACGCCGATGATCATACAAAACAAAAAAAGTATTAAAATCAGAAAGTACGCCAATAATTACAGAAAACACAGGAATTTAATTAGAAAGTATGTCGCTGATTATCGGAAACAGAAAATACATTATAATCAGAGTACACCTGTGATCATTCGGAACAGAAATGTATTATAATTATAGATTCCGTCTCGCATAATATTCTTCCTTGATATAACAACAATCAGCTCATCAAAGTCCCCAATGTAGCAGATACACCTCGATATCGAAATGTTCTCACAGAGATGAATGACAACGTGGACAACACTGGCTGTCAAGCACCAACAAAACATACCATGTTTTTGTCATTCATTTCCCCATGTCACGCTTGCACTGAAGTGAGACATTATATAGCGCGTGTTTTGGTTTCTTATATTTCTTATTGTTCCTTCACAAAATATACAAGTGAATCACAATGAGGCTCCGAAAGTAAAATATATGTTTTTTTTCTAAACTCCACTTTGATCTGGCGTGGCCATATACACCGTACTAAAGATGGCCGCATACCAAAAGATATACTATACGGACAACTGGTAGATGGTAAAAGTACTAGGAGGCGCTCAAAAATTCGATGCGTAGACGTGTGTAAACACGACATGAAGACTCTAAACATAAACCTTGCAGCCTGGGAAGACATAGATGTTGACGGCAATCTCTGGAGACACACTCTAAAAGTCCACATCAAACAAGAAGCCGACAGATTCATAGATAAAAAGAATACATTGCGAACGATAATAACAGAAAAATATAACATTTCTTGGGGCGCTGAAAAATCCATATTCAACTATGACTGACCATGGCCACTACTACTACTACTTAAATCTGTCAATAACGTTACCAGCTAGTTGTTAATTTTATTTTACAATATTAAAATATTGGGATCAGGATTGCATGTGAAGTAGAACGATATAATGCATTACAGGCGACTAGCAAACCAACTGCCTTGTGGGTGAATGGGAAGAGTCCATTGTAGTGTTAAAACAAAAATAAAATCTGACGAAGTGAATCGTATGGTAGTCGACGACAAGCGGTGTCCTACCCACATTGTGGCAATGATTAACACCCTGCTACCTCTTCGATTGCGTATCTCCCCTTTCCGATGGCTTCTGTGCATACACTATTTGTTTTGAGGCGGCCGGGGCGAGGGGCGAGGGGAGGGTGTGCAGGTAAGCTATTACCAATCATAGTTCCCAATGGTATCTGCCTGTTATATTCTGAACTAGAAAGCTAACGAAACTTTCCATGAAAATATAACAATCCATATAAGAGACGTTGTGTCTCGTATTAATATAATTAAACAAGTAAACTTCCAGACTGTGATTTCGTTATTGTTGAAGTAATAAAATCTTTAAATGACTTTTATCTTCAATCATAAATACATTTGCCAGTCACTTCTCATGACGATTGTCATCCCCAAGTAGCAACGACTTTAGCTTTCAATGAGGCAGTAAAGGCAGCGCTGATTTCTCTGTTTCAGTCGCATTTTATAACTTATCCCGGACCTATTTCTTGTTTGCTGAATTGGTCTATCAATTGCTGTCACTTCATTTACTATGGAATCACCAGTTCTCTTACTTTTATTTTGCCAAATTCATTGATGTGAGGCAATATGTCCTCGAATATTTCCAACTTTTATTTCAATACCTTATGAGTAAAAATAAAACAAAAAAGTAAAGTACCACCGTCACGCCAAGTGGCGTATATTGGTAATATGGTGTAAGTGACCATACATTTTACAGACCTTCGGCACATGATTTTTGGGGTAATGTGGTCGGTATTACGCCAGTGCCGCTTTCCCAGAAAAAACAAATCCGGTTTCCTATTAAATGCTTAGTGAACCGGAAGCCGTCGATTCGGAGTGAACTCTACCTCTTGTTCTTTGTAGTCCAGTTCACTAACCACTGAGTTTTCGCGGCTTTTGCCATATGAGTAAGCTCAGGAAAAATCAAAGGAGGCGCGGCACGAAGACAGTGGATGAAGTCACTAAAGAACTCAGGTCTGATTGGGATCCGCTTCGTCTTTGTTCCAGGACTCTACCGTGTGACAATAAAGGAAGAAGCAGATGCCTGGCTGGAACAGCTGTCGTGGATGGCGAACATACAATGGACCGGGCTGACATTCTGAATGCCCTCAAAGAGGCACAGCGCGTTGATGACTCAGTCAATCATTATGAATCAACATTCAAGTGCAGACTGCACAAACATAATGTCAAGCCTGGGGATGTCAGAATGAGGCTCTGGGAACCACAGCCCAATAACAAATAAAAATATAACTACACGTGATCAGTCTCAACACACTAAGGGACATATTGGGGAGGAGATCTCAGCACTTATGGACATATTCGGTGTGAAATGAATATTATCCGACTCGTTCATTTTCGTTGCGATTAAGCCTTATGTCTTTTGGCGTGTGTTGTACCTGCCATGACGGAGACTGCAGTTACCTTACTTTGTTTGGATCCTTCAACGAGATGAAATGTTAATTCGGATGATTCCACTGGCATGGGTGGTTGAATAATTATGGATTTTAATTTGTTTCCAGTTAAGTCGGGGCCTTCGATTAACTAAACTAAACTAAACTAAACTAAACTAAACTAAACTAAACTAAACTAAACTAAACTAAACTAAACTAAACTAAACTTATCTCAAATTTAATTCCAACTCCAACTGAGACTTTAACTTTAACTTTAACCTTAACTTTTAACGTTAACTTTTGAATTCTTAATTTCAACATTTAACTTTCAACGTTTACCTTTAACTTTTAAATTGAACTTTGACTTTAACTTAAACATAAACGTTAGCTTTAACTTTAACGTTAAATTAACTTAAACGGAACTTAAACTGAACCGAACTGACTGAACTGAACTGAAATGAACTGATCTGAGCTGTGCTGAGCTGAAACTGAGTAACTGAGCTGAAACTGAGCTGAAACTGTGCTGAAACTGAGTTGAAACTGGACTGAAACTGAACTTAAACTAAACCTAAACTGAACTTCAGCTAAACTAAACTTTCAATACCAGTCACTTGTAGAAGTTATCTATGTTTGTGCTAAAACATGGTTACTTTTATTAGAGAGCTATAAGATGATCATCAAACAACTCCACTTAAACACGGGAGACAAATAATAATAAATGAATATTATTATAGAGGCAAACATCCGAGGCTATAATCAGTGAATCAATTCAGAGGAAGAGGTATGTTTACAGCACTCGGAAAAAATAACAAATAATCAACAACAGAAAAAAATATGGACTAAAGCAGGATCGAACCCGTACTCAGTGGCACAACGCCTTGCCACGAAAAGCCAAACGCTAGGGAACACTGCCACTCAGTTACTAAAAAATTAGCTTCGTAGGCAAGGTCCATTCGCGAGGGCTTTCCCATGACTATAGCATAAGGCTGCGATCACAGCTCGGAAATATTTTTCCTGTTAAGACAAGTATCTCCCGGATAGGGTAGGGCTGAATACTTGCGTTGCAGACAAACATTTAGGACGAAACAACACGAATAGTAGTTTCCAGTGGTTTAGACTGGAGACAAATAATAATAAATGAATATTATTATAGAGGGAAACTTCCGAGACGATAATCAGCGAATGAATTTAGAGGAAGAGGTATGTTTACAGCACTCGGAAAAAATGACAAATAATCAACAACAGAAAAAAGATGGACCAAGGCAGGATCGAACCCATACTCAGTGGCACTCATGAGAAAGCCTTCGCGAAAGAACCTTGCCTACGAAGCTAATTTTTTAGTTAGCTGAGTGGCAGTGTTCCCTATCGTTTGGCTTTTCGTGGCAAGGCGCTGTGCCACTGAGTACGGGTTCGATCCTGCCTTGGTCCATATTTTTTTCTGTTGTTGATTATTTGTCATTTTTTCCGAGTGCTGTAAACATACCTCTTCCCTGAATTGATTCACTCCACTTAAACACCCCTAAATGTTTTGAAATGACCCTAACTCAGATCTCAAAGCCCTAGGTTTATGTTACATGTATCTCTTCATCTACAGCTACTGGACGCGACCACAATTCATCTTCGACATCTGGAACTTAATTCTCTTTGAACCAGAGAGACTTTACAACAATTACAATAATGTTCATGGAAAATAAACATAAAATATTTCCAAGAAACTAAACCAGTAGAGAGACAAGACAAACTACGACGCTCCAGCAACAGCCTTAAGGGGAAAAAAATAAATATTATTGGCAAGGGATTCATCATTTAAAAATGTGTATATGTTATATTATTAGTGACACTGTGACCTTCCTGGCATGTCGTAAGAGGCGACTAAGGAGATGGATTGATGGCTTGACAAGCTGGCATTGTAAAAAAGTATTGTTATGGAAACAGCGCCATAGATTTTAGAGCAGCGATCTCTGCAATATGTCCCATTTTGGCACGTAATGCTTCTGTTTTTTTAGATTGTGGTTCTGCCCTATATGCCGTCTTAGGCTCGAAAGGACAATAGATAAAGATCTAAAGTAATAAAAGGATAGATAGACATGTTATATTTGTACCTTTCTCCGATGATGTGCTTGCCATTCTTCTCTGCTTAAAGTATCATGTATTATTTTTTTCTGCCTAAAATTATTGGTAGTAGATAGATGGGGGACTGGTTGGTCTCGAGGGAAGACACCGGCCTCGAGACAGAGAGGTTTTGGGTTCCAATCCCGGCTGCACCAGTTGGGATTTTTATCTATGATTTCTCTCTCCGGCAACCATCGCTGGTCTCAGCAGCGTGGCCCGGCTTGAAACACCATTTACTTATCGACGTAAAAAAATATGAGTACCTCCGAAGACGGAGTTATCTGACTGTGTGGCGAGGGACCCCTGTGCACACGACTACCTGGGAAAAATAGATTAACACCGAAAATGCAGTTCCTAGTCTATAGGGACCTCGTGAGAAGTCAACGCCGGCTAACGAAAAAAAAAAGTTGTAGTAGATTAATCACAATCACTTCTTTATTTGGTTCCCAAGTGTGTGTGTTAATTAAGAACTATAAAGTGGAAAGATTAAGACAACATGGTAGAGGCGGGTCCTATCCGGAGAAAGCCACGTGATCTATTCTTTTCTTGTGCATTGATATTTGTGAATAGTGTCAGTCATTGACCCGACGCCAATGGTCTAAACATGTCCACGTGATGGTAAAGGCTATACAACGCAAACAGACAATAATGTATAATAAGTTTAAAGAGTTACACGTTAACTGCGGAAAACCAAGCAAAGAAGAAATAATGAAAGCCATCAAACTATTAAAAGATGGTAAAGCCACAGGACCAGATGAAATCCCTTCGGAAGCCATCAAAGCATATATTAACACCTCTACCAAGATGTTACATGATCTATTGGATAAAATTTGGGAGAGGAAATAAATACTTAAAGACTGGAGAGAAGGTTATATGATAAAACTACCAAAGAAAGGAAGTTTACAGGAGTGCACAAATTATAGGGGAATTATGTTACTATCAGTGCCAGGAAAAATATTAGGCATAATCATTCTGGAGAGACTAAAGGGGATAATAGAACAAAGAAGTATGTGTTAGCACTCGGAAAAATTGACAGACAATCAAATACGTTGACTATTATCGCCTCGGAAGTTCCCCATATAATAATGTTTATGTATTATTATTTGTACCCTGGAGAGACTAAACGAGGCTATAGAGAAACACTTGAGAGATGAACAAGCAGGTTTTATGAAGAACAGATCATGTGCTGATCAAATAACTTCTCTACGTATAATAGTTGAACAAAGTTTAGAACTAAAATCCCCACTTTATATTGGATTCATAGATTACTAAAAGGCAATTGATAGTTTAGACAGAAGAATGCTTTGGAAGTTGCTGAGTCAGTACGGAATCCTCATAAAGTTTATTAACCTGATAAAAACAATGTATGAAGGGACAAAATGTAGTGTGGTGCATGACGGACAGCTTACAGAAACATTTGAAATAAGAACGGGAGTAAGGCAATGATGACTTCTGTCTCCATTTCTCTTTCTACTGGACATAGATTGGATTATGACAATAACTCAAAACAACAGAAATGGTATCCAGTGGTCACTGACCAAACAACTTGATGATTTAGACTTTGCTGATGACATAGCTCTCCTATCACACAGCCATCAACAGATGCAGGATAAAATGAGTATATTAGATGAGAGATCACAACAGCTAGGACTAAAGATTAATAGAGATAAGACCAACATTATGAGAATTAATGCAGTTGGCAATAACCAAATAAAACTAGGAGAAATACCTCTACTAGACGTACAATCTTACATATATCTGGGCAGTAATATAGATAAAGAGGGAGGAACATAAAATTATACCAAAATAAGGATATCAAAAGCAAGAGGAGCTTTCATTGCACTGGGAAACATATGGAAATCCAAAGAAATTAGGCTAAATACAAAAATAAAAATGTTCAACTCAAATGTTACGTTGGTCCTATTGTATGGCTGTGAAACATGGAGAATAACACAATTGACAATCACGAAGGTACATACTTTCATTAATGGATGTTTGCGAAGAATAAAGGGATGGAAATGGCAGGACAAAGTCACTAACGTGGAATTATGGAAATGTAGCGGTCAAATACCAGTGGATAAAGAGATACAGCGAAGATGATGGCGATGGATAGGACACACACTACGGAAGCCAACTGAGAGTATTACACAACATGCCCTTTTTTAGAATCCCCAGGGGAAAAGACAAAGAGGAAGACCAAGGAATTCTTGGAGAAGACAGATCGAAGCAGAGATGAAGATGGTGGGGAAGACATGGAATGATCATAAAAGAATTGCAAAAAACAGAACGACTTAGAAAGTGTTTGTTGAAGACCTATGCTCCACTGAGAGCTAAAAGGTAGAAAAAGAAGAAGTTTAAATACTTGTAATCTTTTATTTTTTTCACGAACTCGTTTACAATATTAATAATTATGCGTGTCTCTTCTCCGCAGTATTCACCGTTGAAAATGTTTTATTTTATTTTCTTGTCCTGAGTTGTCATGTCACAAGCAATCATGGTCGCCTATAGGTCGTCACACTAGACGTACCATTTTCCAACTCTGTGTATGGGGTGACCTGTGATCTGTATGAATGTTTAGAGAAATGTGACCAACGCGTTTCAAAATCATTTATTTTCATTACAAAGTAGCATATTAATTATAATGTGTCTTATGTGAACATTTGAGCTCGGTGCAACATATTTTTTAGGTTCATTTCAATTTTATTGAAACATAAAAAAAAATTATTGAAATAAACACGTCAAGGAAGAGATATTCAATCAAGGATCATTGATTTCACTAGTGCACAACAATCTGTCATTGAGATAGTGATTGCTAACGTGTTTGCTACCCCACAGATTCTACAGTACAAGAATTATGCAAAATTAGACATCATCATTAAGTACCATGCCTGCTGGCGTAAGTGATCATGTCTCTCTACAATGTTCGATCTCGATAGTTATTTATTATTTCTGTTGTTGACCTTCTGCCAAGTTATTCTCTTAAGCTGTCTGGTATCTTGTCTCTTTGCTTCCCTATATGTCTTCGTCCCTCGATTTTTCCAGTTTTTACAATATATTCCATCGGTTCCTTTCTCATTACAAGGCCTAAACAAATTATGATAGTTTATTCCTAATAGTGGAAATTAGCTCTGTTTTTGCATTGGTATTATTTCAGAACGTTTTCATTACTCTTCTTAGCTGTCCATCGTATTCTCAACATTTTTCTAAGATAAGACAGTCCAATCTTAATTAATTTTACTTACCGATGTCAATGATCGTTTTAAGCTGTCGATTGTTGTAAGTTGGCTAATAATGAGATAATACACACTTTTTTTTTTTTAAATCAGAATCTTGTTTGAGCTAATTACTTAATGTCAAAATAAAGCAGCATCTGTTTGTGTAGTCAGTCATTGCCTAAACATGATGTTCTACAGACTAACGTCTTCAACATTTCACAGAGGAGTCAACTACTGGTTTAATAACAAAACAAGAATTACACTATTTATCATTGAAACGTCACACATGGACAGTTCTAATTCATAATGTGGAAACCGCTTCCTGCCCAAGGGAGAACTATTTCTTGATTATCACACACGCAGGATTTAAATGAAGCACTTAAAATGCACACTTGACTTGAATGGCACACTTGAATGACACACTTTTTGTAACGAACTTTCAGTCGTTGCTCTAGTTGTGCTACATTCAATAGGTGAGCGATTGAATGAGATCGATTTCTGATACAAGACCCCATAATCTGAGATCATTAAGAATAAAAATAGTATAACATAGTATTGTAACGTATAATGAAACATTAAAAACCTGAGCAGCAGAGGGCTGTTCTTTCAATCTGATCATTATATAGGGGATCCAGTCGATCAAATGTTTCCGCCCTTGTACTACTTGACATCTAAGGGAGGTATGCCCGCCTGGGACATGACTCCCATGAGAGGACCTCCTGCTGACTTGAACATGAACGTTGACACTATATGTGGCGAATCAATCTCCATTTATTGTTGCGCAACAACTCTGATATAATCTACTATTAGCTTCTACATAGCACATTGATGTCCACTTCGTTGTGGCAACATTATAAAGTGATTTGCGACTCTGCACGGTGTCCTTATATACTCAAGACTACTTTAAATAATGAAGTAACTCTTGTAAATGGGCCGCCACCGCAACCTCGCTCTAGGTATGAGTCGCACGATCAGCTGTGGCATATCATACTGTACGTGCCCTCTCCTTCTACAGACTAACCAAGACGTCTTCCCGAATAGCCCCTTTGATATCCAGGAAGCCTCACGTGCGTATATAGCAGCCATACAGGGTATCATCTGCAAATCTTCAATAGTGTGTTCTGTGTTGATTCCAATATACGTCATCATTAGAATACCGGTCAATATGACAGGTTAGGCGGCAGGAACCTTTAATTGCTGTGTCTGAAAAGTGTTCCTTGTTGCAGTTTCCGCATATTCCAAGTCCGGCTTGTTGCAGGAGCTACTGAGTTAAGTGCTCTGTGCACACCGTGAGCTGTGTGTATCATCCGTGTTGATCATGTTTCGATATTCCAATGCTTTACGATGAATGATGATATCGTATTATAGGGAACAGTTGGCTGTGTTCACTGTCCATGCGGTTTCGCCTTATGTCTTTTGGCGTGTGCTGAGACTGCTATGACGGGGACTACAGCTGCCTTTCTTTGTTTTGGAGATGAGTTAGTAATTCGGATGATTCCACTGGCACGGGCGGTTGAGCAATTATGGATTTTAATTCGTTTGCAGTGATACCGGGGCCTTCCATAACTATAACTATAAATATAACTATCTGCAAATGCCATCATTAGACGTATTTTGTCCAAAGAGACCAGGGTTTAGTGGCAGGGTTCTTTTAATCACGGGAGTCTTCTTACACACAATACATCTCCTATCATCATCATCATCATCATCATCATCGAGTGCCGTCTCCGCAACGAAGGTTGGCTACCATGGAGCGCTATTCCACTCTGTTTCTTGCTTTGATGGTGCAAATTGTCATAGATTGACTTGTCCATCTTTTGTTGTTACTCGTCCATGTTAGTCTTGTATGCCTCTGCCTCTTTTACCTTGTATTTTCCCTTCCAACATTACTTTTAGTAGGCTGTTGTGTCTTTTAACGTGTTCCAAAATTTTATTTGTCTTGTCTATATTGTATTTAGTAGTTCTCTTTATATTTTTCTATATTTTTAAAAACTTCATCGTTTGTTTTCTTGTCTTTCTATCCAATTCTACCTATTCTTCTGTAAATTCACATTTCAAAGGCTTCAATTTTCTGTTCTGTTTTCTTGTTTAATGTCCATGTTTCTGCACCATACAGGAATATTGACAAGATGTAACATTTTTATATTCTTTGTTTCAGCCCTGCTGTTATTTATTTTGTTGATAGTATATTTTTCATGGCATTAAAATGAGTTTTTGCCAAATCTATTCTTTTGTTTATTTCAATTTTACATTTTCCATCATTGGTTATAGTATGTCCATGGTAGTTGTAGCTCTGAACTGTCTCCAGATGTATTCCTGCAACTGTGATATTTATTTGTAGGTCTTGATAATTTTCTTTGTTTATGATCATAGTTCTCTCCTGTATCTTAACTTTATTCCTCCCTGTGTTATCTTCATCCTCTCTCATATTCTTATGTCCTCGTACCATCCCAACTTTCCCTTTTTACTCCTGTAATACGGGGCACCGCTTTCAACCTGAAGGGACACTCTTCTTGTTTCACTACGTCTGGCTCATTTTTTACCCGCGAGATCCTACCTGGTCTCATCATCACCATTGAGTGCCGTCTCCTCATCGAAGGTTGGCTACCATGGAGCGCCATTCCAATGTGTCTCTAGTTTGATGGTGCAGATTGTCATAGGTTAACTTGTCTATCTTTTGATGTTACTCGTTCATGTTAATCTTTGCATGCCTCTGCCTCTTTCACCTTGTATTTTCCCTTCCAATATTATTTTTATTAGGCTGTTGTGTCTTTTAACATGCCTCCAAAATTTCATTTGTCTTGTTCTAATTGTTTTTAGCAATTCTCTTTTCATTTTTAGTTGTTTTAAATCATCATCGTTTGTTGTTGAAAAACGTTGTGCTACCAATGGGCCCTAGATGCAAGATCAATAAGAAAAATAACTTTTACAGAGATGAAATATGTTAGACGAATGACAGGAAACAGTCTGAGAGATAAGATTAGAAATGAAGAACTGAGAAGAAAGCTATGCATAACCCCCGCCATAGAATACATAAGGAAACAACAGATAAAATGGTTTCGCCACGTGACAAGGCAGAAAGAACAAAACACAACACAACGAGCCTTCAACAAACGTTGTGAGAACACCAGACCCAAGTGTCGGCCACGAAAAGGATGGATCGGTGGAATATTAGAATCACCAGGAAACATAACAGCAGCAGAGGCGAACAGAAGAGCAAAAGACCGCAAATTATATCTCTCCTCGATGCTGAAAGGCAGATGAGGAAGGAAAGAAGAAGAAGTAGAAGATCGTTTGTTTTCTTTTCTTTCCATCCAATTATATTTATTCTTCTATAGATCCACATTGCAAAGGCTTACATTTTCTACCTGGTTTATTGACTTGTTATCACGTGACCAACAGGTACATAGGTCATATCGACACTCTTTCGCCATTTTGGGAGTAGTACAAACCTGTCTGTCCTGTTTGTTTTTGTATTAACTGTTATTGGCTTTTATGTGATAAAGGCTTTCGCTAAAACATTATTGTTTGTTTCGTCTCTTTGAATGTTTAGCTCTTTAATATCAGTATGTGTGTGTTTTTATTTTTACAAAAATAGTCTCTAGCTTAACAAACTGCAATGTGAACTTAACGATAATCTGTAGAAGAGGTAGGGCAGCCTGACTCAGTATTTGAAACGAAGGTTTTAAGGAGACACATATACACTTAATAATCATTTACACACTTACTGTCATTTACACTTACATTTACGTTTAATCCCAACCCAAACCCAATCCTAAAATTAACCCTAATATATGCGGGTCAGGCAAGTAGACGGAGTTACGGATATACAGACACACGCTCGCGTACATATACAATTATATACATATATATATATTTTTTTTTTTCAGGCAGGGACAAACATATTTACTTAACTAAAGACTTACACAGGCCCATAGTCAATATAGTGAGCTGATAGAAAGAATAAAAGATGTAATATTGAGTTATTGAGTTATTTGCGGGTCATCATCATTGCACTCCGAACATGTCCATAGGTGTTCAGATTCCCTCCTCAGCAATTCCCTCAGTATCCAGCGACTGACGACTCCAGTTCTATGTTGGTTGATAAGTCTTCTTACACGGCCACCAAGTTTCTCATTTCTGGCTGTGCCCATCTTAACTCCCATTTCCATCATCCGAAGAAGTGACGCTGATCTGTGTTTGTCGAAGTCCTGTGCTCTTCCCACATCTCGAAGTGCATTGATGATGTCTGCCCGATCCATCGGTTGCCCGTCTGAAACGACAGCGCAGCTAGCCAACCTGTCCGCTCTCTCATTTCCCGTACTCCCGCATGTCCAGGGACAGATGTAATATTTTTCATTAAATTACAGGAATGAACATTGCTATGCAGGGAAAAGGCTTTAATACATTCAGGCAACATTTAAGACAGTATATAGACTGAAATAGTTAATGTAGATTGAACATTATTAGATATGATTAAGCGTACTGGAGAGAAAGAGCAAAGACTTTTCTCCTTCAAAAGGATGAGGCATTGGCAGGGTTGTTGAACACTAGTAGTTAACTCCACTGCGTCATTAACAATCTACCAATCTAACATTAAAGTAATCAAGAGACAAGCTTATCCTCTTTACACTTGTAACCTTGTGTATGTGATTTTGTTGATGTTTGATAATACCTTCCTTTTGTTAGTGACAAATCCTTCAACTTGGGAACCGCGTTAGCTCAGTGGTTAGTGAATTGGGCTACAAATGACATTAGGTCGGGTTAGATCCTGATCGGCGGCTTCCGGGTTCACCCAGCCTTAAATAGCTACAGGTTTTTGTTGTGTGGGAAAGTAACACGGCACGGGCGTAATACTGATTACATTACCCCATGTATCCCATGTCAAAAATATGTACAAATTACCAGTATGTACAAATTACCATCACTAACACCATATTGAATATAAGCCACGTGGCGTGACGGGGCTCTTTACTTTTTTTCTTTACTTATGCCTTACACTTATTTACAACTTGTAAATGTGTGGGTATATGTTATCTTTTTTCTTTGCTAAAGTGCAGCGATACATTTAGACATTTAGTCCAGACTAGGTCACGAACAAGTCGGTGCGTTTCAGGTCATCACCTGTCTCCCCCCCCCCCCCCCACCCCATAGCTTATTATGTAAAGTTGTTTTTGTGTGAAATGTTTGTGTTCTTATGGTGTTTAGAGTTATCCAGTCCTGTGGTTTATGCTCTGGAGTTTGTGAGCCATATGTTGCAACGTCGCTGCGTCCTATCTTGTGCCCATGTGTTCTGAGGCTACAATGACTTTGTTGATAATCTCCCTTTGTTAGTGAGCATTAACTAGTGTTTTTAGTTACCGCTGGGACGACTGTAGCGTATACAGGTGAGGATTCAACACAAAGATAATGTTCATTGTTATACAAGCACTATTCACCAGAAAAATTATCAATGCAATTACTAAAGAATGTAAACACGATCTAAAGATACACTAAAATATCAGTGTTAATTGATTATAACATTTACGAGTTTAGAGGGTTTTTTAATTGTTTTTTTTTGTGTGTAAATCAAAGTGAACCTGCGGTCAACATACAATTCTCTTTTATTTCATTCCTTCCCCTCCTACTTCAAATACTCCTATCACGTGTCACGTGTATGAGAAGGAAACAGCTGGAATATATTGTGACAACTGTGAAAATTGATGTGCGAAGAGATAGATGGAAGCAAAGAGAAAAGATACCAGACAGTTTAAGAGAATGGCTTGGCAGAAGATCAACAACATAAATGATAACTGATGAGATAACTGTCGAGATCAAAAGTTGTGGAAAGGCATGATCATCTACGCCAGCAGACAAGGTGCTTGATGATGATGAATATGGTCTGATTGTTTAATTATATGAACGTCCTATTTCAGATAGAATACACGAGAATAATGGTTAAAATAGAATATCAGAGACTCGTGAATAATGTTAAAGAATATCAAAGATTCGTAGTTGTAATATTACAGTACATATGGCTTGGTATTGATATAGTAAAATACCCCAGATCCATCCGTATCAAGGAGACAACATTATTATTCTTTTGTAAGTGTAATTTTAATTATATTAATATATTGTGGTTTCAATTCAAATATAGATTCAGTTAATGCAAATGTTTAACCATTCGTATTTACAGAGCCTGTTATTACAATGCCATCGCCCATTCATTGATTGCATTCTTAAGAACCATCTTAAATTACAACAAAAAGACACTTACTTTGTAGTCTGGATTGATCTGATGCTTCCTTGGTTTCTTGACCAACATCTCTTTTGTTATCAACATTCTCGTCAGGTTCATGTGAATCAGGAACCTTGTTAGATAATGTCAAAGCGAAGATACAGCACGCACTAATGCACGCTGATATGAGGACAGCTCGCATCGTTTCAAGTGCCTGGTACATACAACAATATGTGAGCCATCGTTAATAGGCCCTGGATCGGCCCTTCAAATTTGGAGCGGGGTATGGACTAATGGTATTTACAGTTTATGATACAACAACAATGTGATTATTCTAGAACCTCGGTACTGATTGTTTGTAAAGATTGAATTTGTAGATTTCGATTTTTAAAATGAGTTTATTCTGTATGCATTTTAAACGTATAACACCAGAAGAAAATGTGCATTTAATTAAGGGAAAATATCGGAGACGATAATACGCGAGGGGGATGATTTCCTAAGTGAATATTCATAGCTCATAAAGGCAATGAAAACGATATTAGCGCACATGTTGATGATCATACCAAATTATTAAGAAATAAACAAGGAACCAAAGAAAAAATTGGATTTAATAATGCATACTTAATTGGGCAAAACTGTGACTTTAAAGGAGTCAACACACATAATGTACAAGTCGATATTAGGATAATTATAACACACACACACACATATATATATATATATATATATATATATATATTATATATATATATATATATATATATATATATATATATATATATATATATATATATATAGCCCAAGATTATAGTTACCATGGACATGTCAGATCGAGTAATGAAATATACGAGATAACCATAAGCAGCAGAATAAGTGTGGTAACTTGCAGGCATCATTTATATAGTTTGTTGGAATCAGATAAACAAAAGAGAAGATACAGACAAATTACTTTCACTGGTCAACATAAACACCATCCGTCAAAAGAACACACATTAGGCGCTCTTAATGTCGCTGGCAATTGTCAACAAATGTCTCTTTAAGAATATGTCCGATGTCATACGTTCTTGGATTGTTGTCACGCGCGCTAAACTTCCGTCTTCGTTGATCCTCTTCTGGCGGGGAAACAAATAAATCCACGAGTAGGGGACTACCGTAGATAATCGAGAACAGGCCAATACTTTGCTCGTGCAAACATCAAAGTGTGCATGCGTGTTAATGCAAGGCAAAAATTGCACTGTTCAGTCCCATGGGAGTCTGGCCGATCACTTCGGATACGTCGTAGCAACCGTTTCAAAACTTCCCTGCAGAATCCTGACTCCACTGTTTGACCACAACAACGAAGCTTATCTGCAATGTAATGACCTTAAACTGCTGCAGGCAACTGTTTTTTTTTGAGTCGCGGATAATTGTAGAACTATGAAAATAGAACACGAAGAACTTTATAAAAAACAAGCACAACTGAACGTTCTAGTTATCAGAAAATAACTTCAGATACTCTTAGTACATACTTCTGTTTTGACATGCAGAATAGCTCAGGCAAAAGCAGCTTTCCTGAAAATGGAGAAGATACTATGCAATCCATTTTCGACAATAGAAACAAGAAAAGAATTCTTAAATGTTATATAGAGCCAGTCTTAACATATGGATGTGAACCATGGACAATAGGACAACAGACAAGAAAATCACTGGAGTCTGTAGAAATGTGCTTTTACAGAAGAATGTTGAGAATAACATAGACCGCTAAGAAGAGTAATGAAAATGTTCTAAAAGAGGTCAAAGCAAAAAGAGAGCTAATTTCAAATATTAGGAAGAAACAATCATCATTTTTTGGCCATGTAATGAGAAGAGAACAACTAGAATATATTGTAACAACTGGAGAAATTGAGGGGCGAAGAGATAGAGGGAAGCAAAGAGAGAAAATACCAGACAGATTAAGAGAATGGCTTGGCGTAAGGTCAACAACAGAAATGATAAAGAACTGTCGAGATCGAAAGTTGTGGAGAGACATGATCACCTACGCCAGTAGGCCCGGTACTTGATTATGATGACTCCTAGTAGAAGTTGAAGTTGCTTTGCGATGTATGAAAATAAGAAAACTCGACCAGATTCTATAAATAATTAATAGGTGGTACCTATCTTAGATTTGAAAGAAGAGATAATAACAAGGCAATAACAATCATCTTTGTACTAGAGCTATTTTATGTCCTTTGCATTATTAAAATATGTTTTCAAAACACCGCCAAAGAAATCAGGTAGGGCAAAAAGAGATATTCTCCATGCTGTGCATCTTATGAGGCATGTGACAAAAATGTCACGAACAATCATGAATATAGAGAAACATCAACAACAAAGTAATGATGGACAGTGCAATTTTGTTCATTAAAAATCATCATCATCATCGTGTGCCCTCTCCGCAACGAAGGTTGGCTACCATGGATCGCCATTCTACTCTGTTTCTTGCTTTGATGGTGCAGGCTGACATATACAGATATGTACAGATGAATAATAAATATAAATGTACCACGTAAAAAGTGGCCACGTGAATAAACAAACAAAAAATGAGAGGCTGCATCAGAGGGTAAACGAATACTGTAGGCATGTTTGTGAAGTATGGCCAGATGTGTTTAACATGTATATGATGATGGTATTGAGGTCCATATAGAACATATAAGTATGTTTTGTCGGTTGTTAACAGTATAAACATCCTGAGGTATGCTCACTACAAGATTTTAGAGCTAAGAGTGAAATGAGTTAGCAGATAAGGACTTTAAAGTGATGTCAATTAAAAACGTAAGCCAGCTACAAAGACAGGGGTAATGGTCGCAACAAATAAAAGGTCATCCCGATGTGTTCATGTAAAAGCCACTAAACATATCTAAAACACCCACAGTGAAATCAGATCCCTGGGCCGATGTTAACCTCGGCAGGCTGATGTTCAACAGAGATGAGGAGGAGAATAGTTCCGGAAAGGTCTGCTCTACAAACATTAAATGTGGCACGGTACGTGAAAAGCGTTGTTGACCATATAGACAAGATAGCGATTTATTCAGTGTTATGTTAAGCAACCGTACTGAAGCAAATCACGAACGATGTGACCACAGACAGAGATCGTTGAAGTCCACAGAAATGTGAAAACAAAGAAGATTGTTAGAAAAACCCCGTGTGGCTAGGGAGAGAAAAAGTGCGGTCTATGAGTAAGATTAAGCTGACATAACATTGTTGTGTACAATTATGCTGAAATAACATTGTTGTGTAAAATTATGCTGAAATAACATTATTGTGTAAAATTATGTTGACATAACATTGTTGTGTAAAATTATGCTGACATAACATTGCTGTGCAAAATTATGCTGAAATAACATTATTGTGTAAAATTATGCTGAAATAACATTGTTGTGTAAAATTATGCTGAAATAACATTGTTGTGTAAAATTATGCTGACATAACATTGTTGTGTAAAATTATGCTGAAATAACTCTGTTGTGTAAAATTATGCTGACATAACATTGTTGTGTAAAATTATGCTGACATAACATTGTTGTGTAAAATTATGCTGACATAACATTGTTGTGTAAAATTATGCTGAAATAACTTTTTTGTGTAAAATCATGCTGACATAACATTGTTGTGTAAAATTATGCTGACATAACATTGTTGTGTAAAATTATGCTGACATAACATTGTTGTGTAAAATTATGCTGGCATAACATTGTTGTGTAAAATTATGCTGACATAACATTGTTGTGTAAAATTATGCTGACATAACTTTGCTGTATAAACAACATTTATTTTCCCCCGCATCTCTAGACCGTGGAATATTTTTTTTAAATAAAAAGTGAGCCTCAATAGCTCAGTGGTTTGTGAAATGAACTACAGAAGACAAGAGATCGAGTTCGATCCCGATAGACAGCTGCTAGGTTCACCCGGCCTTAAATTGGTACCAGATTCTTTTCTGGGAAAGTAAAGCAGCACGTGTTTAATACCGATCACATGACTCCAAAAATCATGTGCCGAAGGTCTATACAAATGGTGGTCGTTAACACTATCTTCCCTATCAGTCACTTGGCGTGGCATAGTTTTTTTTAAAATATTATTATTATTGTTATGGTAAAGGTAAAGTACGTGACTTGAATCGGCTTCTGAGCACGCGAGAATTCAACCATATGTGCTCGGCCGCCAGTCCAGAATTGTCGGAGACTTCTAATATTTGTATTTTATAATAATTTTTTTTTAATTATTTGTTATAAATTCGGTGAGCATATATTTGATCCAATTATTGATATCAGGAAAAAAATACAATATGTCACCTTGAACCACTTCCAATGAGAGAGGCATGTCCTTTGATAGGAGCCCTCAAAGTGATTCTCAAACGGATGAGTAAAAGCAACACATACTATATAGTATTCGTGTCTCATATCCAATTTGTTTATAGAACTTTTACTCAAAATTTTGGTGACTTAGTAGTTGTGGAACACTTCTTAATTGTGTATATCTAATAAATAGAATGGGGATGCAGCACAGATTGTCAAACCACTGGACTGCTACCACAGCTATTGTCCAATAAGGAATTAACTCGAGGCAAAAATGGACACTGTACAATACAATCTTCATCCCAACGCTGTGCTACCAATGACAGGCCCGGACCCTAGATGCATGAACAATAAAAAAATAACCTCTTTTGAGATTAAATGTGTCAGACGAATGACAGGAAATAGTCTGAGAGATACGATCAGAAATGAAGAACTGAGAAAAAAGCTAGGCATTGCCCCCACCAAATAATATTTAAAAAAAAAACAACAGATAAAATGGTTTGGCCACGTGACACGGCAGAAAGATCAAAACAAAACACAACGAGCCCTAAATAAACGTTGTGAGAATATTATACCCAAGGGTCGACACGAAAAAAAATTGATAGATGGAATATTGAAATATCTAGGAAACATAACATAAGAGTTTATTTTCAAAGTATATTCCTCTTGTTAATAATATGTAAAATCACCATCATTGAGTGCCGTCTACGCATCAAAGGTTGTCTATTATGTATACGCCATTATCTCTACGTCAATACGTCATTATCTCTCTTGCTTTGATGGTGCAGGTTGTCATAGGCTGACCTGTCAATCTTTTGGTGTTATTCGTCTAGGTTAATCGTGGCCTGCTTTGCCTCTTTTACCTTGTATTTTCCCTTACAATATTACTTATTACTAAAAGGCTGCTGTGGCTTCTGGCTGCTGTGTCGTTTGTTTTCATTTGTGTCCATTCTATTCAACCTATTTTTCAACACATCCACATTTCAAAATCTTCATTTTTCTGTTTTGATTTTTTGTCTATATCCATGCTTCTGCTTTAGAAAATTAAGTTGTGGCTTTTGAACAGAAACTTCACGGAAAGGACACGCGATGTATGTGATGCGCTCCTGGAGATCAGTACCAAAATCTCCACATACTGGCCTCTAAAAGTAATGAATCATGTCTGTGGAAGAGATATGTTGACCTCTAAAAGTAGTGAATCATGTCTGTGGAAGAGATATGTTAACCTCTAAAAGTAGCGAATCATGTCTGTGGAAGAGGTATGCTTACATCTAAAAGTAGTGATTCATGTCTGTGGAATAGATATGTTTACCTCAAAAAGTAGTGAATCATGACTGTGGAAGAGATATGTTTACCTCTAAAAGTAGTGAATCATGTCTGTGGAAGAGGTATGTTTACATCTAAAAGTAGTGAATCATTTATGTGGAATAGATATGTTTACATCTAAAAGTAGTGAATCATGTCTGTGGAAGAGGTATGTTTACATCTAAAAGTAGTGATTCATGTCTGTGGAATAGATATGTTTACATCTAAAAGTAGTGAATCATGTCTGTGGAAGAGTTATGTTTACCTCTAAAAATAGTGAATCATGTCTGTGGAAGAGATATGTTTACCTCTGAAAGTAGTGAATCATGTCTGTGGAAGAGATATGTTTACCTCTAAAAGTAGTGAATCATGTCTGTGGAAGAGTTATGTTTACCTCTAAAAGTAGTGAATCATGTCTGTGGAAGAGTTATGTTTACCTCTAAAAGTAGTGAATCATGTCTGTGGAAGAGTTATGTTTACCTCTAAAAGTAGCGAATCATTTATGTGGAAGAGTTATGTTTACGTCTAAAAGTAGCGAATCATGTCTGTGGAAGAGTTATGTTTACCTCTAAAAGTAGTGAATCATGTCTGTGGAAGAGTTATGTTTACATCTAAAAGTAGTGAATCATGTCTGTGGAAGAGTTATGTTTACCTCTAAAAGTAGTGAATCATGTCTGTGATAGAGTTATGGCTACCTCTAAAAGTAGCGAATCATGTCTGTGGAAGAGTTATGTTTACCTCTAAAAGTATCGAATCATGTATGTGGAAGAGTTTTGTTTACCTCTAAATGTAGCGAATCATGTCTGTGGAAGAGTTATGTTTACCTCTAATAGTAGCGAATCATGTCTGTGGAAGAGATATGTTTACCTCTAGAAGCACAAAGAACACACTGGCCACTAAAACCCATTAATATCGAACAGTGAGCGAATACATTGGATATGTAAATAATTGAATAAATTCAGAAAAAAATATGGCCTTTTTATAGTCTACATACCGATCTTGTGGAGGTAATATTTTCTAGCTGCACTGACCGTAAAATTATGTTCACTCTTCCAAGGGGATGTGTCCACTTTTGGTGAGACACGCTTCGTTCAACCTCAGTGGAGTCTTCTAGGTTAAATATGACGTATACTCCAAACATATATGTAACCTGGTAGGTTCCACCCCTTACATCTGTTAGGCCTGTCGGTTAAGCTGTGGGAGAAAGTGAGGAATGTGTTTGTGAGCTGCAGTTGGTTTATACTGACATTAATCCACGCCCCTTTGAATGATGAAGGTCACCGCCAATAGACTACGCTTTAGAAGTAGGCGTGTCATCGAACTGGCAGTTTGCTATACCAATTTTCAAGGAGGATTGAATTCAGCGATTCTAAACTTGTTCAGGAGCAGGACAAAACGAATACTTTAGAAATAGAGTCCACAGACGTCTTGGATGTTGCTTAAACCAGGTGTTTCCTATCATCATGTTGTGTGTTCTTGCCCAGTCAGTAAGTTTCTCACCTCTTTCATTCCTCTCGTCTAATAGTGTTAATACTTGGCCTATAACTTGGCATGCTTTGTTACACCTTATATCTATCTCTGTCTCTTGGTTATTGCCTTGTGGTAACGTGCTACCCAGATATTTAAAATTGTCTCCTTGCTTCTGATATGTATTATCTATTATGATGTTCGTTTTACTTTCTTTCTCGTTATTGCCATTAATGCGGTTTTGTTTATGTTGATCTTCATGTTGTATTGTTTACAAGTGTTGTTTAGCCTGTTGATATGTTCTTGCATGTCCTCAGTTGTTTCATGTATCAGAACTTGATCGTCTGCAATTAGTATTTCATTTCTTCTTCTATTCTGCTGTTTTCTGGTACTAAAGAAAGGCGGACATAAAAGCCAGAGAAGAAAGTTCCACACATTCAACTACGAGAAAACAGACCAGGACGTCATTAGCAAAATCAGACATAGGAAACAGAGCGCCCCTCGTAGGAGGCAGGAGAGATGGACGCAGTCACCCTGGTGGAATGTAGATGTCGAGGAAGCTTGGCGGAGCAAGAGACAAACGGTCAAGACATGGCAGAAAGCCAGAATGTATGGTAGAACACAACCTGAGCTCTTGAAGCGTCTGAAAGTAGAGGTCGACCAAAAATGATGCACTTTAAACTATGCGCTAAGCAGGCTAAGGATGCCAAATGGGATGACTTCTGTAAAAAAGTGTGCTCAGAAAAATCGCTCGCCACATTCTGGCGCCTTCATCAGTGCATGAATGGCACAACACGACACAGAGGTATACCAGACTTTCAGAGCACAGGCCAGATATGGCACAAATCTGATGAGAGCAAAAGGAAGGCCCTGCTTGCCCGCTACATTGAGCAGACGGACCAAAGAAATGAGGCTGTAAGAATGAGGATACGGGGATCTTTGTCAAATTTGTGTAATGATGTAGGGCTGGAAGAAGATCTCACAATCACAACCGATACCATTCGCACGACACTTAAAAGGTCACACAACACTGCTCCTGGTTCAGATGGGGTTCGGTACGATGACATAGGCGATTTAGCTGACGACGACTTGACAAAACTGGTCAATGAGTTTAATGCCAGTATTCGGAGTTGCCAGATTAAGAAGGAGTTGCTGCACAGCTACTTACTACCGCTACCCAAGCCAAACAAGGACCATTCTCAGATCAGTGCCTACAGAATCATTACAATGCAGAACACTGCGGGCAAGCTGCTGGAGAAAATATTTGCCCGCGTCCTCACCTGTCGCCTTGAACAGAAACGCGTATCCCCATCCACACTCGGAGGTTGTAGATATAACAAAGAGACATGGCTCAATGCGGCAGTATTTGCCTATGACGTCTTCGAAGGCTTCCACAGACGAGAGGAGACATGTGCTGCTGCTTTAGATCTGGAGGATGCATACAACAGGGTACCATTTGAATATCTCATGCATTTGCTTCTCAAACTAGCGGTGAACTCCTTCCTCATTAGATGGATCGCCGCGGCACTGTTTCAGAGGAAGGTGATACTCAGATGTGGAAGTTGGTCTTCCGAGCCAACATCCATTTGTCCTGGGCTGCCACAAGGCTCACCTTTGTCACCAGTTCTATTTAACGTGTACACAATAACGATCACGGCCCAACAGCTGGATGGGAGGGGAAGAACTATGACTTTTGCTGATGATATTCTGGTATATCGACAGGGAAGAGACAGACGGGGAATCGCCTCTACAATGCAAGACGAACTCGATCGCATTTCTTCCTGGTGTTGGGTTTCAGGTGCCTTGGTTAATCCTAATAAAACATCAGTTTCATGGTTCTCCCTTAACAATCATATCGTTAATACGACCACACCGGTAGTACGAATGGGAGCTGATGAGGTGACCAGGGACAAGTTGATGACATACCTCGGAGTTAAGTTTGATCGCAGCCTGTGTTTTCGGGACCACGTCGACCATGTGATAACAAAATCACGCAAAGGATTAGCCGCCTTGAAGGTCATGGCAGCTGCCAACATCGAGCAGAAGCTACTTACTCTTCTGTTCCAGGGATTAGTCCTCGCACCAATCGAGTATGCCCTGGCCATTCTTACTGTCAGTACGACTCAAATTGATAGGCTGGAGAAAATACAAAATGAAGCTATGCGCATTATCCTGGGATGTACGAGGGACACTCCCTGTGTAGCAATGAGGCATCTTCTTGACTTTCCAACCATGGATGACAGAATCAAGATCTCGAGAGCACGAGCATACCTGAAGATTAGTACAGATACAGAGCATCCATTGCACCACGTGCTCAACACAGAGAAAGGTACCAGGCTGAAATGAGGGTGGGCCGGGCAGAAGATGTCATCAAACAGGTCTGTGGGCTAACCAATATCAGCGTTGGTGAGTAGTGGATACCGGTGCCTACGTCATTCAAGGGGACTTTCTCATGTATTGTCACACTCGACAGGAAAAGTAGGGAACAGAACCCGGTTGTAGTTTAATGCTGAGGTCAAAGGTCTCATCTGCGATAATACCGATGAGAAAGATGCAGTCATCTATACAGACGGATCTGTAAGACGACACGAAAGAAGTGCATGGGCATTTACAGCACGCTCGGCAGGCAGAATAGCCAAGGAAGACAGTGGTGCATACGCCATGACCACGAGTAGCATGACAATGGAGGTGATGGCAGTGACCAAGGCATCCAAATGGTTAGAGTCACAAGACTACATCCACGCATGTATACTCAGTGATTCGATGAGCATGATAAAAAAAAGTGGAGGCGGGCTTTGTACGCATGCAATGGGTAGAGTCGTTGCAGAAATCCAAAATACGTAAGGTCACCTTTGTCTATGCCCCTGGACATGCGGGAGTACGGGGAAATGAGAGAGCGGACAGGTTGGCTAGCTGCGCTGTCGTTGAGGACGGGTAACCGATGGATCGGTCGGACATAATAAATGCCCTTCGAGATGTGGGAAGAGCACAGGACTTCGACAAACACAGATCAACGTCACTTCTTCGGATGATGGAAATGGGAGTTAAGATGGGCACGGCCAGAAATGAGAAACTTGGTGGCCGTGTAAGAAGACTTATCAACTAACATAGAACTGGAGTCGTCAGTCGCTGGACACTGAGGGAATTGCTGAGGAGGGATTCTGAGCACCTAAGGACATGTTCGGAGTGCAATGATGATGACCCGCAAATAACTCAATAACTCAATCTAGTTTCAGTGAATATGTTAAATTATGAGATACCATCTACACTGTTACTACACTGAGCCGCAAACTATTTTCTTAATTATATAACCTCGGTAGTTGAGCGGTTAGTGTAGAGCCTGGGTAGTTGAGTGGTTAGTGTTGAGCCTCGGTAGTTGATTGGTTAGTGTAGAGCCTCGGTAGTTGAGTGGTTAGTGTATTGGTTATTATTGGTTATTGGTTATGGAAGGCCTCGGTCTCACAGCAAACGAATTAAAATCCATAATTGCTCAACCGCCCGTGCCAGTGGAATCATCCGAATTACCAACTCATCTCCCAAACAAAGAAAGGTAACTGTAGTCCCCATCGTAGCAGTCTCAGCACACGCCAAAAGACATAAGGCGAAACCGCGCAGAAAGTGAACACAGCCAACTGTTCCCTGTCATACGATATCATCATTCATCGTAAACAAGCGGGATATCGAAGCAGGATCAAAACGGATGAGACACACAGCTCACGGTGTGCACAGAGCACTTAACTCAGTAGCTCCTGCAACAAGCCGGACTTGGAATATGAGGAAACTGCAAGAAGGAACACTTTTCAGACATAGCCTTCAATGGTTCCTGCCGCCTATCCACCATATACCATGGGAGTTCACGTCCTCCCGAAAATGATGATCGTCATAGCACTTGATGATGTTAGGCCGTCATTGATGACTCCAATTCCAAACATATAGACACACAGTGGTGGTAATTTGTCATTTCCAATCCAACAGAAGCCACATGACCTGTAGTTAGTAAAACCACAGAGAGAATATGATTTTGTGACCTTCACTGATTCACTCTTAGATGTGAATGTGTAGTTTACACAAGAGGAGAAGTTTTCAACTACAGTGATTCCATTTAAGGCAATTCTGGGATAGCAAGGCAAGTCTCCTTTATAGCAGCAGAACTTGATGTTCTCCGCTCCCTTCTTGTAGCTGCTGCCACACGATTCTGATGTCTCATTAACTTGGACATCATTCAAGAACAATGTCAGATTAACATTCCATAGATATGGCTCTGCTGATGAAGTGCTTGGTGCAACAGTTGTATCAATCATACTGGAGGCTCCTGGTCTGTGGTCATTAATATCACAGACGGCACATGGTGTTGTTATATTCAGTATTTCTTTCTGGGGTGTAAATATGTGGCACACACATGGAGAGTGGTTTGTGGTCACAGTAATCCCATTAAAGGCAATTCTAGGGTAGCATGGCATAGCTGTTTCAGAACAGCACAATCGTGTGATGTTTTCTGTGTTCGCTATAAAGCTGCTGCTGCTACACAATCCTGACCAATTATAGGTGTGGACATTATTCACTTGCAATGACAAAACTGCTTTGTTTACATCATAAACCTCTGGAAGCGAATCATTTATGGGACTAATAGTACAAGTTATTCTTCCATCGGGGATATCTGCATTGAGTACCCAAAAAAAGGTCTTTGGTTAAAAAGCACATATGCTTTTGAGTTAATGTAGAACCTCGGTAGTTGAGTGGTTAGTGTAGAGTCTTGGTAGTTGAGTGGTTAGTGTAGAGCCTCGGTAGTTGAGTGGTTAGTGTAGAGCCTCGGTAATTGAGTGGTTAGTGTAGGCCTCGGTAGTTGAGTGGTTATTGTAGAGCCTCGGTAGTTGAGTGGTTAGTGTGGAGCCTCGGTAGTTGAGTGGTTAGGGTAGAGCCTACGTAGTTGAGCGGTTAGTGTAGAACCTAGGTAGTTGAGTGGTTAGTGTAGAGCCTAGGTAGTTGAGTGGTTAGTGTGGAGCCTCGGTAGTTGAGTGGTTAGTTTGCTGGTTTCCTGTTCACAACGATCCGGGTTCGATCCCCAGAAGTGGCGGATTTTGTTCGAACCGACAAGGCTCCGGGGTACACCCGGGCTATAAGAAAATTATCAGAGATATTATTTTCTGAGAAGTAAAGGTGCGGCCTTGCGTGTGCCGGCCAAATCACCAAAAAAAAGTGACATACTCATAAAATAAAAATGTCATTAACCCATATTCCGCAAACACCTAGCAAGGCAGAGGAGGAAACCTTCACTTATTTTGAATTTTTCAGTGGCAATTCCGAACATGAGATATGACTGCATGTCAGCGAGACTGACTTGATTGGCTCATTCCCGCCATCTAGGACTTAGACCCTGCAGCAATTGTAGAGGCAATTCTCTACTCTGGAGATACATGTTGCTTATGTCAATACAGTTGTGGGTGTCTCTAGGAGTCCCTGTCGTCTGATGTAATCACGATAGCCTAAATTCCGTGTTGCTGACGTTTGTGCTATTTCTGTAACGCTGCAGCTTGCAAATTGATGTGCTATTTTTTCCATTACTCCGTTAAGTATTTCTGCAGCAACCTGTGATTGCTTCTATTAACGTTCGTGTCTACCCCATAAGAGACATGAATTGAAGAGAATGGTTTATGGACATTTCACCATCAGAGCAGCTGAACTTCCGCAAAGAGAAAGCTGTGAGAAGGCATTATCATTTATATCAGCAGGAAATATTGTTGATCGATTGGGGCTAGGAATTGCTGCTATTAATTAGATCAAACAACATGAACACTTTATATATCATTATTAGGTACCGGGCCTGCTGGCGTAGGTGATCATCTCTCCACAACTTTCGATCAAGACGGTTATTTACCATTTCTGTTGTTGACTCTCTATCAAGCCATTCTCTTAAGCTGTCTGATATATGTTTTCTTTGCTTCCCTCTATCTCTTCGTCCCTCACTTTTTCCGAGTCGTTACACTATATTCCAGCTGTTCCCTGGTCTCATTTTTGGGAATGTCAATTCCCATTTACATGGCCCCAAAAAAATGATGATTGTTTTTTCCTAATATTGGATATTAGCTTTCTTTTTGCTTGGCCTCTTTCATAACGTTTTCATTACTCTTCTTAGTTATTCATGGTAAAAAAAAAAAAAGTAAAGTACCCCAGTCACGCCAAATGGCGTATAGGGAATGTGGTTTTAGTGACCATACAAGGTACAGACCTTCAGCACATGACTTTTGGGGTAATGTGGTCGGTATTAAGCCCGTGCCGCTTTACGTTCCCAGAAAAAAATCCGGTACCCATTTAAGGCTTGAACAACCTGGAAGACGTTGGTTGGGATCGAACCCTACCCCTTGTCCTTTGTAGTCCAGTTCACTAAACACTGAGCTATCGCGGCTCCAGTTATTCATAGTATTCTTAACATTCTTCTGTAAAGCCACATTTCTACAGCCTCCAGTGATTTTCTTGCCTATATATAACACTGTTTATGTTAATGACCGTCGTATTGTATTTCTCATGCTCTCTCTGTAAACCAACCAGTCATAACTGTTGCTAACGCCAAACATGTGTCAGACAGCTATTTTTCGAGATCGAGATTGTTGGTAAGGATGAATCGACGAAAGGCAGTTATGACAGACAAAATGTCTCATATTTTGCACCCTGAACTTTCACAATAATTAATAGAGAGTGTAGAGCTTCATGATCATCATACATGGCATATAATAATTTCCTTTTCCGGGGAACATTTGTAACCCTTGCCATGGGATCATTATACTGACTGTTGTAAGAATTGCTTTTGTAGTATTATACTGCTTTTTTTTACTATTACAGTAAGAACATTATCTAACAGTTGTAATACTTGCTGTAGACACATTATATTAACTTTTTAACACTTTCTAAGAGAGGATTATACTGACTTTTGTAACACTTACACTGAGAAATTATACTGACTTTTGTAACACTTACACTGTGATAATTATACTGAGTGTTGCATCACTTGCTGTGAAAGCATTATACTGACTTTTGTAACACTTACACTGTGATAATTATACTGACTGTTGCATCACTTGCTGTGAAAGCATTATACTGACTTGTGTAACACTTGTTCTGGGAACACTATAATGGTTTTTGTAACACCTGCTCTGAGAGCATTATTCTGACTGCTGTAACATTTACTCTGAAATCATTATTCTGACTGTTGTAACATTTACTCTGAGATAATTATTCTGACTGTTGTAACATTTACTCTGAGAGCATTTTAGTGACTGTTGTAACACTTGCACTGGGAGCATTTTACTGACTGTTGTAACACTTGCTCTGGGAGCATTTTACTGACTGTTGTAACACTTGCACTGGGAGCATTTTACTGAGTGTTGTAACACTTACTCTTGGAGCATTTTACTGACTGTTGTAACACTTACTCTGGGAGCATTATACTTACTGTTGTATCACTTTATGTGGGAGCATGTTACTGACTGTTGTAACAATTGCTCTGGGAAAATTTTACTGATTTTTGTAACACTCGCTATTGGAGCATTATAATGACTTTTGTTAATCATATTTTCTTTAACCAATAAATAATGAAGAACATAAGACAAGACAACGTTTCACTCATTTATTATTATTATTTTAAGAAGCATCCAATAAGATCTGAAGGAATTAGGTATGACAAATCTGCTATTGCGCCTGTCTCTGATTCAAATTGTACCAGCCTTGTCTTTTAGATCCTTTGGATAAATTACTATCACACCACGTGACGTTGTCCATCATCCTTGTTGCCATAGTTGTCTCCCGTAATAGATCAGGTTATACTGTCTATGTGCTCTGTTTGAAGAATGAGAGAAATGTTAAGTTCACAAATAAACAGGCCTGAGTCTTAACCACCGATATCTCTGAGCCTGCCCGCTGAGAGGGGACATTTCAGCATTGCAAGCAAGGTAAGTTGTGGTCACCTGTCTATAACCCGTATAGTTGGATACATTACTAGTATTGGGTTGGTTTCGGGTAAAGCGGCTTACGGGACAGGTCCGATGTCACTTTTACCGTTTCTTAAATATGCTTACAAATGATAGAAAATCCTCCCTACATGTGTTGATAGTAAACACAATATTTATTTTGAGAACTAGCCATATTCTCGCTATATGATGCTTCATATGTGACGGATATTTTAAATTATTAGTTTCTGATCAAAAGATGGACAAGTCAACATTCGACAATCTGCGCCATCAAATCAAGAGACATAGCGGAATGGCGCTTCATGGTAGCCAACCTTCGATGCGGAGAAGGTACTAAATGGTGATGATGATGTTATCTTCGACTGTCCATTGCATAATTTCCCTTATATGAATTTCAAGATTTATGTTGAACGCTTATTGCCTGATTCTAAATTGTGCGTCCTCTATGAGGATCAAAAAACGCTACTTCATTGGCCACGACTCGGTCGAATATGTTTTCAACTTTCACTATTATATCAGATGATGTCTATTAGAAAAAATCCGGTACCCATTTAAGGTTGGGTGAACCTGGAAGCCGTCGGTTGGGATCGAACCCTACCCCTTGTCCGTTGTAGTCCAGTTCACTAACCACTGAGCTATCGCGGCTCACATGCTTATTTAGTAGGGTCTATTTATTCTGATTCATTACTATTGCTCATTATATAAAGTCAATTCATCTCATTACTATTGATGATATGTATGTTTTGTTATGTTGTATTTATCATCAGAACCATTGAAATGATGAAAATACAACATAACATACATGTCATCAATAGTAAACAGATGCATTGACTTTATATAATGATCAATAGTAGTGAATCAGAATAAATACACCCTACTAAATAAGCATGGGAACCGCGATAGCTCAGTGGTTAGTGAACTGGACTACAACGGACAAGGGGTAGGGTTCGATCCCAACCGTCGGGCTTCCAGGTTCACCCAGCCTTAAATGGGTACCGGATTTTTTCTGGGAAAGTAAAGCATCATGGGCGTGATACCGACCACATTACCACACAAATCATGTTGCTAAGGTCTGTAAAATATAGAGTCACTAACACCATATTTCCTTATACGCCACTTGGCGTGACTGGGGTACTTTACTTTTTTTTACTTACTAAATAAGCATCATCTGATATAATAGTGAAAGTTGAAAACATCTTTCATGTACGATGCCTTCGAAAGATTATGAACAGGACAATGTATGTATATCACATGGCAGGACAAATTAATTAAATATGTCTTACAACGAGCCAAACTACTATCGATCAGGTCAACACTTGTTTTGTAGACCAAGGTGTCTGAGCCATGTAAGAAGAATGACAAACAATTGTATTCCTAAACAAATATTGTATGACGAACTTTAGGATGGAAAGATATCAAAAGGTAGACCATAGCACAGATATAAGGATGTTTGCAGGGCTTCCTTGGTGGCATTTTTTTATTAGTGAAAGAAATTAGAAACATGTGGCTGCAGATCGTACCACATGGGGAACAAAAATAAAAAAATGGCACAGCTCTTTCGAGACAGTGCTGATATTAAATTAAGAGGCAAAAGGCGCAAGAGAAAAGAGACAATCAAGGTAATACAAATACACCTTGTTCGTTCTGCAGATGGATCTGTCTGTCCAGTATTGGCAAATTCAGCCACGAGAGAAGCTGTTCAGTAAAGCAGCACCCAGTATGAGACACTAATACTTTACCAATCTACTGACTTATACATATTGCTTGCTACCAGCCATATGTCAAGACGCCAAAGGCCATAGAATTTAATAATTTCGGTGAGTAAAAGTGAAAGTCATAGTTTTCTTGACCTCTTCCAGTTTGTTGAATGTCTACTAATTATTTCGCAAGACTGAAAAGATGACAATATCAAAATCATTCATTTTCTTCTTTGAGAAGTAGCTAGTGAATCATATGCATACAAATGGTAAACATTATAAGTGTAAGAGCAGCTGAATCATCAAACGTTTCATAAAATAAGGAGACATTCACAATATTAATCATTTCTATTTCAAATATACAACATTGTTGAATCAGTAAACTTACAGCTGTTATTAGTTTTGTCAGCTGAAGTAAAACAACATTATCGGCTTTTAGACTAGAAAACACGGTATTATTTGTTTCATTTAAGTTAAGGGTCTTGTAACGATGGTAAAATGTGTTTAATGATATTATGGGGGCATTTTAGCTTGTTTGAGTGCCCACCATAAAGGAGATTAGTTCCCAGTTGGAGAATGTGTGGCTTAGAGGTAAACGCTGTACTCTGTACACGGACGTTCTGTGTTCGAAATCCGTGACTATCTTGTGGAATATAACTCACCGGATACGCGGTTTTTTCGTAGCTGTACCCTTCCTCGGTCTATGAGTAGTCAGGTTCTATCTCTCGTGCTCTCGGATAACAGCATAAACAATAGTCTCGTGTACATTCCCACTTTGAAGCAAAATTTTAACCCAAAAAACTGCCACAGTCCAGGGTATAATGACAGTCACCAACTTCGACGATATGTTTTAAGGCTACCTCAGATGTTTGGAAAAAATATATCTGAAGAGCATTCATTTTTATTATGTTTTTGTGGTATTTCCTCGATTTGTTACCATGTTACTTAGTTTAAACAGTCACCCATAAGAAAACAAGAGTGAGTCAAACTGTCACCTATAATATAACAAGAGTGAGTTAAACAGTCACCTATAAGATAACAAGAGTGAGTTAAACAGTCACCTATAAGATAACAAGAGTGAGTTAAACAGTCACCTATAAGATAACAAGAGTAAGTTAAACAGTCACCTGTAAGAAAACAAGAGTGAGTCAAACAGTCACCTATAAGATAACAAGAGTAAGTTAAACAGTCACCTGTAAGAAAACAAGAGTGAGTCAAACAGTCACCTATAAGATAACAAGAGTAAGTTAAACAGTCACCTGTAAGAAAACAAGAGTGAGTTAAACAGTCACCTATAAGATAACAAGAGTGAGTTAAACAGTCACTTATAAGATAACAAGCGTGAGTTAAACAGTCACCTATAAGATAGCAAGAGTAAATTAAACAGTCACCTGTAAGAAAACAAGAGTGCGTTAAACAGTCACCTATAAGATAACAAGAGTGAGTTAAACAGTCACATATAATATAATAAGAGTGAGTTAAACATTCACCTATAAGATAACAAGAGTGAGTCAAACAGTCACCTATAAGAAAACAAGAGTGAGTTTGTCACCCAAAAGAAACAAGAGTGCATCCGTTTGAAACATTAAAAAAATACACGAATACAAATAACAAGAAAATCTGAAACATCACTTGCGACCATTGTACGAAACATGACCTCACCCATATATTATAACATTTGATTTCAGTTAAACTACAACAACTTGAAAGTGTTAGTGAGTGTATTGCTATTCTATAGAGCAGGTAAAACAGGCACCACTAGTTGCAACATTTGCAGCAGCACAGACATCATGAAATATGACTTCAAGAAGAGAGACAAGTGGTTGACAGTTTTAAGGCATCTCCAGCAATCGACAAGATTCATGTGCAGGTAACTCATCTCTTTCTATAATCCGGTGATCTTAGGAAACAAAGTTCATAACAATTAGAAAGTGCGTCCAACATCGACTTGAAGGACTGATCAACAATGAAAACATACACGTCCTAACTGGAGCAGATATCCTACTTATGGTCACTTCTCACAAACCGTCAATATGACTCTCAAATGGGGGAGGGGGCGCTTCTCGCGGTGTGTGTCAATAACCATAACAACATGTAACAATCATAAGGGGAGGCAAACCATACTAACTTGAGATGAAAATAAAACTAACTGCAGAATAGAAATAAATATTATATATCTATAGGTCTATGTATAAATATCTATATATGTGTATATCTATATGTATATATCTATATTTAAAGACCATTCACTGAAGGATTACCATGGTTAGCCCATGTCATTTATATATTACTGCAGCTTAGGTTTCATTTCCTTCTCCACTGCTACCTTAGTGAATGTTCACTTTTTATTAATTTAAATATTTGCAGTGTGTTAGTTAGTTTGTGTTTTCTCGCGAGCTTGTCAAGACGTATCCGAGCTACTCCACCGATATACCACAGAAGTTCAGCTTATTCTCCTAATTTAGTTATTTGTTTGTAAAAGAAGTACACCAATATATAAATAGACTACTATTGATGGATATTACCACATTAAACAACCACTACATTATGCATACAATTCTGACACTTGACTTTATACAGTCGCACAGGTTCTATATCCCATCACCTACGGATGGATATTTTTCTTTGATCTGAAAAATATAATGTTGCATTAATTGTTCAAAACATATGTATCACCATAGTTATATATCATCTAATTACACCTTCAACTCTCCTATGATACACCCTATTAAATGTCACACAATGTGATGTCAATGTCTCGGTTATAACATAACGATTAAAAATAAGATTCATATTTGTTTTTGTCAAATGCTGCACATGTATCGACGTGTATATTGCGTCAATTAGCACGTTCGATTCCACAGGACGATTTCGATGGCGAATTGAATCTGTGAAACCGAAATTTGTTCCTAAAAAATTCAAGTAAATGTTATAGTTTTTTTTTGTATATATTCATCATTGAACCCATGAGCTGGTAACTGTGGAATAATTTCAGTGCTGCGGTAAAGCTGGTAGCTGGAGTAGGTAGTGAGGTGTAACGTACACTCCTACAAGATATGGGGGCAGCTTTACAAACAAAAAAGAACACACCAAAATACATACTTTTTGGTCTACATGAGGCCTTCATCAAAAAGTTGAACGACACAAACGAAATAAAATGTAAAATCCTTCTACATCTAGTATTAGCAAGGCAGCGCCCGGTAGATATGTTTGGAGAGAACCGAACCTACTTGTCATGTCTCCAAAAGGGTTAACTACACTAGAGCATTTACTGTTATCAAATGTCAAACTCCGCCTTCTTTAATCCAATTTTCTTGCTCGTCAATGTATCATTTTTAGTGACAAGTCTTGCATTGACAACATCAAGTCTCGACTAGTGAAGAGGTCAACACTCTCATCTCTTCACAATCTCCAGGCCAATCTATCAAATGTTGCCAGCAACTGCCATATCTTATGCGTTCCACCATTGTGGAGATTGGCACGTGATCTCTATCTAATGATGTGACATTAAAGTGATCAATGGAAATTGGGACATTTGTTTACAGGGTTCTTGTTCCAGCGTATGGGGCTTATAAACATTGCGCAATTTTATTTCGAAACAACTTACACCGATTTCCTTCAACCGAAATATGACCAGTATTATCGAATTCTAATTTTAGCGGCTTGTTTTACGCACAAGCCTATTATACCTATATATAATTTATATATATCTCTATATCGCTCTCTCTCTCTCTCTCTCTCTCTCTCTCTCTCTCACATATACATGGGTGCACAACGTAAATCCTCGAACAAAAGCAAATGTCAAAAACGATATTTAGTAATTTCCTCCAAGGCATAAACAAGAAAAACGATTATATAAACTAGATCTGTCTGCTCATTGAAGATCAACATAATATAGTACAGCAAACATTAAAGGCAAGCTATAAACTTGTCTTAGTGAATGTAGACCAGGGAAACAGAACAGTGAGGATAAATGAAGAAATATATATAGGGAAAATGGTATGGTTAAAGCTTCTGGCAACAAGTGGACACCACACATCAGAACGACGTTTCGGCGCATAGGTCTTCAACAAGAGCACACATATATCACCCCTACAAATATGTATTTTTTGGCGTTCGCCAGCTTTTTAACTCTGGCGAAGTCCCTAGAGACTATGAAATGAATTGGGCGTGTTAATCCGTTTTTCCCTGGCAGCTGTGTGCATCCATCGCCGCACAGGCAGATAACTTGGTATTCGGAGGCACTCATATTTTTTTCATCCGTCGACGAGTAATTGACGTTTCAAACCGGGCCTCGCTGCTGAGACCAGGGGTGATTGTCGCAGGGAGAAATCATAAAGAAAAATCCAAACTGTTGCAGCCTGGATTTGAACCCATAACCCCTCTGCCTCGAAGCCGGCGTCTTGCCTCGAGACCAACCAGTCCCCCAAATTATGTGTTTAAAATAAAATAACAATTGAAAAATACTAGAGTAAACATGTGTGACGATATACAAACATAGAATAGCAGCGGTGTTGTACTGGTCAAGACAAAGAAATACACATACATGAATACAAATGCAAAGCTTCAGTGAAGATAACAGTGAGTATAAATTAATAATATATATGGAAAGAAAATAGTATGGTTGAAGTGTCACGTAATAGGTGGACACCAGAAATCAGAACGACGCTTTGGTGAAAAGGCTTTCAATAGAAACAAACATACAACACACGTACAACTATGTATTTAAAATAACATAAATAAATGTTTAAAATACAAGATTTCGGTTTTTCAGAAGTTCCACGAGTTGAGCAAAGATTCATATTTATCAAGAACGCATTAAAGAATGTTTGTAAATTATAATTACAACTGTATAGGGACAGATACATCGTCCCATGGAAGTTATAATATTGAAAGATTATGCATATTTATTACCATATATTATCGTCGTTATATTCTTTCACCGCACTCAATAATGATTGAGTTAATGTCCTCACGATTTTGGTTATGTCCTCTCGTTCAGCTGGTATTTCTACAAAGACGCTTCAATGTTCAAACGAGTGAAACTTACATATTCGAGGGCGTCGTTTTTCTAAAAAATACAAGTAAAAATATAACTGTCATTTCCAAACACATTTCTCAACAATAAATAATAGTTATTTAACCACTGTGAAGAACAGGTTTATCAGTAGTTAGCAAGTAGTTGAGTTGTGCCATCGTCTCCGGGTAGACATGTGATTTTATAAATTCAATATATGGTTTATAATTTCATAAATTAACATTGCGTGCAGTCCATACGGTCGGTTGTTTGATGTGCGACGGGGATAATCCCACGACTAACTTGGAATTGAAGTCAAAAACGATGTCCTAACATCATCAAGCGTTATACATTTTTTAAAAAAAATATATGACGATCATCATTTTCAGGAAGACGTGAACTTCCGGTCAATATACGCAGCAGGAACAATTGAAGGTTATGCATGAAAAGTGTTCCTTGTTAGTTTCCTCAAATTCCAAGTCCGGCTTGTTGCAGGAGCTAATGAGTTAAATGCTCGGTGGGTCACTTGTGAGAATGTACTGTCCAGGGCAGGCTGTAGTTGATGGGAAAGAAATCCCGAATAGAAAAGCTGGCATTAATTGCGACCTGGCACCGATAAACAAGAAGGTCAACACGTGTATTGTTCCTAATTCTATAAGTGAGGAGAAAGAAGATTGATGCAATCATGATGTACACATGGGGATAGTGACGAATTTATGGATGGAAAAAAAGGGAACTGGTCAGTTCGGTAATTGTTTCTCTCGGACATGAGAAAGGACATAAGTCAAGGGACATAAGCCAAAGGGACATACGTCAAAGGGACATAAGTAAAGAGACATAGGTCAAAGACACATAAGTCAAGGGACATAAGTCAAAGGGACATAACTCAAAGGAACATAAGTCAAAGAGACATAAGTCAAGGGATATACGTCGAAGGGACATTAGTCAAAGGGGCATAACTCAAAGGGACATACGTCAAGGGACATAAGTCAAGGGACATAATTAAAAGGGACTTAAGTCAAGGGGCATAAGTCAAAGCACTCTACATTTCATCTATTTGTGGTATGTCTTGGTTACTTCCTGGACACATGATCGAGACTTCCGCAATAACTGTTCGTTCATCCACTTTGATCACATGACTAATGCATTGACGTCGCCTTATACTGATAAAGTTGGATACGTATTCTGTTTAGTTTCATCTCTTTTTCTTATTGTTTGAAATGTATTCTCTCCAGCTTGTGTTTTAGATGTTTCTGACACATTTTTACAAATGCATTTAATTTTCTAAAGACCCGGTAAATGTCCAGCTGTTACTTCCATATGTTTACATTAGGATCACACAGGCGTTTACCAATCTAAATTAAGTACGAGTACTGAGTTCTTCGAATATCCAGATGTTAGTCAGTTTGCTGAAAGTATGTTATGCCTGCGTGATAGGTGTAAGGGTATCTGGTGTAATATCTCTATCCCTTGGCATTCTGCTGATTAGACATTTAAATGTGTGTGAAAATTCTAGGAAAAGATGTGTCTACGATCAGCATCTGACACGGTCAATCCGTGTCTATCACCTTGAAAACGCGCTGTGCATTGCATCGACAGTTAGCGGAACTGATAGCTGATTGCTTTTAATACAATACAAGTGATTTAATAGAAATATTTTAAATAATTTTAGAATTGGTATGGTCTAAATGATTGAGTTTACAGAACGTTGTTTGAGGATATTATATTTGGTCGTTTTATTTTGTTTTTAACCAGCTTGCTTGTAACGATCGTTTATTCATTTAACCAGACAAACAGGCTTTTCAGCAGACCTCGGTTGCCTAGTTGGGAAAACCAATCGACTGGGCTACCGAGGTACGGACAATCCGTGTTTGATAATCGCTGGAAGCAGTGTGAGTTGTACTCGTGGTTAGAAAAAAAAATACCTCCGCGGTTGGCCCAGCACCTGATAGAAATGGGTACCAGGGTATAGTACTCTGGGACGGAGAGGAATGTCGCCTCACATCGTCACCGAACACTTCCGGGTAGGCGGCCGAGCTCATATGGGTAAAAACTCGTGTGCTAAGACGCCGATTATTCAAGCCAGGTACTTTAACTTTACCTTTACAGGGTTGTCATTCCGCTATAATTCTAAGCTGACACTATCCCATTATAGAGACCGTTTGTTTACTTGGAATAAGAGTGATTTGGTATGCATATATAAATATAGTATATGTAGGCTGGGTACACTACTATATGATGTTTATTTCCATTTTATCAGGAATAATAGTGTTATCATATATTGCTGTATAGTTGTGTACATTTTAATGCGTACTTGTTCTCGTATGTATAAACATTTTGGTGCATTGACCAATTCGTGTATAAGCAGGGAGATTTTGACAAAGAGAGTAATGTCGTACGACTGGATATCATGTCTGAAGTAATCTTAGAGAGACAAGAAATGTTCGTTCCTTGATGGTTGCAATTTTACATGTTAACATGTAGTCAGAAGACTTGGTGCAGTATTTGCCCCATCCCCATTTTGAAATGGACAACGACGCTGTTATTGGCTTAATTATCGTTATCTTGTGTTTGTCTTGTAGTAGCCTCCTTCAGTCATAGTTGACTATGGATTTTTCAGTGCCCCTAGAAATGTTTTGTTTTTCTTTCACCGTGTATTCTCTTTCTCTATGAATCTGTCTGCCTCCTGTTTGAGGTGAACCTTTAGAGTAACATTCCAGAGACTGCGGTCTGCAGCTATGTCTTCCCATGCTACAGGGTTTATGTTCATAGTCTTCATGTCGCGTTTACACACATCTACAAATCGAAGTTTTGGGCGTCCCCTAGTTCTTTTACCATCTGCCAGTTGTCCGTAGAGTATATCTTTTGGTACGCGGCCATCTTTCATACGGTATACATGGCCAAGCCAGCGTAACCTACGTTGTTCGAGCAGTCTATAGATATTCGGTAGGCCTATGTAAGTTATGACCTCCAAGTTTGTTCCTTTATACTTCCTGGTGATACCAAGAATACGGCGTAGACATCGCATATGGAATGCATTTAGCCTTCGCTCCTGTTTTTCTTAGGTTTTCCAAGATTCGCTGCCATACAGGAGGATACTAATTATGCGGGCATTGTACACTGCGGCTTTTGTTTTAATTGTCAGTTTGCTGTTTTGTTTTACATAGGTTGTCCATGATTCACAGCCATACAGGAGGATACTAATTATGCAGGCATTGTACACTGCGGCTTTTGTTTTAATTGTCAGTTTGTTGTTTTCCCAGACACGCTTAGAAAGACGGGCAAAGGTGGTAGCAGCTTTACCAATACGAGTGTCAATTTCTGTATCTAAAGATAGTCTGTCGCTGATGATGGACCCCAGGTAGTTATACTGCCGCACGATATCAAGTTTATATTTGTCGATAGAGATTTCAGGTGTTGCTTCGACGTCCTGACCGAGTATGTTAGTTTTCTGCAAACTTATTGTTAGACCGAAGTCTCGGCAGGTATGTGAAAAGCGATGTACCATGCTCTGGAGTTCTTCCTGACATTGTGTGACAAGTGCAGCGTCGTCAGCAACTAACAGATCTCTAATACAGATATGTCTGACCTTAGACCTTGCCTTTAGTCTTGAGATGTTGAACAATCGGCCATCGGATCTAGTATGCAGATAGACAACTTCATTTGCATGTGAGAATGCATGTTTTAACAGAACAGCGAAGAATATTTCAAATAGAGTTGGAGCAAGAACGCATCCCTGCTTGACACCGCTGCGTATGCCAAAGGGTTGTGGTGTGCTGCCGTCGTATTGGATGGTGCCCTTCATGTCCTTATGAAGCGATTACTCTAGCGTCTGTAGAGTATGTGGGCAGCCTGTTTTGGAAAGTATTTTGAAAAGACCTTCTCTGCTGACAAGATCTAATGCCTTTGTAAGGTCGATAAAGGCTATGAAGAGAGGCTTTTATTGCTCTCTAGATTTTTCTTGAAGTAGACGTAAAGAGAAAATCATGTCTGCAGTTGACTTCCGGATCTGAAGCCGCATTGCGTTTCAGGATATACGCGTTCTGCGAGTTGTTGTAGCCTTCCTAAGATGACTCGGACGAAGGTCTTTCCGACAATGAGAGTAAGGAGATGCCTCTGTAGTTGTTGCAGTCGCTTCTATCTCATTTATTTTTGTAGAGAGTTACAAGCACGGAGTCTCTCATAACTTGAGGAATGGCTTTCTCTTTCCAGCATAGATGTAGTACTTTAAGCAGGGGATGTAACAAAGCACATTTGCAGGATTTAATCAGATCGGGAGGGATCCTATCTTGTCCTGGAGCCTTGCCTATGGCCAAGCTATCTATGGCCTTGCTAAGTTCCTCTACGGTTTGTTCATTGTCCAACTCTTCCATAGGTGGGAGACATTGTATGACGTCAAGGGCGTTTGATGTAACAGTGTTTTCTATTGAAAAAAGTGAAGTATAATGTTCCACCCATCCTTCCATCTGTTTGCCTCTATCTGTTATTTTCTCCCCAGTGGATGACTTTAGTGGGGCAATAGTGTATTTTGTTGGTCCAAGGGCTTTCTTTATGCCATCATACGTTACCTTTAGGTTTCCAGTTTGAGATGCAGTCTGGATGCTATCGCTAAGCTGGAGCCAGTACTCATTAGCACAGCGTCGAGCTGTTTGCTGGACTTTGTTTCTGGTCAATTTAATAGCCTGCAGAGTATTTGCATTTGGTGCGCGCTTGGACCTAACAAGGCCCCATGTTTAGCTTCGATTTCGTGTGTCATAAGATGGGAGTAGGTTTCAAACTAATCGTGAGACATAAGTGTCAGTTTTCCAAAGATGCTAACCGCGTTGTTGTAGATGACGTTGCGAAGATGCTACCATTTTTCCACAGCGCTGTTGTAGTGTTCATGAGCGCTTTGCGACTCCTTGAGGGTGTTGTTGAACTGGTCGACCAATCTAGAATGTGTTAGCTTGCTAGTGTCTATGCGAGGTCTATTCTTTGGCTGTCTGGCATAGTGGAACCTCATGGGCAGTAGCTAGAATTTGCAGCAAACTAGTGAATGATTCGAGTTGCAGTCTACACTGTGTGGTATGACCGTGTGAGTATTACAGATTTGAGAAAAGAGTGTCTGACAAGTATCAAGTCCAGCCGGTGCCAGTGTTTCGATCGTGGGTGTCTGACAAGTAACAAGTCCAGCCGGTGCCAGTGTTTCGATCGTGGGTGTCTGACAAATATCAAGTCCAGCTGGTGCCAGTGTTTCGATCGTGGGTGTCTGACAAGTAACAAGTCCAGCCGGTGCCAGTGTTTCGATCGTGGGTGTCTGACAAATATCAAGTCCAGCCGGTGCCAGTGTTTCGATCGTGGGTGTCTGACAAGTAACAAGTCCAGCCGGTGCCAGTGTTTCGATCGTAGGTGTCTGACAAGTATCAAGTCCAGCTGGTGCGAGTGTTTCGATCGTGGGTGTCTGACAAGTATCAAGTCCAGCTGGTGCGAGTGTTTCGATCGTGGGTGTCTGACAAGTATCAAGTCCAGCTGGTGCCAGTGTTTCGATCGTGGGTGTCTGACAAGTATCAAGTCCAGCTGGTGCCAGTGTTTCGATCGTGGGTGTCTGACAAGTATCAAGTCCAGCTGGTGCGAGTGTTTCGATCGTGGGTGTCTGACAAGTATCAAGTCCAGCTGGTGCGAGTGTTTCGATCGTGGGTGTCTGACAAGTATCAAGTCCAGCTGGAGCCAGTGTTTCGATCGTGGATGTCTGACAAGTATCAAGTCCAGCTGGTGCGAGTGTTTAGATCGTGGGTGTCTGACAAGTATCAAGTCCAGCTGGAGCCAGTGTTTCGATCGTGGGTGTCTGACAAGTATCAAGTCCAGCTGGTGCCAGTGTTTCGATCGTGGATGTCTGACAAATATCAAGTCCAGCCGGTGCGAGTGTTTCGATCGTAGGAGTCTCCAAGATACTTGATGATGAGGCTTGGTTTTGAAAACAAAGTATTTGTGACGTCACAGGTTATGGTAGGCGCAAAACTCTAGAAGTCGTTGGCCGTTTTCATTTAATTTACCAACTCCAAAGCGACCGATGCAGGTTGGCCACGAACTGTGGTCTGCGCCAATTCTAGCATTGGAATCCTCCAGTAGAATAATGTGATCCTGTCCTGGTATACTTTTCATGACTTCTGTCAAATTTTCGTAGAAATTGTCCTTGGTTTCAGATAGCGAGAACACGGTCGGAGCGCATACACATTTATAAGGGTAGCTGGTCCTGTTGTTGTATTGAGGCGAAGTGTTATAGCTCGTTTCAAATCATGTGCCCAACTTCAAAACGCTTCAAAACAATTACTCAATAACCATTTGTTAAAAACTGTTGAAATTTTCCAAATGTTATTAGAATGCAAAAGACCATTTAAATGTATATTTAACAAATATCTTGAAGCTGCAGTTTTCTTAAAGCGGCGAATTTCTTTGATGTTTGTCAAAATTGTAAATTGTGAACCCCTAAAGAATAGAAATTACCGTAGTTGCTGGTCTGTGATTAATTTTCACTAGGTAAAGGCGTGGCCGTAATGGAGAAATAACTGGATAAGACAAAACACCAGGAGAATTATTGTCTTCTCAGTTCGAGGACGGACGATATCAAGGTATACCTGTATGTCCAATTTTCATAGTTGTGTGGTCCTGAAAAGGACCGTTTGTTGAAATAATTTAAGGTAATATAGGGGCCAACATTGTGGGGGCTATATACTTTCATTCTGAATCAGACGAGTCTAAAAGATTAATAACTGTTTTGGGTTGAACATTCCACAAACCATCATTTTTCCAATATTCCTCTTCTTGTTTTAAGACGTGGTCTTCACATTTAGCCCAATAATCTGTGTTTATATTTAATAAAGCGAGATTAGCAAGAGTCTTTACATCGCATATTTTGAATGTTGTATTTTCATCTGCCACTTGTCCTTTTAATTTTCCCCAGATTAGTTCTAATGGATTTAAATGAGCATGGTAAGGTGGCAGCCTCAAACTTATATGACCGTGCTCTTGGATAATCTTATCTATTTGAAAAAATCTTTGTCCTTTGTTTTTGCTTTACTAGAGATAGTAATTCAGGTTTTAAGTACATGTTATTAAATTGTTGGTGCTCCATTGTGAGCCATATCTTAATAGCATCTTTTGTACTGGATGACGTCGGGACTTTATCTTCAAGTGCAACAATGTTGTGGTACGCTGCATTGTCCATTATTAGGCAAGATGGTCGATCTAGTGATGGTAGAGCAGAATTTTCAATCCAATGTCTAAATATGTGACCATTCATCTCAGAGTGATAATCCCGATTGTCTATGGATTTTGAAAGAAAAATGAGCTCTGCATTCTGTATTAGTCCATGTTGTCGACTACCTGCATGCGCAATTATCAAGCGCTGTCCTTTGCTGCTAGGTATTAATCTCTTAATCTTTCCATCTGATGACTGCCATTCCCTTTGGTTAGTGTGGTGAGCATTGATCCATGTTTCATCCAAGTACACAATATCATAACCTTGCTTGCGCACCTCTTTTACTTCACGTAAGTACTTGCTTCTCATGACTACTATATGTGGCTTCTCACAGATGATGTTTCGTCCATTGGAATACTTTCTGAATGTAAAGCCTGCAGCTCTCACATTCCTCCATAATGTAGACTTTGATATTTCAATACTGTTGTTCTTTTTCAGCGATACTTTTAATTTTCTTATTGTAACAGTTTCATTCATACCCAACATTTTGTGAATTTCACTTCTAATACCTTCACTGTCGAAATTATCCAACATTTTTGCTCTTCCTTGTGATTTTGTATATTTTGAACATTGACGGTCACGTGCTTGAATCCAGCGATTAAATGACCTTTAGATAAATCCAAAATGTGTCTTGTCCTATTCTCAGGGTTTTCTAAAGAATGAAATAATCTTCCTCGTTTAGCCTTTTTTTCAAAAATAGTCATACATTTTTATTGCGATGTTTTGTAAACTGCAGAATTTCATTTTAAGACTCATGATAAAGGTTACCGTTCCACGTCTTCGCCGCTGAATGAACGGAAATGGAACACACAATTTCTCATGTTTTTTACAAGTGTCTAATTGTGTCAGAAAACCCCGTTGAAAGCGTGCAAACACGTCAATTTGACCGTGTATGGATTTTTATCGCTATTTTTAACTTAAAATACTGTAAACATTAAGTTTTGACTACATCAATGGGTCGTTATAAATTTATATAAATCAAATAAGCAACAATAATAACCAAATGTTTTTTTTTATGAAATTAATTCCCTGTAGGGTTCTAATCATTATAACTTTACATGCCAATTCTGAACAACTTACAAAAAGCGGTTAAAAAGCTATCGATTTTAAAAGTTGGGCACGAGTTATGAAACGGACTATAGTATCCGTTCTGATGCATTCTGACCGAGTGTAACTAGACCTTTTAGAGATTATTTCCCAGCAAATGGCACACCGTGTTCTCTGATATCGTCGCTGCATTTTCCTTGCCAATAAAACACGTAGTCTGCCTCGTTCAGCATGCTTGACTTTTGTCTTGCAATTGGCTCAATTATCGTTATCTTTCTTTTTGTCTTGTAATTGACTTAATTATCACTATCTTTTGTTTGTCTTGTAATTGGCTTAATTATCTTTATCGTTTGTTTGTCTTGTAATTGGCTTAATTATCGTTTTCTTTTGTTTGTCTTGTAATTGGCTTAATTATCATTATCTTATGTTTGTCTTGTAATTTGATTAATTGTCGCTATCTTTTGTTTGTCTTGTAATTGGATTAATTGTCGCTATCTTTTATGTGTCTTGTAATTGGCGTAATTAACGTTTCCTTTTGTTTGTCTTGTAATTGGATTAATTGTCATTCTCTTTTGTTTGTCTTGTAATTGGATTAATTGTCGTTTCCTTTTGTTTGTCTTGTAATTGGCTTAATTATCGTTATCTTTTGTTTGTCTTGTAACTGGATTAATTATCGTTATCTTGTGTTTGTCTTGTAATCTTTCGCGCTATTATTCTCATGCTCGAGCATTACGATATTATTCATTGCCTTTGTACAGAAGGATCCATGTATCTTAAAGAAGCTTCAGAATGAGGAAAGTTCCTCAAAAACCACCGTTTTAATTTTCTTCCTCTTTCAGGCACATTCAATTTACTATTACCGTTATCTCTATTTGTGACATGAAGACAACATCAGACTGCAATTAAAATAAATTAAATTTCATCATTCACATTAGCATTCATTAGAATAGATTGGACGCGCTTTTTCGGTGCGTCCAAGATGGCGTTTTGTGTTTTACTAGTCCGTTGTTAAAGAAGCGTAATGTTATTGTATGAGCTTCTAAACGACGAAAATTAAACGCCCACGGTGCCTCCACGTTCCGTAGAGATAGTTGACTGGAGTTGGCCAGTCTACAGTGTGGAAAAGGGTTCTGTACCGTGCGACTGAGTGAGTGGACGTTAGTCTAGACCATCAACAGCATCGACGTTCAGCGACCAAATCAATCATGATGACAGTGCAAACGTCATCCGCGGGACACTGCGAGATTTGCTGAGGAGGGGATCTGAGCACCTATGAACATGTTCGTAGTGCAGTGATGATGACTCTCTAATAACTCAATAACATAATAACTCAATAACATAATAACTCAATAACATAATAACTCAATAACTCAATAACATAATAGTTTTCTGAGTTTGTGAACATCAATTCCATTTAAGAATTTAGCATTGCAGTTGCATCGGTATGTAAATAAAAGACGGTTCATTTGCGCAATTCCGATCCTGAGTTGTGGACTTTGAAAAGTGAGTAGTGTTAAATGTCACATAACAACCACATCATCCAGCAAAGCCACATGCAATTACACATTGTTTGTTGTTTGTTCATTGTGGACAAATACTATGTAATAGAAGACTCGTTATGTGGTTTTCACAGCTTTTAATAGAAAGCTATGTATATATATGGCCTTTGGCATCTTAACAGACGGTTGGTAGCAAGGAATCATGATTAGTCAGTTTATTAGAAATATATAGTGTATTATGTTGATTTGCTGAACAGCTTCTCTCGTAGCTGAATATGCCAATATTGGACAGAGATCCATCCACAGAACGAAAAAGAAGTATTCGTGGCGCCTGGCCTTATCTCCTTCCTCATGCGCCTTCTGTCTTTTGATTTTGATACCAGAACTGCCTTTGAAAGTTATTGTGCCCTTTTTCTTTATTTGTTCTCCGTGATCTATGATCTGCAGCCAGATCTTTCCAGCTTTTTTCACTATCTATCTATCTATTGACCTTTCGAGCCGTAACCGGCCCATAGGGCGTAGACCAAGATACACCTTCTCCTATATGAATTTTTGTTCTAGCAGTTTTCTTTTAAAGATATTTTATCAAATCTCGCCATCTGTCTCTGTTCTGTGCAAGCAGTTCTATCTCATTGAGGGAGCCGATTCCTGCTGCTCTTGCCTCTCTCATCAATGTTCTTCTCAGTGTCTCCCTGGGTCTTCCTCTTTTTCTTTTACCTGTTGTTTCCCATATGAGGGCTTGCTTTGCTATTCGATTATTATCTCTTCTCATCACATGTCCAACGTATGACCATCGTCTTTTCTTTATTACTGAAGATATTAGTGGTTGATTGGCGATTTCTCTAATTTCCTCGTTTGTTTTGAATTCGTTCCATTCTATACCAAGTATTTTCCTTAGACATTTATTTTCGAATGCGTTCAACTTTGTTTCTATATCTCTTGTTGTTTTCCAGCTTTCACACGCATATGTAAGGGTTGATAGTACATTTGATTTGAATAGCCTAAGTTTTGTGTTTGTGCTAATGAGTTTTGATTTCCACAACTTTTCAAGGCTTCTGAAAGACATTGCTGCTTTAGCCAGTCTGATTCTAATTTCTTTGCTCGTATCCCCTTCTCGATCAATGTGACTTCCAAGATAGATGAAGTGATCGATCTCTTCTACTGGTTTGTTTTCCATGTATATTTTGTCACTTGTTGGAATTAAACTTTTCATGACTTTAGTCTTTTCATGATTGACCTCAAGCCCAATTTTGCTGGCTATTGATGATAGTTCATTTGTGTTTTCCTGCATCGTTTTTATCTGATTGCTGATGAGAACTATGTCATCAGCAAAGTCCAGGTCCTCCAAATGGTCTCCTTGTATCCATTCGATGCCTTTATTACCAGTGCAGGCATCGAATGGATACAAGGAGCTTTTTTCACTAAATCAAACTAATTCAGAGTTCACTCAAGGAAGCCCTGCTAACATCCTTATATACACTATTTTTTTGAGAATACGAATGTTTGTCATACTTCTTCTATGACCCAGCCACCTTAGTCTACAACTTCTATGTGTTGCCATGATGGCATGTGATGATAGTATATAAATATATATATATATAAATATATATATATTCTTATATACACGGACTAGTTAACTTCAATGTTATTTTTTAAGCTACGTGATTATCAATTTGTACTTAGGTTCATGTGTGAGATGTGTTTACAATAATTTAGCAAATAATTATTCACGGCCAACGTATTTTACAGATAGGGATAACAGCACTCACAAAAGTTTTTATTTCGTAAATCTGAAAGAGGAGGTATACAACTTGAGTTACGTGGACACATTCATCTACATTAATGTTGTTACATATGTTGTATTTGTATATATGTTTGCTATGTATGTTAATTAACTATATACATAAATAATTATTTTGAAGTTGCGTAATGGTTTTATGTTATTATTTGAGGGAGTGGGTGGGGAATTACAAAGTATACAAATCGTCGATTCATTGATATGATGTACATTTATTTTATGTGGAAAATATAACAAAGTATATGATATGAAACTACAGGAAGGGAAGATGACATGCATTGTATTCGAATAGCAACCATGACGTTTTACAAAAGGCAAGCACATTAACTAACGCTTTTATTTCTATAGAACAGAGAATATAAGAAACATAATTTAGAGTAGGGACATCTTGCCTGATACAGTATAAGATTACATTTGTTGATAGGTTCGACAATACAATTGTCCATAATTAAAAGATACATTAGTAATATCTCAAATGGTCATAAATAAACACAAACATCGTTTCACGTGGGGTTAGCGTCGTGGGTAAACAGTGGGGCGTGAAATGATATATAAAATAGTGACGTAGAATAAAATAAGTAGACAGATGTGAGAGAGAGAATGAATGGGCGGTAAAGGACACATAGTAGTGCGTCCAGGATTCGGCGAAAAAAACTAACTTCAGTAAAAAAAAAATAAAAGGAACAATGCCGATCTTGGACGAAAAGGAAATACATAGACATTGAAGTGACATGAGTGGAACAGAAGCTGAGTGTACATCACTGAAACAAAGGACGAGAATCGTACAATAGCGCTAGGATAGACAACTGGATATAATGGACACAATTCAGTAGGTTGGAGGGATGATTTAGATCCCTGGCACTCGACAAGTAAAACTGACACAATTCAGTAGGTTGGAAGGATGATTTAGATCCCTGACACTCGACAAGTAAAACTGACACAATTCAGTTGGTTGGATGGATGATTTAGATCCCTGACACTCGACAAGTAAAACTGACACAATTCAGTAAGTTGGATGGATGATTTAGATCCCTAGCACTCGACACGTAAAACTGACACAATTCAGTAAGTTGGGTGGATGATTTAGATCCCTAGCACTCGACAAGTAAAACTGACACAATTCAGTAAGTTGGATGGATGATTTAGATTCCTAGCACTCGACAAGTAAAACTGACACAATTCAGTAAGTTGGATGGATGATTTAGATTCCTAGCACTCGACAAGTAAAACTGACACAATTCAGTAAGTTGGATGGATGATTTAGATTCCTAGCACTCGACAAGTAAAACTGACACAATTCAGTAAGTTAGATGGATGATTTAGATTCCTAGCACTCGACAAGTAAAACTGACACAATTCAGTAAGTTGGATGGATGATTTAGATCCCTAGCACTCGACAAGTAAAACTGACACAATTCAGTTAGTTAGATGGATGATTTAGATCCCTAGCACTCGACAAGTAAAACTGACACAATTCAGTTGGTTGGATGGATGATTTAGATCCCTAGCACTCGACAATTAAAACTGACACAATTCAGTAAGTTGGATGGATGATTTAGATCCCTAGCACTCGACAAGTAAAACTGACACAATTCAGTAAGTTGGATGATTTAGATCCCTGGCACCCGACAAGTAAGATTTCTATGTATAACAACAGAGAAACCGGGTCAAAATGAAATTGCTATTTGTTCGATCATTTATTAGTGAGATAGGCCAGACACGGGAATGTGTTGATCAGAGAATAAGGGCAGTCTGAATTCAGCGAAGATTAGTTCATGGGCTGCTTAAACATACTGCCTTGATTATAATGGTATTACTTAATAGAGAAAGACAACAACGCATACCAATATGTTGTGACTCTATAATGTTATTTATAAGAATGACAACGAATTAACTGAATATGTGAGTATGTGGTTCACGGGCTGGTGATTAGATTACGATTAAATGTTTCTATACTTTTATTTTTCTCAATTACACGATTGTTTGTTCATCTATAAGTCTCGTATAGTCTTTTTGCGAGAACTTTTATTTTCAGAATTATAACAAAATAGGTCTTAGGTAGGTCATTGAACTCAGACCTGGCGATCATTGTGTTGAACTGTACTAATCGTTAATATTATTATTCCAGCATGCATTAGTAAACAAAATTAGAGGTACTCTAGATGGTGGATAATAATCACTGATGGAATACTGAGAGTGAAATTGCTCAGGTAACACCTACACTTATCTCCAAGTTCACCGGCAATCTAATAGCTCACATTATTTATCTGTACTCTCTTTATTTTAATATTACCATTTATATTTCATCTATAGCTCGTTTCAAATCACTTGCCCAACTTCAAAACGCTATTGCTCAGTAACCGTTTGTTAAAAACTGTTGAAATTTTCCAAATGTTATTAGAATGCAAAAGACCCTTTAAATGTATATTTAACAAATATCTTGCAGCTGCAGTTTTCTTAAAGCGGCGAATTTCTTTGATGTTTGTCAAAATTGTAAACTGTGAACCCCTAAATAATAGAAATTACCGTAGTTGCTGGTCTATGATTAATTTTCATTAGGTAAAGGCGTGGCCGTAATGGGGAAATAACAGGAGAATTATTGTCTTCTCAGTTCGAGGACGGACATCAAGGTATACCTGTATGTACAATTTTCATAGTTGTGTGGTCCTGAAAAGGACCGTTTGTTGAACTAATTTAAGGTAACATAGGGGCCAACATTGTGGGGGCTATATACTTTCATTCTGAATCAGACGAGTCTAAAAGATTAATAACTGTTTGGGGTTGAACATTCCACAAACCATCATTTTTCCAATATTCCTCTTCCTGTTTTAAGACGTAGTCTTCACATTTAGCCCAATTATCTTTGTCTATATTTAATAAAGCGAGATTAGCAAGAGTCTTTACATCGCATATTTTGAATGTTGTATTTTCATCTGCCACTTGTCCTTTTAATTTTGCCCAGATTAGTTCTATTGGATTTAAATGAGCATGGTAAGGTGGACGCCTCAAACTTATATGACCGTGCTCTTGGATAATCTTATCTATTTGAAAAATCTTTGTCCTTTGTTTTTGCTTTACTAGAAATAGAAATTCAGGTTTTAAGTACATGTTATTAAATTGTATGTGCTCCTTTGTGAGCCATATCTTAATAGCATCTTTTGTACTGGATGACGTCGGGACTTTATCTTCAAGTGCAACAATGTTGTGGTACGCTGCATTGTCCATTATTAGGCAAGATGGTCGATCTAGTGATGGGAGAACATAATTTTCAATCCAATGTCTACATATGTGACCATTCATCTCAGAGTGATACTCCTGATTGTCTATGGATTTTGAAAGAAAAATGAGCTCTGCATTCTGTATGTCCATGTTGTCGACTACCTGCATGAGCAATTATCAAGCGCTGTCCTTTGCTGCTAGGTATTAATCTCTTAATCTTTCCATCTGATGACTGCCATTCCCTTTGGTTAGTGTGGTGAGCATTGATCCATGTTTCATCCAAGTACACAATATCATAACCTTGCTTGCGCACCTGTTTTACTTCACGTAAGTACTTGCTTCTCATGACTACTATATGTGGCTTCTCACAGATGATGTTTCGTCCATTGGAATACTTTCTGAATGTAAAACCTGCAGCTCTCACATTCCCCCATAACGTAGACTTTGATATTTCAATTTTGCGAATTTCACTTCTAATAAGTTCACTGTCGAAATTATTCAACATTTTTGCTCTTCCTTGTAATTTTGTATATTTTGAACATTGACGGTCACGTGCTTGAATCCAGCGGTTAAATGACCGTTTAGATAAATCCAAAATGTATCTTGTCCTATTCTCAGGGTTTTCTAAAGAATGAAATGATCTTCCTCGTTTAGCCTCTTTGCAAAAATAGTCATACATTTTTATTGCGATGTTTTGTAAACTGCAGAATTTCATTTTAAGACTCATGATAAATGTTATCGTTCCACGTCTACACCTATGAATGAACGGAAATGGAACACACAATTTCTCAAGTGTCTAATTGTGTCAAAAAAACAACGGCGAAAGCGTGCAACACGTCAATTTTACCGTGTATGGATTTTTACTCGCTATTTTTAACTTAAAATACTGTAAACATTAAGTTTTGACTACATCAATGGGTCGTTATAAATTTATATAAATCAAATAAGCAACAATAATAACCAAATGTTTTTTTTAAATGAAATTAATTCCCTGTTGGGTTCTAATCATTATAACTTTACATGCAAATTTTTAACAACTTACAACAAACGGTTAAAAAGCTATCGATTTTAAAAGTTGGGCACGAGTTATGAAACGAGCTATAGCATAACTTTATGACGGTTGCATGTCGTACCAGACAATAAGTCGAAGAATTATTAATTATGAATTACTGGAGGGGGCATCCCAACAGAAGAGCCAAAATGAGTGAAATAACAAAACATTGATCCACGAACTGTAATTTTTTTTTAACTCTGTAAAAGTAGTGCGTACATGTTAAACACGAAGGAACGAAGCCGTTAATTGTAATTATAGTTGAACCACACCTTAATTGCAGGTGGTAAATTTACAACATCGGAGAAGTTCAGAATAAATCAAGAAAGGGGTAATTCCAAACAATGAGAAGAACAAAAGTGTACATTCCATTTTTGATAACGGAAATAGAAAAAAAAAAGCTCTTCATTTTTATGTAGATCCAGGTTTGATATATGGCAGTGAGGTCTGAGGAATAGTGGAAGAAAGAAGTAAACACGTTGATAGTCACGCAAATGTTATTGTACACAAGAATATTGAGAGTATACTCTTTCTACCTCTGCGATCAAGACTCAATCAGAGTAGGATTCCAGACTATCTCATGAAGTCAGCTGTCTGTTTAAGTGATTCGATTGCCCCATATAGTTTCTCTTCCAGGGAGGTGGGTGTGGACCACATTGCTCTTCTCGGGTATGTGTACTGGGGCAATCCTGTAGAACATGTTTAGTAGTCATATTGTCCAGTGTACAGTGGCATAGGCTTGTTGTACCTATTTTGAATTTGGTGAACAAGTGATTTCTCACTCCATTGTGGCTAGTGCGCAGGCGAAGCATGATGACTTGATCCCTCCTTGATAGCTGGTGTTATCCGTCACACTCGTTATGCTTTGGGTGTTCTCGTTTCCATTTTTCATGATGTTAACACCTGAGGATGGATTTGACTTCATCATAACTGAACGGACGGCTCTCTTGTGGTAATCTCCCTCCCTCTTTAGCTAACTTGTCTGAGAGTACGATAGCAGCTAAAATAAGGATGTTCTAATGAAAATCTAAGCAAAAAACTAGGGTTCATTTCAACATTTGAGGTCATCACTTTATAGAATCACTGTCGCTGAAGCATATTGTGATAACTGTACAAGTTGGGGAAAGAAGTGGAACAGGGATAAAAGATGCACGAACGTTTAAGAGATAGGTTTTGTTGTGGTCAACAGTATAATTATTAAATAAATATGGAGATAAAAAAAAATGTTGTGGAAGAACATGATTAACCAAGTCAGCAGGACTGGTGCTTGTTGATGAGATCAACAAAGATATGGTTAGTTAAACTCATCATTATAATCATTAAGTGCCGGGTCTGCTGGCGTAGGTGATCATGTCTCTCCACAACTTTAGATCTCGGCAGCTATTTATCATGTCTGTTTTTGACCTTCTGCCAAGCCATTCTCTTAAGCTGTCAGTTATTATTTATCTTTGCTTCCCTCTACCTCTTCGTCTCTCAGTTTTTCCAGTTGTTACAATATATTCAAGTTGTTCTCTTCTCATTACATGGCCAGAAAAATGATGATTGTTTCTTCCTAACATTGTAAATTAGTTCTCTTTTTGCTTTGACCTCTCTCAGAACATCTTCATTACTCTTCTTAGCTGTCCATGGTATTCTCAACATTCTTCTTAAAACCACATTTCTACAGACTCCAGTGATTCTCTTGTGTGTTGTCCTATTGTCCATGATTCGCATCCATATGTTAAGACTGGCTCTACGTAACATTTAAGAACGCTTTTTCTTGTTTCTTTTGTCAAAAAATGGATTGCATAGTATCTTCCTCATTTTTTGGAAAGCTGCTTTTGCCTGAGCCATTCTGCATCTCACCTCTTTTGTATATCTTCCGTATGAGGTTAACAAAGCTCCCAAATATTTTATTTCATTTACCTGTTTTAATATTGTTCGACTTGTCTTTATTTTGACTGAGGTGATATCTTTTTCTTTGTTGTTACCATTACTTTTATCTTTTTGCTATTAAGGATGAGTTCTTGACTTGTGCTTTCTTTCACTATAATGTCCATCATTTCTTGTACCTCATTTCACTCTTAGCGATTAAGACTGTATCATGAGCAAACCTTCGATTATTTATATTATGACCTCCAATTGTTATTCCAGGCATGCCCCTTATGGATCTTAAAGTAATCTCTCTTGAAACATTAAACAAAGCTGGTGACAGCACACAACCTTGTCTAACACCCTGTTTTATTTGTTGAAACATTCCCAATTGGTTTCCAGTTCTTATTGCCGCTGTTTGTTGCCAGTACATGTTCTTTATTATTCTTAGATCTTTGCTGTCTACGTTTATGCTTTCTAAAATGTTTATTATTTCTTGGTGCGTTACTTTGTCAAATGATTTGATGTAATCTATGAAATATAGGTATAGATCTGTTTTCACCTCTATGGCTCTTTCTACTAAAGATTTTATGTTATAAATGACATTGCTTGTTCCTTTATCTCTAACAAAACCACACTGTTTATCGTTAATTTCTGGACTGATTTTGTTTCGCGCTCTTCGCATGATGACTCTTAGTAATATCTTAGTCATATGACTCAGAAGGCTTATTGTGCGATGATCATCGCATTCCATCGCACCCGATTTTTTTGGTAGGACTATGAATATTGATTTGAGCATGTCGTCTGGTATATATCCGCTGTTGTATATATCATTCAATATTTTTGTTATTATTTCTATTCCAAAATCATCCATGGCTTCAATCTCTTTTTTAGTTATAGTACCTGGTCCAGGAGCTTTGCTTGCTTTCATATTGCGCAAGGCGTCTTCCAATTCTTATCTGAGTATTTCTGGTCCTTCTCCATTATCCTTAATATTTACTTCCGTTCGTTCATCATTATAAGGATCTTTAATGTATTCTGTCCATCGTCCCCTTATGTTTTCTTGATCAATCAACAGTTCTCCTTCCTTTAATCTTAAACATCCAGTTTTTGATTGCATTTTTCTTCCTGTTAATTCCTCAATTTGTTTGTATACAGCTTTAGCATCTCCTTTTTGTTGCATTTCAATCTCTTTGCATCTCTTTTTTAGCCATGCTTCTTTTGCTTCATTGCATTTTATTACAATTTCTTTATTTAATCTCTTATACTCGTCTTTATTTTCTTTATTTCTTCTTCTTGTATCCATTAGCTGCAAAATGTAATCTCTCATCCATTTCTTTCTTGAATTTGTCCTCACTGGTGGTATGAACTCTTGTGATGTTTGTTGAATTGACTCTTTTAGCATTTCTCACTGTTCATCAATGCTTTGTATCTTCTCTATTGCACTGTACCTGAATTGTGATTTTATATTTGTCTTGCAGCTTCTTGTCTGATTTTAATAAATCTAAATTTAACTTGATGTTAACTGAGGCTCGTTTTGTTGTTTTTAATTTTACTCTAAGCTTTCCCACAACTGGTACATGATCACTATAGCAATCTGCCTCTGGTTTAGTTTTCGCACACATCAGACTGTTTCTAAATATATTGCTTATATTATATAATCAATCTGATTACGTGCGTTGTCCCCTGGACTTTTCCATGTCCACAGACGTCTTGGATGTTGCTTAAACCAGGTGTTTCCTATCATCATGTTGTGTGTTTTTACCCAGTCAATAAGTTTCTCACCTCTTTCATTCCTCTCGCCTAAGCCATAATGACCAACTACTTCCTCAACTCTTTCCTTTCCTACTTTTGCTTTAAAATCCCCTAGAACAATGGTGTTTTCATGTGGTTTGTATTTTTGAAGTGATTCAGAAGAAAGCAAATAATGAAGTCTTGAAACAACTAAAATAAAAATAGAACTATTAGACACAAGTCAAACAAGACAAATTATATGCTGGGGCATGTTAAAGAGACAGTGGCTTACTAAAAGTAATCTTGAAAAGGAAAAAAAAAACAAGGTAAAAGAGACTAAGGTAGTCCGAGACTATTATGATCGAGTAACATCAGGGAATGGAGAAATCACTATATTTGTCTACGTTCCAGGACATGCTGGAGTACGGGGAAATGAAATCGCGGACAGGTTGGCTAGCTGCGCTATTGTTGAGGACGGTCAACCAATGTATCGGGCGGACATCATCAATACCCTCCTGGAAATTGGAAGGACACAGGACTTCGACAACCATGAGTCCACGTCACTCCTTCGGATGAAAGAGATGGGAGTTAAGATAGGCACAGTCAGAGACGAGAAACCTAGTGGGCGTGTAAGAAGACTAATCAACCAACATAGAACTGGAGTCGTCAGTCGCTGGACACTTCGAGACTTGCTGAGGAGGGGATCTGAGCACCTATGGAAATGTTCGGAGTGCAATGATGATGGCCTGCTAATAACTCATTAACCTATCACAGCATGCACCATCGAAGCCAAAGACAGAGCGGAATGGCGCTCCATCGAGTCAACCTTCGATACGGAGACTGCACTCATGATGATGATAAATAGCACGCTTACAGCCCTGAGTTAGTTAAATGCACATTTAAACCAATGTGACGTTGTTGCCGGATGCCGCCCTGTGCTTATAATTTACGTTAGGCTCACGAACTGTCATTGAAACAATCACCGGAATAAGATGAATGTGGCGCTCAAGATGAAACTGAGTAAAACATACGATTTTAGGTGGAACATTAACACATTTAGAAATAATGCTCATTATTGTATACATTCATAGTGAAACACACACACACAAATTGTTTGGTCACATGAGAAGACAGAAATGAACAAATGCAATACAAACGTTTATCATGAAACTAAACCCTAATAAAGCACTAGATCAAAGGGCTGACAAAAAAAAAAGATATAATGATGAGATATTACAAATATTAACGAATGTAAAAGATAGGAAATCCCAACAGAAGAGCTAAAATCGTATCTTCCCGTGACACCGACATGCAAATGAGGATGGAACGAAAAGAAAGAGAAAAAATCAAATTGAAGATATCGTTACTTACAGGTCCTGCAAGGTCTACAATCTGGAAAATGAGTTGTTAAACATGAATGAATAGATGTCAATCATATGTTAAATATAACGGTTTGGGAAGTGGTTGTTGAAGACCTAAGCTCAACAGGGAGCTGAAAGGTAGAATAAGAAGTAATGTCTGTAGAAGACTATGTAGCGGCTCTTAGAACAAACCAACCCAGAGGTAAAGAAGGAAAAACACGGCATCAGCTATTTTCTGTCACACCGTTATTTGTTTGTATACTTTACCATCGGAGCCGCGATAGCTCAGTGGCTTGTGAACTGGACTATCACGGACAAGGGGTAGGGTTCGATCCCAACCGACGGTTTCCGGGGTCACCCACCCTTAAATGGGTACCGAATTTTTTTCTGGGAAAGTAAAGCAGCACGGGTGTAATACCGACCACATTACCACAAAAATCATGTGCTGAAGGTCTGTAAAATATAGGGTCACTAACACCATATTTCCCTATACGCCACTTGGCGTGACGGGGGTACTTTACTTTACTTTTTTACTTTACCATATTTCATGTCAATAAACACAGGCGAACATCGAGTTGTGTAACGATATATCCTATAATGCCATCTGACACCGCTTCAGATATATCCCTCCAATCAGTTACCAGCGTTTCCGTTTGGCGAGGATCACTGGCTTTGACGAGTTCATTGATCAAGTGATTCTTGATACTGATTAAGAAATGCCAGTGTGCTGACAAAATTAATGATGGCAGTCCTGTTGAATGTGATGTCCTAGGTCTGCCTTTAGAGACCACTAGAATGGCCTCGCTGCTCTGTCCAGGTGTGGTTGACGCAGAGAGAAATTACTAATAAATGTTCCAACTGCCGGGATTTTCACTTATAACCTCTCTACCTTGATACCAACGTCTTAAAAAAATAAAAGTAAAGAGCCCCGTTACACCAAGTGGCGTATAGGAAATATGGTATAAGTGACCATCATTTTTACAGACCTTCAGCACATGATTTTTGGAATAACGTGGTCGGTATTACGCACGTACTGCATTACTTTCCCATCCAGTACCCATTTAAGACGGGGTGAACCTGGAAGCCACGATCAGGATCGAACTCGACTTCTTGTCCTTAATAGCCCAGTCCACTAACCACTGAGATGTCGCGGAAAACGATAGCGACATCTTGTCCATTATCAAATCAAAGTTATGACAAGTTTTTGAGTTAGGTTTGCCAACCAATATAAAATGTGCATGTAGGAACATTGTTGATCCAAGGCAGCTTTAATCTATTGAGGTTGTGCGTGTTTAGTATAATTAGAAAAGGAACCAATAATTAATAATTGAGATACCAGGCTTTCATAATGAGTGGTAAGCGCACTCTTTTGTCATATTTTACAACTTTTACGAACAAATTCAAGCCTAATACTTGAATATAATTTCTGTGAGAAAGCCACCGCATATGCTGGCAGTCCTCTTAATCAGGCAACTGTCATAGCAATATGTTCTCACGATCCAGTGCCCACACCACCTGCTAGTTTATGTGGGCATACTTCGAGAGAAGTCAGCTATAAGACAACTGTCATAGCAATATGTTCTCACGATACAGTGCCCACACCACCTGCTAGTTTATTTGGACATACATCGAGAGAAGTCAGCTATAAGACAACTGTCATAGCAATATGTTCTCACGATCCAGTGCCCACACAACATGCTAGTTTATCTGGACATACTCCGAGAGAAGTCAGCTATAAGCCTGTGTATATTATTTGTATTATTATTTTTGCGCAGATAAGTACAAGTGGCTTGTTTTATTTTATATAAAGATCGAGGTGGTGATTTTTGTCGTGTTTGCTCCAGATACTATCTGAATGCCACAAACAAACTTCAGAAAATCAAATGTGTCTTTATTAATGTAGTTTTCACTAATTATAAGAAAGCTACAGACGTACCGGGAAATTGAAATATTGAAAAAAAAACAAAAAAACTCCTCTGAAAAATGACTTCTCTGAATATCATAAAAATGAATCGAAAGAAAAAAAAATAGATGTATTTTTTATGAAAACACAAATATTCACCCTAATAGCAATTGAAAGCTGATATTGAAGAATGTAAGTTTGGCATATGTATTGTGGTGAGATGTTTACATTTCATAATTAAATTGGTGGCAGCTTACACAACCAAATATAAACACGTTGTGAGAAATGTGAAGCTACGGTGTGTTAAGAGTTCAAGTGACTGGCTTCAGAATCAGAGTGAACGAGCTACATATTGTAGTAAAGACAGAGTGAACGAGCTACATATTGTAGTAAAGACAGAGTGAACGAGCTACATATTGTAGTAAAGACAGAGTGAACGAGCTACATATTGTAGTAAAGACAGAGTGAATGAGCTACATACTGTAGTAAAGACAGAGTGAACGAGCCACATATTGTAGTAAAGACAGAGTGAACGAGCTACATATTGTAGTAAAGACAGAGTGAACGAGCTACATATTGCAGTAAAGACAGAGTGAACGAGCCACATATTGTAGTAAAGACAGAGTGAACGAGCTACATATTGTAGTAAAGACAGAGTGAATGAGCTACATATTGTAGTAAAGACAGAGTGAATGAGCTACATACTATAGTAAAGACAGAGTGAACGAGCTACATATTGTAGTAAAGGCAGAGTGAACGAGCTACATATTGTATTAAAGACAGAGTGAACGAGCTACATATTGTAGTAAAGACAGAGTGAACGAGCTACATATTGTAGTAAGACAGAGTGAACGAGCTACATATTGTAGTAAAGACAGAGTGAACGAGCTACATATTGTAGTAAAGACAGAGTGAACGAGCTACATATTGTAGTAAAGACAGAGTGAACGAGCTACATATTGTAGTAAAGTCAGAGTGAACGAGCTACATATTTTAGTAAAGACAGAGTGACGAGCTACATATTGTAGTAAAGACAGAGTGAACGAGCTATATCTTTTAGTAAAGACAGAGTGAGTGAGCTACATATTGTAGTAAAGACAGAGTGAACGAGCTACATCTTTTAGTAAAGACAGAGTGAGTGAGCTACACATTGTAGTAAAGACAGAGTGAACGAGCTACATCTTTTAGTAAAGACAGTGTGAACGAGCTACATATTGTAGTAAAGACAGCGTGAACGAGCTACATATTCTAGTAAAGACAGAGGGAACGAGCTACATATTGTAGTAAAGACAGAGTGAATGAGCTACATATTGTAGTAAAGACAGAGTGAATGAGCTACATATTGTAGTAAAGACAGAGTGAATGAGCTACATATTGTAGTAAAGACAGAGCTTGTGAAATGTGACATGAGAGAGATAGTTGATGAATAGTTTGCTATTGAAATTAAGGGGAGACCATTTGCTTTAATGGCTGCTGAATCCACAAACACTGCCAGCAAATCTGCACTGTATGTACGTGTGGGATATGCGACAGACTGTTGAGAAATTAGAGATACGTGTTTCTGCGTAATTCCATTTCAATGTACAGCAGCTGAACCTATTACAAAATGCTTTGGAAGTGAAACAATTAAACGAGGTATGTCGTTTGATAATCCTATTGCTTGTGGAGTTGATGGAGGCTCTATTTTGTCATACACTGTCTCCGGGGTTCCAAAAAGGGTGGCAGATAAATCACGAAAGACTATTCCACACATACATTGCAGAGCTCATATATTGCCACTTGACAAGTGCAAGAGATAAGGTCCCGTACGTGAAAAATGTTCTTTTTTATGTAGTGAGAGACATAAATAATATGTTATGCCAATCTACAAAACTAGAAACTGTTGTCCGTGAAATTCAAACAATTGTTAGAAGAGCCTATGATGAGAATTCCAGACTCTACAGATGTGAGGTGGCTAAGTCATTATATCACTATTTAAACATTAAGACATGTGAAAGATCAATCATGAATGCGTGTGTGCATTTACATCAGGATGATGCAGATCTAGCTTCATTGGCTAGAGGATTACTTCTTGGAATGTAAAATCTACTTTCAGGTTATCACTTTGCCTGTTGGTGGAGATACAGGGAGCTGTTTCTAATTGAAGCAAATGTTTGCAGACCCAGGAATGTCATTTGACAATTCTAATAAAGTTAATTTCAAGCACACCTTTACACGTAAAGTCAATATATGATGGTATACAGAAAGCAGGAAAACACGAGCATAGCGATTTAACTGCAATATATAAATCATTAAAAGATAAGGCGCCACAAATCCGAATAATTAAAAGCAGATGCCTGTAATGGTAACACTTGCTTACAGACACTAAATTCACAGATAATGTAAGTACGTCTTGCAATTAATTTCAGCATGTACATATTGTTTTATTTACTCCATCATGTTCAGCAGATAAAATAGTCAGATGTGAACTTTATGTGATAGTATTTGAATGACATAGATCAAGATCATTTGCAAGCAGATTTAAAATGTTTAAATATTTCGCTTTAAATTGGAAGGACAATGTATCACATTTAAATATATTTTCTTCAATATTCAGTTCATGTTCATGAAGATTTGAACACACACTGGTATAAACAATTGACTGTTCCACTCATGAAAGGACATTTTAGTGCTTCGAACATAATAATGACGTCACTAAGAAACCAGCTAGTAGCTAATTCCCTGCAACACTACATGATGATTTCTATGGGAGGAGAAGATATTCCATGTAAAGAATTCGTAAGAAAATATTTGGAGCGCTATGCCTTTAAAAAACAAAAGAGAATACGTCTACCCTAATTGGTGTCGTAACGTGGGACATAAACTACAGGTAAGTGAGATATATTATTAACGTTTAAATTGTCTTTCCTTTAATTGTTTTTACTCCCGGATTAGAAGAAATAACCCCCCTCCCACCCCCCCCCCCCTCCCTTCCCCATACATTTTTTTTGTCGGAAAACTGGTTCACGCAAGGAAGAAGTCATGGAGGACAGAGAAATGCTTTGGAAGTTGCCGAGTCATTACGGAATCCCCATAAACTTTATTAACCTGATAAAAAAATGTATGAAGAAATGAAATGTAGTGTGGTGCATGAAGAGCAGCTTACAGAAGCTTTTGAAATAAGAACAGGATTAGGCAGGAATGCCTTCTATCGCAATTTCTCTTTCTACTGGCCATAGATTGGATTATGTGAATAACTCAAAACAACAGAAATGGAACCCAGTGGTCACTGACCAAACAACTTGATGATTTAGACTTTGCTAATGACATAGCTCTCCTATCACACAACCATCAACAGATTGAGGATAAAATGAGCATACTTGATGAGAGATCGCAACTGCCAATGTTATACACGTATGTCGATGTTAGTTTAGTAAAGAGTAAGTAGTTTGGTAGTCAAAGTTTGTCTATGTTAGTTTAGTCAAGAGCAAGTAGTTTGGTAGTCAAAGTTTGTCTATGTTAGTTTAGTCAAGAGTAAGTAGTTTAGTGTGGTCAACGTATGTCAGTGTTAGTTTAGTCAAGAGTAAGTAGTTTGGTGTAGTCAACGTAAGTCAGTGTTAGTTTAGTCAAGAGTAAGTAGTTTGGTGTAGTCAACGTGTGTCGATGTTAGTTTAGTCAAGAGTAAGTAGTTTGGTGTAGTCAACGTGTGTCGATGTTAGTTTAGTCAAGAGTAAGTAGTTTGGTGTAGTCAACGTGTGTCGATGTTAGTTTAGTCAAGAGTAAGTAGTTTGGTATAGTCAACGTATGTCAGTGTTAGTTTAGTCAAGAGTAAGTAATTTGGTGTAGTCAACGTATGTCAGTGTTAGTTTAGTCAAGAGTAAGTAGTTTGGTGTAGTCAACGTATGTCAGTGTTAGTTTAGTCAAGAGTAAGTAGTTTGGTGTAGTCAACGCATGTCGATGTTAGTTTAGTCAAGAGTAAGTAGTTTGGTGTAGTCAACGTATGTCGATGTTAGTTTTGTCAAGAGTAAGTAGTTTGGTAGTCAGCGTATGTCGATGTTAGTTTAGTCAAGAGTAAGTAGTTTGTTAGTCAAAGAATGTCGATATTAGAGGGTGAGGTGTAGAAGTATGTTAGTAAAAGTATGTCGATGTTAGAGCGTGATGAGTAAAGGGTCCATTAGTCAAAGTATGTCGATGTTAGAGCGTGATGAGTAAAGGGTCCATTAGTCAAAGTATGTCGATGTTAGATCGTGATGAGTAAAGGGGCCATTAGTCAAAGTATGTCGATGTTAGAGGGTGAAGAGTAAAATGTCCATTAGCCAAAGTATGTCGATGTTAGAGCGTGATGAGTAAAGGGTTCATTAGTCAAATTATGTCGATGCTAGCGCGTGATGAGTAAAGGGTCTATTAGTCAAAGTATGTCGATGTTAGAGGGTGATGAGTAAAGGGTCCATTAGTCAAAGTATGTCGATGTTAGAGCGTGATGAGTAAAGGGTCCATTAGTCAAAGTATGTCGATGTTAGAGCGTGATGAGTAAAGGGTATATTAGTCAAAGTATGTCGATGTTAGAGGGTGATAAGTAAAGGGTCCATTAGTCAAAGTATGTCGATGTTAGAGCGTGATGAGTAAAGGGTCCATTAGTTAAAGTATGTCGATGTTAGAGGGTGATGAGTAAAGGGTCCATTAGTTAAAGTATGTCGATGTTAGAGAGTAATGAGTAAAGGGTCCATTAGTCAAAGTATGTCGATGTTAGAGAGTAATGAGTAAATGGTCCATTAGTCAAAGTATGTCGATGTTAGAGAGTAATGAGGAAAGGGTCCATTAGTCAAAGTATGTCAATGTTAGAGCGTGATGTGCAAAGGGTCCATTAGACAAAGTATGTCGATGTTAGAGAGTGATGAGTAAAGGGTCCATTAGTCAAAGTATGTCGATGTTAGAGGGTGATGAGTAAAGGGTCCATTAGTCAAAGTATGTCGATGTTAGAGCGTGATGAGTAAAGGATCCATTAGTCAAAGTATGTCGATGTTAGAGCGTGATGAGTAAAGGGTCCATTAGTCAAAGTATGTCGATGTTAGAGAGTAAGGAGTAAAGGGTCCATTAGTCAAAGTATGTCGATGTTAGAGAGTGATGAGTAAAGGGTCCATTAGTCAAAGTATGTCGATGTAAGAGAGTGATGAGTAAAGGGTCCATTAGTCAAAGTATGTCGATGTTAGAGCGTGATGAGTAAAGGGTCCATTAGTCAAAGTATGTCGATGTTAGAGAGTAAGGAGTAAAGGGTCCATTAGTCAAAGTATGTCGATGTTAGAGAGTGATGCGTAAAGGGTCCATTAGTCAAAGTATGTCGATGTTAGAGAGTGATGAGAAAAGGGTCCATTAATCAAAGTATGCCGATGTTAGAGCGTGATGAGTAAAGGGTATATTAGTCAAAGTATGCCGATGTTAGAGCGTGATGAGTAAAGGGTCCATTAGTCAAAGTATGCCGATGTTAGAGCGTGATGAGTAAAGGGTCCATTAGTCAAAGTATGTCGATGTTAGAGAGTGATGAGTAAAGGGTCCATTAGTCAAAGTATGCCGATGTTAGAGAGTGATGAGTAAAGGGTCCATTAGTCAAAGTATGTCGATGTTAGAGAGTGATGAGTAAAGGGTCCATTAGTCAAAGTATGCCGATGTTAGAGCGTGATGAGTAAAGGGTCCATTAGCCAAAGTATGTCGATGTTAGAGAGTGATGAGTAAAGGGTCCATTAGTCAAAGTATGTCGATGTTAGAGAGTGATGAGTAAAGGGTCCATTAGTCAAAGTATGTCGATGTTAGAGAGTGATGAGTAAAGGGTCCATTAGTCAAAGTATGCCGATGTTAGAGAGTGATGAGTAAAGGGTCCATTAGTCAAAGTATGTCGATGTTAGATAGTGAGGAGTAGAAGTCTGTTAGTCAAAGTATGTCGATGTTAGAGGGTGATGAATTAAGGGTCCATTAGTCAAAGTACGGCTATGTTGGTGGGTGAAATGCAAGGAATCAGAAGGGAAAGTACATATTGAGGCCACACATATAAGGACGCGATCAGGACCAAAGTGCTAGTGGTCAAATTATCTTAGTTCCAAGTAATCAGAGAATATGTGGAGCAGTAAATATATTAGGGCCAAGTTAAATTTCTGATATAAAACCGCAAACTTGACTGGATTTTCTCATGAGAATGGTACTACAGTTAAGCTTCCAACGCTGAGTACATGAATATGGGATGGGCATCTGTGATTTGCTGAATCATCGATTATATCATGTTTATAGAGAATACACAATTAGTAATCTAATAATAAAAGCATACTATTTTCCACATCATATAACTTACGTTCAATGCATTACACATTTTCTAAAATTGGAACAATAACCGATATTACTGTAGAAACAGCGTTTGCATTAGTGATACATGTAGACATTTTAATATGTGTCGGCTATTTTAAGGCAGATATTAGTATAGAATATACAAAGGAAGACAAAAACAGTTATATGATCATATTGCACAAAAGACAAAAGACGTGGGAGAGAGGGAATTTTAATATAATTTTGTCATGAGAACAACTTTGCTTTTGCCAACATATTCTTTAAACAAACCATAAGAGGATTATTGACTCTCCCCAAATGACAGCACGAACATTAACAAAAAAAAAACATATTATGAATGTGTTCAGCAAGGAGGATCAAACAAGTCTTCAGAGAAATAAGAACAATAATAGACGATTTTAGACCATCAATTCAAGTAATTAATGCACTGATGTCAGTGCAACATAATAACTGAACAAAAGTATAGATTGTAAAGACGGATAGTGCTATATTTACTGTAGAACAGCTCTTCTCTCGGACCTGGATATGTCAATATGTGATAGACTGCTCCGTCCGCAGAATGAACAAGATGTGTTTGTGGTGCCTGGCTGTGTCTCCTTTCTCCTGCGCCTTTTATCTACTGAATTTGATATCAGCACTGACTCGAAAATTGTTCTGCCATTTTGTTTTGTTTTCTATACACTACAATCTGCAGCCAGCGTTTCTAACTTTCTTTCACTGATTGAGAATTTCATCAAGGAAGCCATGCAAACAGTCTTATATCTTATCACTAATCTGTCCTTTGGTCTCTTTCCGTCTTTAAGTACGCCAATCAATTTTTATTTGAATTGTTTGCCATTTGATGTTTATAATATTTCGAAGGCAACACACACGAATGCTGTTTAACCTTTTAGCCTGCTGAACACATACTTCAAGACTGATTTGAATATAGCAGACTTAGGAAAATCCACTGGCCAATAGATTCAATACTACAGACCAAACTATAAGGGCCACTGCGAGAATTCCCTTATGTGCCGTCATCGGTCCGAGAGGAAAAAAAATGATTGAATGAATGAATGAATGCATGCATGAATAAATGAATGATAGTGCTAATCTTGTATATCACATTATTAGCATTTTTTAAATAATCCACAGTTTTATTCCAGCAGATATACTTGCACGTTGTTGTCAATACATGGTATCAATATAAATATACGAGATATCATACAAGATCATGTTTATTCTAGTCCTTTCTTCTTTCTCGTATTTTGTTTTCTAAGTTTTATATCTGCTTTATATAAGTTATGACAACAATGAATGTCGGTGTCTTTAACACTTCCTCCAGGTAACCTCAAAGTTGTTTGTTCAGTTCAGTAATGGTTAGTGTTCATCTCCCAAAGCTGATATCTAATAAAATGTTTTATCTGCCGTCTTGAAGTATCTTTGATGCTGTATGTGGTCATTTCAGAGTGTACACATGGTTATGGTTTTAGTTGTCAACTTTGCGTACACATGGCTTGGAAGTTGTGTACACGTTGCTTGGGAGTTGTGTACACGTGGCTTTTAAGATGTTTATATGTGGCGTGTAAGTTATGTATATGTAGCTTGGAAGTTGTGTATATCAAGTTGATGAAAATTTACTTCCGTTCAAGTAGATTGTAATCCCCTCCCCACACTCCCTTCAACTTCCTTTCCCGATATCTGTTACTGATCCTGTCACGTTCGATTACCTAAATGTCCAGGTATAATTTACCGTTACAGAACGACCGTTTTATATTTGTTTAAGTGTTAAGTGTTTTGTTAAGTTTAAATATGTTGTTTTTTACTGGGTTTTTTTCTTCAATATAAATTGTTCCGCTACCAATTATATATTACTCTATCGATTTGAGCTTTAAATAGCATTCTTTATTCTCAAAAATGATGCATATCTCTCTAAATGGACAGCTAAGAAGAGTAATGAAGATGTTATGAGAGAGGTCAAAGCAAAAAGAGAGCTAATTTCCAATATTAGGAAGAAACAATCATCATTTTTTGGCCATGTAATGAGAAGAGTACAACTGGAATATATTGTAACAACAGGAAAAATGGATGGACGAAGAGATAGAGGGAAGCAAAGAGAAAAAAAAATAGCAGCTTAAGCGAAAGGCTTGGCAGAAGGTCAACAACAGAAATGATAAGTAGCTGCATAGATCGAAAGTTGTGGATAGACATGATCACCTACGCCAGCAGGCCCGGTACTTGATGATGATGATGGTGATACCTATTCCATATCATGAACGGCACATCCAATGTAAATATCATCTTTCAGTCTAAAACATTTATTTCCTAACTCACTATAATTTAATGTAGTCAAGAGCAGGTACTTTTACTTTGTTGTAATTTCAGTTCTTATTTTTGACCTACTTCTTGTACAGTTTATTGTTTGTTAGTTTATGTAAGATATTATATGCACGATATGTGCCAGTTATAATATAATTTCTTGACATATATGACGTCATATTACTGTCACTTTAAGTCCAGTTCTGTGATGGCTCTAATTGTTTGCGTCTGTTGTAAGTAATAAATGGTCATAATCTTGTTGAACATCTTAATCACAAATAAACAATAAACAAAGAGATGCTTCACAATTAGCACTAAAAGTATATCATGTGTTTGTACATCTGTCGTGATTCTCTTTATTTTTTGGCTTACTCCCACATATAGCAATATTGTCCTCGTAAACCGATACTACTTTATGGTAGTCAGCTGTGGACATCTATATTATAGTTCTAACAGCATCAATCGATTGACAAGCTGCTGAATGTTGCCACCGACTATATTTAGACTACGACTGTAGAATTGCATGTTTTATAATAAATGTCTCTGTTGCAACTCCAACCACTGGCATTGTTTTTAGACACGAGTAAGAATAATGAACTAATGTATGTCAACTGATGTATTTATTATGATTCTTTATTTATGTTAACATCAGTTTAACATTACTTACTGTTAATATTTCTAGCGCGAAACTGTAGATCTAAAAAGACAAAAAACTATTTAATTTTAACAACTCTAAGCGCGGATACTTTTGACTACTATAAACCAATCTACACTGAATAAGGCATACTCATCGTTGTTTATCTTACAAGTTATATCGATATATTCCATAACATTTTAAAAATATTTTGTTAACAAAACTGTTGTTTTAATATAAGAAGAAATTGTGTCCAGTATTGTATAAAGCAATTCAAGATAATTATGTAAGTGAATTATGGACAAATAGACATCAGAATAGAAAGGAAGCCGTAGAGATGTGGTTATAACGAAGATTGATACTAATGCCAAAACACGGCTGACACGAAACATGGTGGTTGCTTCATGAGGTAAGGACAAACTATAACCCGTTCAGAAGAAATTTTTGACGGAAGCTCGTTTGATGACACTCCCAGTTATTGTTTCATACAAATATCCGGTATGGATTAACAAACACATTCCTAATATAGTGGACAACCTCTCTGACATTGTCTATTTTTAGCATGACACCCTTGCCTGTGTTGAGCTAATGATGCAAATGATGCTAATATCTGCACTTATCTTCAGGTATGCTCGTGCCCTCCAGATCATAAATCCTGTCATTCATGGTTTGATAAGTCAAGAAGATACATCATCTCTACACATGAAGTACCCCTAGTACATCCATGATAATGCGCATAACATCATTCTGTATTTTCTCCAGCTTGTCAATTTGCGTCTTACAGATAGTAAGAATTGCCAGAATCGCAAACTCGAATGTTGAGAGGACTAGTCCCTGGAACAGAAGGGAAAGTAGCCTCTACTAGATGTTGTCAGCTGCCATAACCTTCAAGACGGCTAATCCTTTGCGGGATTGTGTTGTCACAGTTCTACGTGGTCCCGAAAACACAGGCTGCGATCAAACTTAACTCCGAGGTTATGTCATCAACTTGTCCCCGGCCACCTGATCAGCCCCCAATCGCACCACCGTTGTTTCCGTATTAACGATATGCTTGTTAAGGGAGAACCATGCAACTGATGCTTTATTAGGATTAATAATGCACCTGATACTCCACGTCAGGAAGAGATGCGATCGAGTTCATTTTGCATTGTAGGCGCGATTTCACTTCTGTTTCTTCCCTGTCGATATACCGGAATATCATCAGCAAAAATCATAGCTCTCCCCCTCCTATCCAGCTGTTGTTCCGTGATCGTTATTGTGTACACGTTACACAGAACTGGGGACTATGGTGTGCCTCGTGGCAACCCTGCACAAATGGATGTTGGCTCGGATGACCAACTTCCACATCTGAGTATCACTTTCTTCTGAAACAGTGCAGCAGCGATCAATCTAATGAGGAAGGAGTGTACCGCCAGTTTGAGAAGCATATGCATGAAGTATTCAAATGGTACCCTGTTGTATGCATCCTCCAGATCTATAGCAGCAGCACACGTGTCCTCTCGTCTGTGGAAGCCTTCGAATACGTTGTAGGTGAAGACTGCCGCTTTGAGACGTGTCTCTCTCTTATATCTATAACCTTCGAGTATGGGTGGGAATGCGCGCTTCTGTTCAAGGTGACAGGTGAGGACACGGGCAACTATTTTCTCCAGCAGTTTGCCTGCTGTGTTCTGCATTGTGAGGATTCGGTAGGCACTGATCTGAGAATGGTCCTTGTTTGGCTTCGGCAGAGGTATTAAGTAGCTGTGAAGCCACTCTGCCACTAGCGTGTCCTATGATAACTAGTTATAGAAGTTCATTGGCACAATATTGCCCTATGATAACTAGTTATAGAAGTTCATTGCCGCTAGATTGTCCTATGTTAACTAGTTATACAAGTTCGCTACCACTAGATTGTCCTACAATAACTAGTTATAGAAGTTCATTGCCACTACATTGTCCTGTGATAACAAGTTATAGAAGTTCATTGCCAGTATATTGTTCTATTATAACTAGTTATAGAAGTTCATTACCAATGGATTGCCCTGTAATAGATAGTTATATAAATTCATCTATCTACCAGATTATACAATGATAGCTAGTTATAGAAGTCCATTGTCACTAGTTTGTCTTGCGACAACTAGATATAGATGTTCATTGCCACTAGATTGTCCTATGATAGCTAGTTATATAAGTTCATTGGCACAATATTGTCCTAAGATAGCTAGTTATATAAGTTCATTGCCACTAGATTGTCCTAAGATAGCTAGTTATATAAGTTCATTGCCACTAGATTGTCCTATGATAACTAGTTATAGAAGTTCATTGCCGCTAGATTGTCCTATGATAACTAGTTATAGAAGTTCATTGCCGCTAGATTGTCCTATGATAACTAGTTATAGAAGTTCATTGCCGCTAGATTGTCCTATGATAACTAGTTATAGAAGTTCATTGCCGCTAGATTGTCCTATGATAACTAGTTATAGAAGTTCATTGCCGCTAGATTGTCCTATGATAACTAGTTATAGAAGTTCATTGCCGCTAGATTGTCCTTTGATAACTGGTTATAGAAGTTCATTGCCGCTAGATTGTTCTATGATAACTAGTTATAGAAGTTCATTGCCGCTAGATTGTCCTATGATAACTAGTTATAGAAGTTCATTGCCGCTAGATTGTCCTATGATAACTAGTTATAGAAGTTCATTGCCGCTAGATTGTCCTATGATAACTAGTTATAGAAGTTCATTGCCGCTAGATTGTCCTATGATAACTAGTTATATAAGTTCATTGCCGCTAGATTGTCCTAAGATAACTAGTTATAGAAGTTCATTGCCGCTAGATTGTCCTATGATAACTAGTTATAGAAGTTCATTGCCGCTAGATTGTCCTATGATAACTAGTTATAGAAGTTTATAGTCGCTAGATTGTCCTAAGATAACTAGTTATAGAAGTTCATTGCCTCTAGATTGTCCTGTGATAACTAGTTATAGAAGTTTATAGTCGCTAGATTGTCCTATGATAACTAGTTATAGAAGTTTATTGCCGCTAGATTGTCCTATGATAACTAGTTATAGAAGTTTATAGTCGCTAGATTGTCCTAAGATAACTGGTTATAGAAGTTCACTGCCGCTAGATTGTCCTATGATAACTAGTTATAGAAGTTTATAGTCGCTAGATTGTCCTATGATAACTAGTTAAAGATGTTCATTGCCGTTAGTTTTTACTATGATAACTAGTTATAAAAGTTAGTTGCAGCTAGATTGTCCTATGATAACTACTTATATAAGTTCATTGCCGCTAGATTGTCCTATGATAACTAGTTATATATGCTCATTGCCGCTAGATTTTCATATGATAATTAGTTATAAAAGTTCATTGCCGCTAGATTGTCCTATGATAACTAGTTATAAAAGTTCATTGCCGCTAGATTGTCCTATGATAACTAATTATATAAGTTCATTGCCGCTAGATTGTCCTATGATAACTAGTTATATAGTTTTATAGCCGCTAGATTGTCCTATGATAACTAGTTATAGAAGTTTATAGCCGCTAGATTGTCCTATGATAACTAGTTATAGATGTTCATTGCCGCTAGATTTTCCTATGATAACTAGTTATACAAGTTCATTGCCGCTAGATTGTCCTATGATAACTACTTATAGAAGTTCATTGCCGCTAGATTTTCCTATGATAACTAGTTATAGCAGTTCATAGCCGCTAGATTGTCCTAAGATGACTAGCTATAGAAGTTCATTGCCGCTAGATTGTCCTAAAATAACTAGTTATAGAAGTTCATTGCCGCTAAATTGTCCTATGATAACTAGTTTTAGAAGTTCATAGCCGCTAGATTGTCCTAAGATGACTAGTTATAGACGTTCATTGCCGCTAGATTGTCCTAAAATAACTAGTTATAGAAGTTCATTGCCGCTAGATTGTCCTAAAATAACTAGATATAGGCGTTCATTGCCGTTAGATTGTCCAAAAATAACTAGTTATAGAAGTTCATTGCCGCTAGATTGTCCTAAAATAACTAGTTAAAGAAGTTCATTGCCGCTAGATTGTCTTATGATTACAAGTTATAGAAGTGCATTGCTATTATATTGTCCTGTGATAACTAGATATAGAAGTTCGTTGCCTCTATAGTGTCCTATTATAACTAGTTATGGAAGTTAATTACCACTGTATTGTTCTATTATATCTAGTTATAGAAGTTCATTGCCACTATATTGTCCTATGATAACTGGTTATAGAAGTTTATTGTCGATAGATTGTCCTATTATAACTAGTTATAGAAGTTCATTGCCACTATATTGTCCTACTATAACTAGTTATAGAAGTTCTTTGCCAAGACCGTATCGACATCTGTGAAGTCCAAGCCACGAGAAGCTGTTGTTACAGAAGAAGGAGTTAATCAGTTACTTTAATATCATGCTCCAAGCAGACCGTAAGTGGGTTTTATATGGTTGTCCTGATAAGGTCACTGCTATGCCCTATTGTCCACGATTCACATCCATGTGTTAAGACTGGCTCTACATATAATTTAAGAACCCTTTATCTTGTTTGCATTGTCAAAAGTGGATTGCACAGTATCTTCCTCAATTTTTGGACAGTTGCTTTTGTCTGAGCCATTCTGCATCTCACCTCTTTCGTATATCTTCCGCCTAAGGTTAACAAAGTTCCCAAATATTTAAATTAATTTACCTGTTTTAATATTGTTCCACTTATCTTTATTTTGTACCGAGGTGATGTCGTTTTCTTTGTTGTTACAATTACTTCTGTCTTTTTGTTATTTAGGCTGAGTCCTTTTTTTTTTTAACTTTCTTTCATTATAATGTGTTATGTTATACTTATTTGTTGCAACTCCCTCTGTTGGCGATATTTTTATATACCAGTAAGAATGACAACTAATATACATATATAAATTAAAGACTCCCGTCACGCCAAGTGGTGTATAGGGAATATGGTGTTAGTGACCATAATTTTTACATACTTTCGGCACATGATTTTTGTGTTGATTTGGTCGATATTACGTCCGTGCCATCTTGCTTTCCCAGAAACAAATTCGATACCCATTTAATGCCTGGTGAACCAGGAAGCCGTTGATCAAGATCGAAACCGACTCTAGTCCTTTATAGTCCAGTTCACTGACCAATGAGCTATCGCGGCTCCCGATAAACATATGATTAGTCCATATGTATGTGAACATATGCTATAGTGGACTTAAGTTAGATCTAAATAGATGTGCGGCAACAAGTTTGCATGTAAACATGACAATGTTAGCGATGTGGACAGTATACCATAAAACAGTTTTGCAGATCTAGAATGTCACGCATAGTGCTGAGACTGATATATCTCTTCTCAGCCATGTAAGAAAGCTATACGCCAAAATCATAGGAAAAAGGCTGAGACCAATAATAGAACTGCAGTTAAACGACTCTTAAATACGGTTAAAAAAACAGAGGATGTACTGACGCTCCGTTCACATTACAACAGATAGCGGAAAAAACGACACAACACAATCACAATTTATACATAGCTTTCATTGATCAGGATAAAGCATTCAACAAAGTAAACAGAGGACAACTGTGGGAGATACTAACAACATACGGAGTAAGCCAACATCTAACCAACCTAATTAAAAGTCTCTACATCAAAAGCAGCTGCACAGTCAGAACAGCAGCAGGCTACACAGACCACTTTGAAATTGAATCAGGCGTAAAACATGGGTGCGTATTATCCCCCAACTGTTTATTACATACATGGGCTATATAAGCAAGCTAGCCAACCCATCAGAGACAGAGGAGATCAACGAGCTTTTATTTGCAGACGATCAGACACTAATACATGAAACAGTAGAAGACCTACAAGAACACTTAAACAAACTCAACGGCATAGGCACAAAATACAACATGAACATTAACACTAACAAAACAGAAGTCTTGAATGTCGCCAATAATAAACAGAACATCAATATAACTATAGAAGGCAGGCAACTAAAACAAGTAGAGGAATTCAAATACCTAAAAGTGTAGTGAAAATCGATAACTTACAAACAACTGAGATAGAATCAAGATGCAATAAAGCTTGTCAAATCATTGGACAGTTATCACCACTATTGCCCAACAAGGAAATAACTCTGGAGGCAAAACGAGGACTATACTCTACAATCTTCATCCCAACGTTGTGCTACCAATGCCAGACCTGGACCCTAGATGCAATAACAATAAAGAAAATAACCTCTACTGAGATTAAATGTGTCAGACGAATGATAGGAAACCTTCCTGCCTGAGAGATACGATCAGAAATGAAGAGAACTAAGGAAAAAGATAGGGATAGCCAACGCCATAGTAAATATAAAAAAACATATAAAATGGTTTGGCCACGTGACAAGGCAGAAATATCAAAACACAACACAGCGAGCTATCAATAAACGTTGTGAAAATACCAGACCCAAGGGTTGACCCCAAAAAAAGATGGATGGATGGGATATTAGAAGCACTAGGAAACATACCAGCAGCAAAGGCGAACAGAAGAGCAAAAGACCGCAAATTATATCTCCATTCGACACTGAAAGGCAAAGGAGGAAGGAAAGAAGAGGGAGAAATGCTGAACCAGTGGAATACAACGTGAAAGCGTCATTTCGACAGGTGATTGGTTAGTTTGAAACTAATCATGAAATGATCTTCGCCCCATCACCTATGACCTAATATGTGCCCTAATTGAGCACGTAAGCTATAGTCGATTACTGTTACTTCCTGTTTTGAGGTGACGCTGTAAAACGAAGATGTATCTCCATTTACCAAGGCTTTACAACTAAATATGTGTGCCATTAACAAGTTTCTCCTCTTTACTGAACGGCTGTAATAAATGCAAATTTTCATTCACTAAAGTGTCGGAAACTTATAGAATGCGTAAAAGAGATAAATCTAGATGACATTGACATTCGACTAATAGTAATCTATACTGGGAGCAAACAGCAATAATAAAATATAAGAATGAGAACTCTACAACCATTGATATAAAAAGAGGAGTAAGACAAGGGTGCATCCTATCACCAAGCGTTTTCAATCTATACACTGAGCAATTCTTTAAAATCATCACACAGATGCCAATCCCTACAAATTAATGGAAAGATAATCAATAACCTAAGATATACCGACGATACTGTACTACTAGCAGAAAATCCTAAAGATCTACAACAATTACTTAATGAAATAAACATGACAAGAAAAAAATATGGACTAAATATGAATATCATAAAGGCTAAAACTATTATCATAAACAAAGAAAATACTCAAAACCTACAAGTGGATATCAAGGAGCCAATGGTGGGGTGTGCTAAACACTCCAAGGTATGGTGACAGCTTTACAAATAAAGAACACAACACAATACTGACGTTTCGGCCTGTGGCCTTCTTCAGAATACAGGGACAACGACAACAAGCGGTGAAGCACAATTACTACATGTTAGATGATCAAGTGGACGGCGAGGAAAGTAGGATGCAGAAATAAGACAAGAGAGAAATGAATTTTACATGATGAGAGGTATAATGGGCGTCAAAATATATAAAATAGAAAAAGAGAGAGAAAAATGTATAATAAATGTACTTAGCTGAGCTCAGAGCAGGAAAACTGTAATCCGTGCTGAAACCAGTCGGAATGACTAAAAGCGCAAAGAACGTGTATAGAAAGCAACACGTGACAAAGACAGGTCAGTAAAGAGGGCAAAAAGGATCTAATATCGGGAAAACCAAAAGGGGTGGGGGGGGGGGAAAAGGGGGGATAGACGAGGACACTCCTGGGACACAACAAGCAATACATATAAATCACTCAACAATGGAAGTGAGAGATCACGCGAGAGGTTAAGAGAAAGAAATAGAATGACACGACAAAGTAGTAAACTAGGCAGTGGGTGAGAGAGATGGACTCTACAGAATGGATGGCCTCGAACTGAAAGAGTTGAGAGGTAGGTCAACGAAAGGAAGGATTGGATACTGGAGGAAGAGATACGGTGAGGAAGAATAATAAAGCCGGTATAATGAGAAGGGCGATAGAGGGGTGGTCCGGAGGAAGTTAGTCTATCGGGAGGTAGGGAAGTATTGGAGGAGGAGGTATGGAGAGGAGGGTTAAGAAGCAGGTATGTGAAAACTGGATAGGGGGAGAGGCGGTAGGTCAGAAGTGAATGGAAAAAGAGAAAGCCTGGAAGAAGTGGAGCAATAGGGGATGGTGTAGAAGAGGTATGAACCATAGGAGGTAAAGAAGTAGGGAAATTGATAGAATAAAGGGGGAATGAAAGTGGGCATCAGGATAAGGGGGATACTGGAATAGTAGGTATAGATGAGTAGTGACTACAAGTTAATAGAGAGGAGAGGGGTGAGCTAGGAGTAGATCAGCAGAGGGGTGGTAGGAAGGACGAGGGACAATAGAGGTGGGCAGAGAGATCGTACGTACAGTCCAGGTGGAGAGGTGATATAGTGATAAAGAGGTAAAGGACATGAAGGTAGTCAGAAGAGAAAAAGGTGTAGGGAGGGGGGGGTTTAGGAGGAAGAAGGCAAGATGGGGGTTACTCAAAGAGGATATGAAAAGCAGGGATGGACGAGGAGTAGAGGACCCAAGAAGAGAAATAGGAAGAGAGGTCCATAGGTGGGAGGGTGGAGTCGGAGGCCGGAGGGTCCTCAGAGGGACAGGGATACATTGATGCCACGAGGGGTGAGGCAGCCCCAACGAGCGATCAGACGGTGCTCAAGAGTGAGCCGACTGTGGTGATCAGAGGAGCATGATACTAGGCTAGTTACCAAGACATCAGTCTTACCTCGATGGCCCCTCGAGTTAAAGTGGGCTGCTACGGCGGACACTCCTGTAGCAGCCCACTTTAACTCGAGGGGCCATCGAGGTAAGACTGATGTCTTGGTAACTGGCCTAGTATCATGCTCCTCTGATCACCACAGTCGGCTCACTCTTGAGCACCGTCTGATCGCTCGTTGGGGCTGCCTCACCCCTCGTGGCATCAATGTATCCCTGTCCCTCTGAGGACCCTCCGGCCTCCGACTCCACCCTCCCACCTATGGACCTCTCTTCCTATTTCTCTTCTTGGGTCCTCTACTCCTCGTCCATCCCTGCTTTTCATATCCTCTTTGAGTAACCCCCATCTTGCCTTCTTCCTCCTAAACCCCCCCCTCCCTACACCTTTTTCTCTTCTGACTACCTTCATGTCCTTTACCTCTTTATCACTATATCACCTCTCCACCTGGACTGTACGTACGATCTCTCTGCCCACCTCTATTGTCCCTCGTCCTTCCTACCACCCCTCTGCTGATCTACTCCTAGCTCACCCCTCTCCTCTCTATTAACTTGTAGTCACTACTCATCTATACCTACTATTCCAGTATCCCCCTTATCCTGATGCCCACTTTCATTCCCCCCCTTTGTTCTATCATTTCCCTACTTCTTTACCTCCTATGGTTCATACCTCTTCTACACCATCCCCTATTGCTCCACTTCTTCCAGGCTTTCTCTTTTTCCATTCACTTCTGACCTACCGCCTCTCCCCCTATCCAGTTTTCACATACCTGCTTCTTAACCCTCCTCTCCATACCTCCTCCTCCAATACTTCCCTACCTCCCGATAGACTAACTTCCTCCGGACCACCCCTCTATCGCCCTTCTCATTATACCGGCTTTATTATTCTTCCTCACCGTATCTCTTCCTCCAGTATCCAATCCTTCCTTTCGTTGACCTACCTCTCAACTCTTTCAGTTCGAGGCCATCCATTCTGTAGAGTCCATCTCTCTCACCCACTGCCTAGTTTACTACTTTGTCGTGTCATTCTATTTCTTTCTCTTAACCTCTCGCGTGATCTCTCACTTCCATTGTTGAGTGATTTATATGTATTGCTTGTTGTGTCCCAGGAGTGTCCTCGTCTATCCCCCTTTCCCCCCCCCTTTTTGGTTTTCCCGATATTAGATCCTTTTTGCCCTCTTTACTGACCTGTCTTTGTCACGTGTTGCTTTCTATACACGTTCTCTGCGCTTTTAGTCATTCCGACTGGTTTCAGCACGGATTACAGTTTTCCTGCTCTGAGCTCAGCTAAGTACATTTATTATACATTTTTCTCTCTTTTTTTCTATTTTATATATTTTGACGCCCATTATACCTCTCATCATGTAAAATTCATTTCTCTCTTTTCTTATTTCTGCATCCTACTTTCCTCGCCCTCCACTTGATCATCTAACATGTAGTAATTGTGCTTCACCGCTTGTTGTCGTTGTCCCTGTATTCTGAAGAAGGCCACAGGCCGAAACGTCAGTATTGTGTTGTGTTCTTTATTTGTAAAGCTGTCACCATACCTTGGAGTGTTTAGCACACCCCACCATTGGCTCCTTGCTACCAGCTTTACCGCAGCATTGCAATTATTTGCCTGTTCCCTACTCAAGTGGATATCAAAATTGAAGGAATAGACCTGGAGACAGTTCAGAGCTACAACTACCTTGGACATACAGTGTACTATAACCAGTGATGGAAAATGTACAACTGAAATAAACACAAGAATAAGAAAGGCAAAAAAGTAATTTTAATGTCACGAAGAACATACTAACATCAAAATAAATAGCACCATAGCTAAAACTAAGAATAGCAAAATGTTACATCTTCTCAATATTCCTATATGGTGCAGAAACATGGATATTAGATAAGAAAACAGAACAGAGAATTGAAGCCTATGAAATGTGGATATATAGAAGAATAGGTAGAATTGGATGGAAGGAAAAGAAAACAAACGATGAAGTCTTAAAACAACTAAACATGAAATTAGAACTACTATACACAATTCAAACAAGACAAATGCGATTTTTGGGCCATGTTAAAAGACACAATAGCCTAGTAAAAGTAATCCTGGATGGGAAAATACAAGGTAAAAGAGGAAGAGGTAGACCAAGAATAAAATTGACGAGTAACATCAAAAGATGGATAAACCTGCCTATGACGACCTGCACAATCAAAGGAAGAGACAGAGAAGACAACCTTCGTTGCGGAGACGGCACTCGATAATGATGATTAAAGTGTCGGACCAGCTGTGTAGCACATACTTCCAGAGAGGCATTGACAACATTGGACGATTGGCGTCGTTATTCTGAGCCCTGAGATAGTCTCCGGATTTACTGGCAAAATATTTCACACATACGAATTTAATTGTACTAATGTAGAGCTAACGAGTTTTATCTTCCAGGAGATTCTATCATTTCATAATATATTTTATCCTATCATATCATTTCTTATCCTAAATCTTTCCGATCCATGGAACCAGATTTACTGCAGTCAGGAAACCCCCTATCCGCTCCACCAATCGTCATAGCATTTCACATCGGTAAATATTCGATTTGATAAACTCGCTCCCTGCAGGTCCTACTCGACTACACAGACGACGATTTCAAAACTCCTTAGTCGCTTCTTACGATTTCCGTGCCAGGTAACAGTGGATCTTCTCCCTCACCCTGGGAGCCTCGGCAGCAACAAGGTGGCCCACTTCCAGAGACAAATCAGTTACAGCTTGTCTAATCTTTGGTGATTCAGTTTTCACCAATTTAGACCACTACATCCCAATGCATTTGAGATGGACATATCTTTAATCATTGCTTATCTACATTCAACATTTACGCCATTATTTTATCGCGCTACTTACATGAAGTGAGTACGTTTTCAACTGAATCAAAAGGGTGAGCAAAGGTAATTTATCAATTATTGTGTTCCCAGCAGAGCTATTTTTAACTTTCAGAAAGGGACCCACAAGCGGTAACCAAATACATTGTTTGATTTCACGCTTATACAAGTACAGATCAGCTCCGCTATTGATATTTTCTCTAATTTATTCCCTAATGTAAACAATATCGTAGACATGAGATTCAACATAAGACTGAACATCCTAATCACAAATATTCAAAGCGGATGTTAAACAGATGACCTATCGTAAAAAACAGTCTTGCTCATGTGTATCTCATATCGTGATGCGTATATCACAACATGAAACCCATGATTGCTTTCTAAAACATGGCTTCAACTTTGTACTAAAGTTCTGCTGTTCCACAAACAGCATGGCCTTTATACATTTACAATTCACCCCCTCTCCCCCCTCAACCAAATCGTTACGACATAGGTAGGGTCTAAGTTAAAATATGAATGAATTAACTAGAACGTTTATGTATCCCATATTAGTTTTAGATAATGGAACAGTATTTGGTCGATATAACGAAAGCATATCGTCAAGTGCAAGTTAACGTATTAGTGCCTGATACTGAAGGCAATTGACTATATATAAATATATGTACATATTCAGGTTAACTTGTATTGAACGAAACCTGCCGTTCACATAATGTGGTAGTGTCGGTCAGAATAAGTATAGTTTATTTTTTTCAGAATATAACTACACATTACTGAAGACAGTAAACCAGTTTAACAGTAAGTACGCTGTTAAATTAAGTTAATAAGAGAACCTTTTTTCTACCGTGGCCCCTTCCGACCATGTTTTCTTCCCGTTGCAACACTGTCCTTTCATGAAAAAAAAATTATCGTATAAACGTTTATTCAATTAGATCATGCTATATATGTGTAATGGCATAAGCGAACGATGGACAGACTACATTAAAGAACGTTATAATGATGAACGAACATCAGTAAATATTAAGGATAATGGAGAAGGACCAGAAATACTCAAATAAAAAGTGGAAGACACCTTGCGCAATATGAAAGCAGGAAAACCTCCTGAACCAGATAATTTAACTAAAGAAGAGATTGAAGCCATGTGTGATTTTGGAATAGAAATAATAACAAAAATATTGAATAGTATCTACAACAGCGGATATATACCAGACGACCTACTAAAATCAATACTTATAGCCCTACCAAAGAAATCGGGTGCGATTGAATGCGATGATCATCACACAATAAGCCTTATGAGTCATATGAATAAGATATTACTAAGAATCATCATGCGAAGAGTGCGAAAAAAAATCAGGCCAGAAATTAGCGATTAACAGTGTGGTTGTGTTAGAGATAAAGGAAAGATCAATGCCACATGCGGCATAATATCTTTAGTAGAAAGAGCCATATAGGTGAAAACAGATCTATACCTATGATTCATAGATTATACCAAAGCATGTGTCAAAGTAAAGCACCAAGAAATAATCACAATTTTAGAAAGCATAAACGTAGAAAGCAAAGATATAAGAATAATAAAGTACATGTACTTGCAACAAATAGCGGTCATAAGAACTGGAAACCAATTGGGAGTGTTTCAACAAATAAAACAGGGTGTTAGGCAAGGTTGTGTGCTGTCATCAGATTTGTTTAATATTTATAGTGAGATTATTTTAAGATCCATAATGGGCATGCCAGGAATAACAATCGGAGGTCATAATATAAATAATTTAAGGTATGCTGATGATACAGTCTTAATCGCTAAGTAATGTTAACAAAAACTATAAAGACATCACCTCAGTGCAAAATAAAAATATGTGCAACAATATTAAAACAGGTAAATGCATTCAAATATTTGGGAACTTTGTTAACCTCAGATGGAAGATGTACAAAAGTGGTGAGCTACAGAATGGCTCAGGTAAAAGCAACTTTCCAAAAAATGAGGAAGATATTATGCATTCCAGTTTTGACAAATATTAACAAGAAAATATTTCTTAAAAGTAATGTAGAGCCAGTCTTTAGTAGATGTATGTGAACCATGGACAATAGGACAACAGTCATAAAACAAACTGGAGTCTGTGGAAATTTGGTTTTACAGTAGAATGTTATGAATACCATGGACAGCGAAGAAAGGTAATGAACACGTTCTGAAAGAGGTCAAAGCAAAATGAGGGCTAATTTCCAATATTAGGAAGAAACAATTATCAATTTTATTATTTGGTCATGTAATGAGAAGAGAACAACTATAATATATTGTAACAACTGGAAAAATTAAGGGACGAAAAGATAGAGGTAAGCAAAGAGAAAAAATACCAGACAGCATAAGAGAATGGCATTGGCATAAGGTCGGCAACAGAAATGATAAATAACAGTCGAGATCGAAGGGTGTGGAGAGACATGATCACATACGCCAGCAGGTTCGGTACCTAATGATGGTGATGATCATTCGTTTACTCATCCTCTGATTGCCATTTTATCATTCCTGGATCAGGCACATTGTAACTGCTTCACAATTATTTTGCAAAACACCAAAATATCCTTTGTGGTTTAACTTTTTCTTTCTTCCTTTTTGGATGTGTTGTTTCTAAATACTTCTGATCGCAATTACACCGTCGCATGCATTCAGTCGAAAATCATAGTTCTCCACAGATGACGATATATGCACGTTCTAGTAAGTGTTAGTTGTTTCTTAGTTCCATGTTTCAGCCATCTCTAATATTCATTGTTTTGTGTAGGTTTTCTTTTGGTTTCTCTTACATGCGCTGTTAATTCACTGCGTGGGAGTAAATGATACTTGAGCACTGTGTTCCTAGTCTCGCACATGACATCCTAGTCTCGTATGTGACATCCTAGTCTCATACGTGACATCCTAGTATCGTACGTGGCATCCTAGCCTCACACGTGATATCTTACTCTCGTACGTGTCATCCTAGTCTCGTACGTGGCATCCTAGTCTCATACGTGTCATCCTAGTCTCGTACGTGGCATCCTAGTCTCACACAGGTCACCCTATTCTTGCACATGGCATCTTAGTCTCACACGTGGCATCCTGGTCTCACACAGGGCACCCTATTTTTGCACATGGCATCTTAGTCTCGTACGTGACATCCTAGTCGCACACAGGGCACCCTATTCTTGCACATGACATCTTAGTCTCTTACGTGTCATCCTAGTCTCACACAGGGCACCCTATTCTTGCACATGACATCTTAGTCTCTTACGTGTCATCCTAGTCTCACACAGGGCACCCTATTCTTGCACATGACATCTTAGTCTCTTACGTGTCATCCTAGTCGCACACAGGGCACCCTATTCTCGCACATGACATCTTAGTCTCGTACGTGACATCCTAGTCGCACACAGGGCACCCTATTCTTGCACATGACATCTTAGTCTCGTACGTGACATCCTAGTCTCACACAGGGCACCGTATTCTTGCACATGACATCTTAGTCTCTTACGTGTCATCCTAGTCGTACACAGGGCACCCTATTCTTGCACATGACATCTTAGTCTCGTAAATGACTTCCTAGTCGCACACAGGGCACCCTATTCTTGCACATGACATCTTAGTCTCGTACGTGACATCCTAGTCTCACACAGGGCACCCTATTCTTGCACATGACATCTTAGTCTCTTACGTGTCATCCTAGTCGCACACAGGGCACCCTATTCTTGCACATGACATCTTAGTCTATTACGTGTCATCCTAGTCTCACACAGGGCACCCTATTCTTGCACATGGCATCTTAGTTTCGTACGTGGCATCCTAGTCTCGCACATGGCATCCTAGTCTCACACAGGGCACCCTATTCTCGCACATGGCATCTTAGTCTCGAGGCAAAGCTCCCCAGTTCCGTGCTCCTCCGCCTCCCAACCATTATACAATTTTGAACCCGTGGCCCCTTGTATTTCCCATGTCCCACCCCCTCTTCCCCTCCCCACATGCCCCCCCCCCCCAAATTAAGAAACACTGGTTTAATACACATACGTACCGATTCATAATTGAAAAAAAATATATTACGTGATAAGACAACAAATATGTTCCCCTGTAGTGAACTGTTTACATAAACCCTGCAGACTGAGGAGATATAGCTGCAGACCGCAATCTTTGGAAATACCCTCTAAAGCTCTACTCAAACAAGAAGCAGACAGATTCAGAGAAATATAGAATACACGGCGAAATAAAAGAAACAAAATCATTTCTAGGGGCAATGGAAAATCCTTAGTCAACTATAACTGACGGAGGTTGCTAAAGTCAACTATGACTGTCGCATGTTACTATAGTCAACTATGACTGACGGAGGCTGCTAAAGTCAACCATGACTGTCGCAGGCCACTATAGTCAAATATGACTGACGGAGGCTGCTAAAGTCAAATATGACTGATGGAGGCTACTATAGTCAACTATGATTGACGAATTCTACTATAATCAACTATGACTGATGGAGGCTACATATATATATATATATATATATATATATATATATATATATATATATATATAAACACATCTTTATCATAATTTTCTTCTCCATGTTATAATGTTAATTTCTTTCGTATTCGCTTTAGTTATTCCTCATATATGAATCACTGTACGTATGTATTCGCTACATTGACTGTATATGCAAAGATACCAACCCTAAACTTAAAATAATATTGATATAAAACTCGTCGCAGATGTAATCTTTGGCGATGGCTAAGCAAAATTTATCAAGTTATACATTGCAAACCATATGCAGTTATGAATCATTATTTGCACAGACTCCAGTTCTAAACTATATTTACTTACATACAACTTTGGTCTACTCCCATCATAGATCTAAGAGGACATGACATCTCAGGTCAAAATGAACACAAATGTAAACAGACACAGTTTCCTCACGCTCAGTGAACCTCTTATTTATTCACTTGTCGAAGGTGCTGAAACCTTCAAGACTTTGCTGATCTGATAAGCTCTGTTATCACCATCTAATATCGACGGTAAATATACTTGATGGTGTTCCCTTATATTATACTGGTCTTGTCTGTGTATGCTTCCTTCTCCTTTTCTTGTTTATGTGCAACATTGTGGGAAATAATGAGAGGATCTACTCAAATTCATATGCACTTAATGTAAATGATTCATTATCCATGATAATACAAAGACTCGAAACATGAGAGCTACATTAGTTATCATCCTTTGGTTACCTTTTATTATGTTGGAAAGGTGGTAGTTGTTACCTACTAAAACACGACCGCTTAACCACGGGCTTCTGGGCCCAGACTTGGCCTTCTTTGCTATTTTATATCGTAATTAGTATAAAAAAAACTAGAGTTAAAGATGAAAAAGAGTAACAACCACAATATATGTTTAATCAAACGGCTATTTTATATACATATCGCTAACAAGGTAAGCACTGTAGAGGAAAAGTGGAAACAGTTCAAGAAAACATTATTCAACATCTCAAATATAGTGTATGAAACGAAACTTAAGGAAAAAGAGCACCGAGTAGTGGAGGAACAATTATAGCAACAATTAAAGAAAAGAAGAAACTTTTTTTTTAAATTGTAGGGAGAATAAGAACCAAGAATAACATGCTTTACTTTGGGAAAAAAATTAACAAATCTGATCACATAAGTTAAGCAAACCAAAAAAGACATAATTTGGACAATATATTAGCAGAGACGTAAAAGTAACAAGAGCGAGAAAAGAATGTCACACTCCTACTGAGCTCATAAATAACAAAGACGGACAGCCAATATCAAATAACCAAAATATGCAACACAGAGGGAGCTAATATTTTGAAGACCTATTTAATATGGCACTAACTACCAATAATAATACTAAAACCACGCAATAATGCACAAACACAGAATCCAACATCATGAATGAGGAAACCAAAGAAGTAATGAAATATGCAGGAAGAAATAAAGAACAGTAACATACCAGTAGAAATAATAGCAGCATCAGGAGAAATATTATTTACATGGCTGCACAGAATACTACACAGTGCATGGCACACACACACAAAACACCAGAAGACTGGTAAAAGGCGATCATCACACCAATATAGAGAAAGAAATGTAGCAAAGAGAGACTGCAATAACTATAGAGGTATATTCCTTCTCAGCCATGTAGGGAAGTTATACACCAACTTTGTGGGAAAAAAAGTCTGAGAACAATAATAGAACAATAGTTAAGCGACTATCAAATGGGATTCCGAAAACAAAAACAGAGGATGTACTGACGCTCTATTCACTTGTAAACAGCTCGCAGAAAAGACGGCAGAACACAATCAACGTGTGTACATAGCTTTCATTGACTAGGTAAAAAACATTCGACCGAGTAAACAGTGGACAAATGGGGACGATACTAACAACATACGAAGCAAGCCAGCATGTAATCAATCTAATTAAAAGTATCTACATTTACAGCAGCTGCACTGTCAGAACAGCAGCAGGTTAAACAGACCACTTTGAAGTTATATTAGGCGTAAGGCAGGGGTGCGTACTATCCTTCCTACTGTTTATTACATACGTGGACTGTATACGCAAGTTAGACACCCAACAGATCAATGAGTTTCTATTTGCTGACAATCAGGCATTACAACTTGGAAAATAGGACAATTATAACACTTACATAGACCGAACAGCTCAGATAGAAAATGCAACATGAAAATGAACATCAACAAAACAGAAGTCATGAATATCGCAAAGAGAAACAAAACATCAACATAACTATAGACGGCAGACAACTAAAACAAGTACATGAATTTAAATACATAGGAAGTCTAGTGCCAAACGGCAATTCACAAACACTAGAAATAGACTCAAGATGCAACAAAGCTTGTCAAATCATTGGACAGCATCACCACTATTGTCCAACAAGGAAGTAACTCTAAAGGCAAAACGGAACTCTACAAAGCAATCTGCATGCTAACTTTGTGCTACCAATGCCAGTCCTGGATCCTAGATGCAAGAACAATACAAAAATAACTGCAACTGAGATCAAATGTGTTAGACGAATGACAAGAAACAGCCTAAGAGATAAGATCAGTAATAAGGAACTGAGAGAAAAAGCTAGAGATATATAAGGAAACAACATATACAATCGTTTGGCCACGTGAAAAAAAATGAAGAAAATTGAAAACACAACACAACGGGCCTTCGTTTAATACTGCTAGAACACCAGACACAAAGGCCGCCGACGAAAAAGATGGATTAATTGAATATTAGAAGCACTAGGAAACAACAGCAACAGAGGCGAAAAGAAGAGCAAAAGACCGCATTTTATATCTCCCCTTGAACCTGAAAGACACATTTGAAAAGAAAGAAGAACAATAATATATCCGTTATGAATATCGAATACATAAAGACCAACTAAAACAATGTATGGTTACAGTGGAGGAGTTGAAAAGCCCTGTGCTATGTCGGTTGATTAATCCAGATACCTGAAGAGGTAACAATCGTTGACTGCCATCCTGTTAACAGGTATCACTGTAATGGTCCACTTCAACTATCAGGGCAATACGTTTAAGGACAACGTCCATATCGCTAGGTTTAGCTACTTCATATAAAGTAGTTAGATTATATTTCTCTTGTGTGTCCGTCTGTTTATGTCGTTATTTTTAGAAAGACCACGTATATGCCTAAACGTCAACAGACAAGAAGGCCGACGTCGGACCTCTAGACTATCCAGACCACACAGATCTATTGACCACATGAAAGATAAATGTGACATTTCAGAATTAATGACGTACCCAGAATGCATCAAACGATCTAAGACGCGTCCATTCTTTGAAACTTCGTCATGATCCACGTCATGGTTTGAAAAGATCGGTGTGCTATTTGAATTGGGGATAGATTAACAGAACTTATCTAAACTAGCAAATACAAAGATATGGCTACTGAACAGAGACAGAATAATTCCAAGACAAGATAATAATGAATGCTTGTATCGTTCTCAGTACACATTTCTTCACAAAGAATCGTTATGTTACTCACGTGCACTGTGATTTCCAAAACAGATATCACCGTTAGGGAAGCGATGTTAGCATATTCATATTTGTAGAATAGTTGTAAATGCTTATACACAATACAAAAACAAAGGAGACAGGGGTGATTGCAATAACTGCAGAGACATCTCTCTCCTTAGCACAGCGGGCAAGGCTTTTGCGAGAGTAATACTAAAACACCTGCATAGACTTGCAGAACGTATTCTTTCCGAGACTCAATGCGACTTCAGAGCCGGGAGAGCAACTATAGGAATGATTGATTTTCACACTTGGACAACTACAAGAAAAATGTGGGGAACAAAACATGCCACTCTATATTGCCTTTGTGATCTTACAAAGGACTTCGAGTCAATAAAAAAAGATGGCCTCTACTGGGTTATAGAATCATAGGCTGCCCGCTTCATTACATACGCTGATTATATCCTGTCATGAAAATATGATTGCTAAAATCCACTTTGATGGGAGCTCATCATAGAGATTTTAAGTCAACAACGGAGTGAAACATGTGTCCTCGCTCCAACACTTGTCGGCATATTTGTTGTTACCTTTCCAAACTACACCATCGAAAACAGCTCATGAGATATTTACATTCGCTCAAGATCAGATGGCTCACTGTTCAACTTAGCACGACTAAGAGCAAAAATAAAAAAAAACAAATGTTGCCCTACTTAAAGAACTTTTATTTGCTGACGATGCAGACCTAGTCGCTCCTTGTGAAGCCACCCTACAGTCGCTGATTAATAACCTGGACAAACCATGCGACCTTTTCTCACTGTTAGTTAGTGTTCAGAAAACACTAATACTAAGTCAAGCGACATCAAACCTCTATTAAAGACTTTAAAAGATTGTCCACTAGAATCAGTTCAGAAATGCACGTATCTTGGATCCAAAATCACGTCAACTATTTGCCTTGATAATGAAATAAACAGCCGAATTGGTAAGGCAGTGACGACTTTCGGCAAACTCACAGAAAGGGCCTGGAAGAACACGAAACTAACACTGAAGACCAAGCTCCACTATTATATGGGTCTGAAACATGAACAACATACTCAAATCACGGAAAAAGACTAAATGTCTTCATATGCGATGTCTCCGCAGAATAATGCACATCAAATGGCAGGACAAAATAACCAACTTAACCGTCCCGCAACGAGCGAAGACCCCAACAATCATGTCGATTCTCAGGTGTCGAAGACTAAGATGGCTGGGGCGCGCTCATCGAATTTCCATTAATCCCCAAGCAAATACTATATTGTGAACTAACACACGGAAAAAGACAAATCGACAGACCTAAACTAGATATATAGATATATGTATTTCATCTCTGAATTAATTCTCCATATGTGAAAATGACTGGGGACATCTGGCAAGTGATCGCACATCATGGAGAACATGCATAATGAATTATATACTACATATTATTATATGTTATAATAGTATTACATTATTTGAGAATGTTGTAAGGCAAAACATAGAAGAGAAAAGACTCGTGAAAAAAGGATAGAAAACCTTGTGGATCAGTGGGTCCGACTTGTTCATTCTGTGACCTTGTGTGATTGTCAAACATTGATAGAATTAGCCACGAGAGAAGCTGTTCGACAAAAAACAAAACAAAAAAAATACACAATAGCTTCCACTTGACCGTCTCACAAGATGAAAACTGTCATATACATGCTTATATAATTACTAAGACATGCCTTGCCCTCATGAATCCAATTGAACGGTATTTGTAGCAGAATAGCTCAGGCCAAAATAGCGTTTCAGAAAATGAAAAACGTCTTATGCAACATATCTATGTCAAATAAAGTGAGACATATAGTTCATTGGTGCTACATAGAACTTCTCTAACATCTTATGTACAAAGCTTGTGAATCCTATTACTTACATATCGTATGTAATATTTGTACTGAAATAAATAATGTGATATGATAGGAAAATATGTTTATCAAACATAATGATATATTTTGTCCTTAAGAGTGGACACGTGTTGACTGTAGAGTTGTTATATAAAACTCTTGACTGTTTAAGTTATTATTGCCAACACCCTTGTGTTTTTATATTTTGGAATTACATATTTATTATCCCTTTTTGTGTCACCAGCGATCAACATTGATAACGATATTTCAGGTTCCCTACAGTAAATCAAGACAATAGTTAGGGAGATAGTCTATTCGCAAATAGATCAACGTTTCTAGAACGTATTGACCACAAAATACTACAAATAGATCAACGTTTCTAGAACGTATTGACCACAAAATACTACAAATAGATCAACGTTTCTAGAACGTATTGACCACAAAATACTACAAATAGATCAATGTTTCTAGAACGTATTGACCACAAAATACTACAAATAGATCAATGTTTCTAGAACGTATTGACCACAAAATACTACAAATAGATCAACGTTTCTAGAACGTATTGACCACAAAATACTACAAATAGATCAACGTTTCTAGAACGTATTGACCACAAAATACTACAAATAGATCAATGTTTCTAGAACGTATTGACCACAAAATACTACAAATAGATCAAGGTTTCTAGAACGTATTGACCACAAAATACTACAAATAGATCAACGTTTCTAGAACGTATTGACCACAAAATACTACAAATAGATCAATGTTTCTAAAACATATTGACCACAAAATATTACAAATAGATCAATGTTTCTAGAACGTATTGACCACAAAATACTACAAATAGATCAATGTTTCTAGAACGTATTGACCACAAAATACTACAAATAGATCAATGTTTCTAGAACGTATTGACCACAAACTACTACAAATGCAAAGAATAACTTTACTTACCCGAATCAGCATCACATATATATTCCCTATAGTGCCATAATTCTACCGGAAATGAAGGATTTTTGTTTTGTAAATTAATCATAACATTTGATATGTCAGAATCCACGTCAACAGTATAGGAAGATTAAAGGTGCAATCTGTTCTAATTAATTCTCTGTAGCATGTGCTGCTAGTTTCTGTTCTAATTAATTCTCTGTAGCATGTGCTGCTAGTTTCTGTTCTAATTAATTCTCTGTAGCATGTGCTGCTAGTTTCTGTTCTAATTAATTCTCTGTAGCATGTGCTGCTAGTTTCTGTTCTAATTAATTCTCTGTAGCATGTGCTGCTAGTTTCTGTTCTAATTAATTCTCTGTAGCATGTGCTGCTAGTTTCTGTTCTAATTAATTCTCTGTAGCATGTGCTGCTAGTTTAATTAGCGCAATTATTTTACATATTTAGATGTAACATGGCATTCATCACGTGATTGAATCTACTGTCAAGAACATGCGTACTTTTATAGTAAGATGTCTTGAAACGGTCAACAACGTGTGTCTGTTCACAGCAATGGGTATGAGTAGGCATAACTATATTGCCCTACACGACTTATACATGAGTGTGTGGGTGTGTGAATCTTTAGGTTTTCGGCGTTAGAAGCTGTGGTGGTTCCCCTTTTTCTTGGCGGGACTAACACATTCACCCATCCTATAATATTTACCTGACAACTAATACAATAATGGTCCTATCAGAAATCCCATCCTAATATTGAAATCATTGGTAAAAACTAATTGCCATTATTGGTATCTGTAGTAACTAACAATTAATCAAAACAACTAAGATCAGATTGTTATATTTATTGTTATATAATCTGATTATTCGGTCAGTGCTGATCTTTAAAGATAAGAAGTGACTCGGAAAGTTAGATATCACATTAGAGGAATACTTACAACACATCCACACAACTACACATTTAATTAATTGAAACACTCACAATTCTTGTAACAACGCCATGATCAGTTAGTTTATTATTGATATGACTAAAGACAACTTTCACAATCAGCAATGAAATTAATGATAACTCACTTATGAGTTTAGTCTACTACATTGCTCCAGTCTACCGACATTATTTATAGCATGCCATTTGTTGCTAATTTGTCAATAAGTCGTTGCCGTGTCATATTTCGTCATGATGCTACAAATGCTTCTGTGACTGGTGCTATTGATTAATCGTTTTCTTACATCCATTGAAGTCTACCTATAACGTGTAAATTGCGTCAGATGTTCTAATAGTTCAATTGTTCACGTTGTGTAGCGAACTGCACGACTGTTATATTCTAACCATACCATTCTAGCAGTTTCAATCTGATTATCTGATGGGATCTTGATAATCAACATACAAGTCAAGACTCATTTGGTCGACAGCCCATTCGACAGCAACCTTAGGTCGTAGCTTGTGGCCAGGAATCCTAAATCTAAATGTTTGTCTTCTGACCCTCTGTCTGACCTCTTCTCTGATTTCTGCTGAAATTAAGCTTACATTATTGTTTTTTTTATTTCCACTATACCCGCCTATGAAATGGGAATTTTGGGAATCTCTCATCGTGATCAATTTATCAGGAGACAAATAATAATAAATGAATATTATTATAGAGGGAAACTTCCGAGGCATTAATCAGTGAATCAATTCAGAGGAAGAGGTATGATTACAGCACTCGGAAAAAAAATATCAAATAATCAACAACAGAAAAAAAACAAAGAACAATAATTGGACCAAAACAGGATCGAACCCGTACTCAATGGCACAGCGCCTTGCCACGAAAAGCCAAACGCTAGGGATCACTGTCACTCAGCTTCTAACATCAAGAATTGATTCTCCATTTTTCTGACTTGACCGGTGACCGTTCAGCTATCTAACATCAAGAATTGATTCCCCATTTATCAGACTAAACCGGTGACCGTTCAGCTATCTAACATCAAGAATTGATTCTCCATTTATCAGACTTGACCGGTGAACGTTCAGCTATCTAACATCAAGTATTGATTCTCCATTTATCAGACTTGACCGGTGAACGTTCAGCTATCTAACATCAAGAATTGATTCTCCATTTATCAGACTTCACCGGTGACCGTTCAGCTATCTAACATCATGAATTGATTCTCCATTTATCAGACTTGACCGGTGACCGTTCAGCTATCTAACATCAAGAATTGATTCCCCATTTATCAGACTTGACCGGTGACCGTTCAGCTATCTAACATCAAGAATTGATTCTCCATTTATCTGACTTGACCGGTGACCGTTCAGCTATCTAACATCAAGAATTGATTCCCCATTTATCAGACTTGACCGGTGACCGTTCAGCTATCTAACATCAAGAATTGATTCTCCATTTATCTGACTTGACCGGTGACCGTTCAGCTATTTAACATCAAGAATTGATTCTCCATTTATCAGACTTGACCGGTGACCTTTCAGCTATCTAACATCAAGAATTGATTCTCCATTTATCAGACTTGACCGGTGACCGTTCAGCTATCTAACATCAAGAATTGATTCTCCATTTATCTGACTTGACCGGTGACCGTTCAGCTATCTAACATCAAGAATTGATTCTCCATTTATCAGACTTGACCGGTGACCGTTCAGCTATCTAACATCAAGAATTGATTCTCCATTTATCAGACTTGACCGGTGACCGTTCAGCTATCTAACATCAAGAATTGATTCCCCATTTATCAGACTTGACCGGTGACCGTTCAGCTATCTAACATCAAGAATTGATTCTCCATTTATCTGACTTGACCGGTGACCGTTCAGCTATCTAACATCAAGAATTGATTCTCCATTTATCAGACTTGACCGGTGACCGTTCAGCTATCTAACATCAAGAATTGATTCTCCATTTATCAGACTTGACCGGTGACCGTTCAGCTATCTAACATCAAGAATTGATTCTCCATTTACCTGACTTGACCGGTGACAGTTCAGCTATCTAACATCAAGAATTGATTCTCCATTTAACTGACTTGACCGGTGACCGTTCAGCTATCTAACATCAAGAATTGATTCTCCATTTATCTGACTTGACCGGTGACCGTTCAGCTATCTAACATCAAGAATTGATTCTCCATTTACCTGACTTGACCGGTGACAGTTCAGCTATCTAACATCAAGAATTGATTCTCCATTTACCTGACTTGACCGGTGACAGTTCAGCTATCTAACATCAAGAATTGATTCTCCATTTATCTGACTTGACCGGTGACCGTTCAGGTCCGCCAAACAATGATATGCCTTATACCTTAATTCGTGACGATCTGTCTATCACAGTCAATCATTATCTATTAACTGCATCACCAATCAATCATTATCTATTAACTATCACCAACCAATCAGTATATATTAACTGTATCACCAATCAATCATTATCTATTAACTGTATCACCAATCAATCATTATATATTAACTGTATCACCAACCAATCATTATCTATTAACTGTATCACCAATCAATCATTATATATTAACTGCATCACCAATCAATCATTATCTATTAACTGTATCAACCAATCAATCATTATATATTAACTGCATCACCAATCAATCATTATCTATTAACTGTATCAACCAATCAATCATTATATATTAACTGCATCACCAATCAATCATTATCTATTAACTGTATCAACCAATCAATCATTATATATTAACTGCATCACCAATCAATCATTATCTATTAACTGTATCAACAATCAATCATTATATATTAACTGTATCACCAATCAATCATTATATATTAACTGTATCACCAATCAATCATTATATATTAACTGTATCAACAATCAATCATTATCTATTAACTGTATTTGAACTTTTAGTTCTGTTTAAATGAGAATAACAAATATGTTTGCCAAGTTCATCCAGGAAAAAAACGACCTTTACACTTTCTCGCGGTGGAATAAAGTTTGATTTACTTTATCCTCCTGAAAGGTACACTAGGGCTTCCTGATGTAGTCTTGTGTTGTTTTTGATGAACGAACCACGTTCCTGAAGAAGCTCTGCTTTGTCAATTTGAACGAGAATATTATACAAGTTATGTATTCTTACTGGACGTGAATACGCCTTCTGTAGAACACCGTTCGTTGTCTCTAACGCGAATATTATACAAGTTATGTATTCTCACTGGACGTGAATACGCCTTCTGTAGAACATCGTTCGTTGTCTCTAACGCGAATATTATACAAGTTATGTATTCTTACTGGACGTGAATACGCCTTCTGTAAAACACCGTTCGTTATCTCTAACGATAATATTATACAAGTTATGTATTCTCACTGGACGTAAATACGCCTTCTGTAGAACACCGTTCGTTATCTCTAACGAGAATATTATACAAGTTATGTATTCTCACTGGACGTAAATACACCTTCTGTAGAATACCGGTGTCTCGATCCAGCTATTTTTCAGAGTCTGTCTGGCCGATTATCTTTGGCCACCATCCAAAGTTGATATACCTTTGTTTGCTCTTTCTAAATGCCAATATTGTTTTTACAGTTAAATTATGATAGGACTGTTTGTACTTTCACACGATTAGCAATAGCAACACCTAAGCTTAAGCCATACAGAATATGTGCCCAATACCAGCATCACAGAAAAATAACAATTATAGAAGTTATGCATATTCACGTTAGCCATATAAGGTTGTGAAACATGGACAGTTTTACAAATAACACAGGCGAAAATCGATTTGTTCGAAATACAATATTGCGATTTCCTACCATACCAGGCATATACCGAGGAGAGGTAGGTGAAACTGAAATGGAGAGAGAATGTCAAGGAAAATTGCCCCTTGAAAGACACACAACATCACGTGGATATAAACAAAACTACCTAATTGCAACAAGGACGAAATCAACAACTCATAGTATACACCAATAAATTGGAAATCGGAATGATTCAAAAGATATTAGAAGTTGTGTAGCTGATGCGTCATGGTAGAATTAGATTATAATATGCGTATCATTATGGCATAGCGTGGACAAAAATCATCGTTATGGCTACCATATTTCTAGGTCTATCATTTGATTACATTTACTTACAAAACCTTGAGTTGGATTAATGGGTGGTGTTTGCCTCGGTGCATCCTATGAATAGAGTCAATGTAACTTTAACTGTTAACATTGCAATAACACGTTTAGAGTTAAAACTACGATGTTTGTATGGAGATATTCTAAGCAATATTACACACACTGGTGTTATACAAACTTGTATAAGAAAACACATGGATGCGAAACATGGACAATAGGACAACAGACAAGAAAATCACTGGAGGCTGTAGAAATGTGGTTTTACAGAAGAATGTTGAGAATACCATGGACAGATAAGAAGAATAATGAAGAGGTTATGAGAGAGGTCAAAGCAAAAAGAGAGCTAATTTTCAATGATAGGAAGAGACAATCATCATTTTTTGGCCATGTTATGAGAAGAGAACAACTGGAATATATTGTAACAAATGGAAACAATGAGGCGCGAAAAAATAGAGGGAAGCAAAGAGAAAAAATAACAGACAGCTTAAGAGAATGGCTTGGCAAAAGGTCAACAACAGAAATGATAAATAGCTGCCGAGATCGAAAGTTGTGGAGAGACATCAATCCATCTTTTTATTCCTAGCTTTTATCTCACTTCTTCATTTCTCATCTTGCCACTCAGGCAAATTCCTGTATTTGTCAAACACACTTCATTTCAGCGTAAGTTATTTTCTTGTACTTCTTGCATATAGAGTCAAGGTCCTTGTCACATACAAGAGAACGAAGAATGGAAATATCCTATCTGTCCCTATCTGATGCTTTCAGGTGAGAAACAGACACATTTACCCTGGTCATTCTTCCTCTTTTGAGCTTGCCCATAACAATCAAAATTCTACATTAAGACTTTCATTCTCCATCGACCATATCAATCCAATGTCCACAATAAGACTTTCATTCTCCATCGACCATATCCATCCAATGTGCACAATAAGACTTTCATTCTCCATCGACCATATCAATCCAATGTCCACAATAAGACTTTCATTCTCCATCGACCATATCAATCCAATGTCCACAATAAGACTTTCATTCTCTATCGACCATATCAATCCAATGTCCACAATAAGACTTTCATTCTCCATCGACCATATCAATCCAATGTCCACAATAAGACTTTCATTCTCTATCGACCATATCAATCCAATGTCCACAATAAGACTTTCATTCTCTATCGACCATATCAATCCAATGTCCACAATAAGACTTTCATTCTCTATCGACCATATCAATCCAATGTCCACAATAAGATATTCGTTCTCCTTCGACCATATCAATCCAATGTCCACAATACGACTTTCATTCTCTATCGACCATATCAATCCAATGTCCACAATAAGACTTTCATTCTCTATCGACCATATCAATCCAATGTTCACAATAAGATATTCGTTCTCCTTCGACCATATCAATCCAATGTCCACAATAAGACTTTCATTCTCCATTGAACATATCGATCCAATGTCCACAATAAGACATTCGTTCTCCATCGACCATATCAATCCAATGTCCACAATACGACTTTCATTCTCCATTGACCATATCAATTCAATGTCCACAATACGACTTTCATTCTCCATGGACCATATCAATCAAATGTCCACAATACGACTTTCATTTTCCATCGACCATATCAATCCACATTCTACAATAAGACTTTCCTTTTCCATCGCACATACCATTCAAGTGTCCACAATACGACTTTCATTTTCCATCGACCATATCAATCAAATGTCCACAATAAAACATTCGTTCTCCATCGCCCATATCAATCAAATGTCCACAATAAAACATTCGTTCTCCATCGCCCATATCAATCAAATGTCCACATGAAGACATTCGTTCTCCATCGACCATATCAATCCAATGTCCACAATACGACTTTCATTCTCCATTGAACATATCGATCCAATGTCCACAATAAGACATTCGTTCTCCATCGACCATATCAATCCAATGTCCACAATACGACTTTCATTCTCCATTGACCATATCAATTCAATGTCCACAATACGACTTTCATTCTCCATGGACCATATCAATCCAATGTCCACAATACGACTTTCATTCTCCATGGACCATATCAATCCAATGTCCACAATACGACTTTCATTTTCCATCGACCATATCAATCGACATTCTACAATAAGACTTTCATTTTCCATCGCATATACCATTCAAGTGTCCACAATAAAACATTCGTTCTTCATCGCTCATATCATCAAATGTCCACAATAAAACATTCGTTCTCCATCGCCTATATCAATCAAATGTCCACAATAAGACATTCGTTCTCCATCGCCCATATCAATCAAATGTCCACAATAAAACATTCGTTCTCCATCGCTCATATCAATCAAATGTCCACAAAAAGACATTCGATCTCCATCGCCCATACCATTCAAGTGTCCAAAATAAAACATTCGATCTCCATCGCCCATATCAATCAAATGTCCACAAAAAGACATTCGATCTCCATCGCCCATACCATTCGAATGTCCACAATAAAACATTCGTCTTCATCGCCCATATCAATCAAATGTCCACAATAAAACATTCGTTCTCCATCGCCCATATCAATCAAATGTCCACAAAAAGACATTCGTTCTCCATCGACCATATCAATCAAATGTCCACAAAAAGACATTCGTTCTCCATCGCCCATATCAATCAAATGTCCACAATAAGACATTCGTTCTCCATCGCCCATATCAATCAAATGTCCACAATAAAACATTCGTTCTCCATCGCCCATATCAATCAAATGTCCACAATAAAACATTCGTTCTCCATCGCCCATATCAATCAAATGTTCACAATAAGACATTCGTTCTCCATCGACCATATCAATCAGATGTCCACAATAAGACATTCGTTCTCCATCGCCCATATATATCAAATGTCCACAATAAGACATTCGTTCTCCATCGCCCATATCAATCAAATGTCCACAATATATCATCCGTTTTCCATCGCCCATATCAATCAAATGTCCAAAAATAAGACATTCGTTCTCCATCGCCCATATCAATCAAATGTCCACAATAAAACATTCGCTTTTCCATCGACCATATCAATCAAATTTCCACAATAAAACATTCGTTCTCCATCGCCCATATCAATCAAATGTCCACAATAAAACATTCGTTCTCCATCGCTCATATCAATCAAATGTCCACAAAAAGACATTCGATCTCCATCGCCCATACCATTCAAGTGTCCACAATAAAACATTCGATCTCCATCGCCCATATCAATCAAATGTCCACAAAAAAACATTCGATCTCCATCGCCCATACCATTCAAATGTCCACAATAAAACATTCGTTCTTCATCGCCTATATCAATCAAATGTCCACAATAAAACATTCGTTCTCCATCGCTCATTTCAATCAAATGTCCACAAAAAGACATTCGATCTCCATCACCCATACCATTCAAGTGTCCACAATAAAACATTCGATCTTCATCTCCCATATCAATCAAATGTCCACAAAAAGACATTCGTTCTCCATCGCCCATATCAATCAAATGTCCACAATAAGTAATTCGTTCTCCATCGCCCATATCAATCAAATGTCCACAATAAGACATTCGTTCTCCATCGCCCATATCAATCAAATGTCCACAATAAAACATTCGTTCTCCATCGCTCATATCAATCAAATGTCCACAAAAAGACATTCGATCTCCATCGCCCATACCATTCAAGTGTCCACAATAAAACATCGGATCTCCATCGCCCATATCAATCAAATGTCAACAAAAAGACATTCGATCTCCATCGCCCATACCATTCGAATGTCCACAATAAAACATTCGTTCTCCATCGCCCATATCAATCAAATGTCCACAAAAAGACATTCGTTCTCCATCGACCATATCAATCAAATGTCCACAAAAAGACATTCGTTCTCCATCGCCCATATCAATCAAATGTCCACAATAAGACATTCTTTCTCGATCGCCCATATCAATCAAATGTCCACAATAAGACATTCGTTCTCCATCGCCCATATCAATCAAATGTCCAGAATAAGACATTCGTTCTCCATCGCCCATATCAATCAAATGTTCACAAAAAGACATTCGTTCTCCATCGACCATATCAATCAAATGTCCACAATAAGACATTCGTTCTCCATCGCCCATATATATCAAATGTCCACAATAAGACATTCGTTCTCCATTGCCCATATCAATCAAATGTCCACAATAAGACATTCGTTCTCCATCGCCCATATCAATAAAATGTCCACAATAAGACATTCGTTCTCCATCACCCATATCAATCAAGTGTCCAAAATAATACATTCGTTCTCCATCGCCCATATCAATCAAATGTCCACAATAAGACATTCGTTCTCCATCGCTCATATCAATCAAATGTCCACAAAAAGACATTCGATCACCATCGCCCATACCATTCAAATGTCCACAATAAAACATTCATTCTTCATCGACCATATCAATAAAATGTCCACAATAAAACATTCGTTCTCCATCGCCCATATCAATCAAATGTCCACAAAAAGACATTCGTTCTCCATCGACCATATAAATCAAATGTCCACAAAAAGACATTCGTTCTCCATCGCCCATATCAATCAAATGTCCACAATAAGACATTCGTTCTCCATCGCCCATATCAATCAAATGTCCACAATAAGACATTCGTTCTCCATCGCCCATATCAATCAAATGTTCACAATAAGACATTCGGTCTCCATCGACCATATCAATCAAATTTCCACTATAAGACATTCGTTCTCCATCGCCCATATCAATCAAATGTCCACAATAAGACATTCGTTTTCCATCGACCATATCAATCAAATGTCCACAATAAAACATTCGTTCTCCATCGCCCATATCAATCAAATGTCCACAATAAAACATTCGTTCTCCATCGCTCATTTCAATCAAATGTCCACAAAAAGACATTCAATCTCCATCGCCCATACCATTCAAGTGTTCACAATAAAACATTCGATCTCCATCGCCCATATCAATCAAATGTCCACAAAAAGACATTCGATCTCCATCGCCCATACCATTCAAATGTCCACAATAAAACATTCGTTCTTCATCGCCCATATCAATCAAATGTCCACAATAAGAAATTCGTTCTCCATCGCTCATATCAATCCAATGTCCACAATACGACTTTCATTCTCCTTTGACCATATCAATTCAATGTCCACAATACGAGTTTCATTCTCCATTGAACATATCGATCCAATGTCCACAATAAGACATTCGTTCTCTATCGACCATATCAATCCAATGTCCACAATACGACTTTCATTCTCTATTGACCATATCAATTCAATGTCCACAATACGACTTTCATTCTCCATGGACCATATCAATCCAATGTCCACAATAGGACTTTCATTTTCCATCGACCATATAAATCCACATTCTACAATAAGACTTTCATTTTCCATCGCACATACCATTCAAGTGTCCACAATACGACTTTCATTTTCCATCGACCATATCAATCATATGTCCACAATAAAACATTCGTTCTCCATCAGCCATATCAATCAAAAGTCCACAATAAAACATTCGTTCTCCATTGCCCATATCAATCAAATGTCCACAATAAGACATTCGTTCTCCATCGCCCATATCATTCAAATGTCCACAATAAAACATTCGTTCTCCATCGACCATATCAATCAAATGTCCACAATAAAACATTCGTTCTCGATCGCCTATATATATCAAATGTCCACAATAAAACATTCGTTCTTCATCGCCCATATTAATCAAATGTCCACAATAAAACATTCGTTCTCCATCGCTCATTTCAATCAAATGTCCACAAAAAGACATTCGATCTCCATCGCCCATACCATTCAAGTGTCCACAATAAAACATTCGATCTCCATCGCCCATATCAATAAAATGTCCACAAAAAGACATTCGATCACCATCGCCCATACCATTCAAATGTCCACAATAAAATATGCATTCTTCATCGACCATATCAATCAAATGTCCACAATAAAACATTCGTTCTCCATCGCCCATATCAATCAAATGTCCACAAAAAGACATTCGTTCTCCATCGACCATATAAATCAAATGTCCACAAAAAGACATTCGTTCTCCATCGCCCATATCAATCAAATGTCCACAATAAGACAGTCGCTCTCCATCGCCCATATCAATCAAATGTCCACAATAAGACATTCGTTCTCCATCGCCCATATCAATCAAATGTCCACAATAAGACATTCGTTCTCCATCGCCCATATCAATCAAATGTTCACAATAAGACATTCGTTCTCCATCGACCATATCAATCAAATTTCCACAATAAGACATTCGTTCTCCATCGCCCATATCAATCAAATGTCCACAATAAGACATTCGTTTTCCATCGCCCATATCAATCAAATGTCCACAATAAGACATTCGTTCTCCATCGACCATATCAATCAAATTTCCACAATAAGACATTCGTTCTCCATCGCCCATATCAATCAAATGTCCACAATAAGACATTCGTTTTCCATCGACCATATCAATCAAATGTCCACAATAAAACATTCGTTCTCCATCGCCCATATCAATCAAATGTCCACAATAAAACATTCGTTCTCCATCGCTCATTTCAATCAAATGTCCACAAAAAGACATTCAATCTCCATCGCCCATACCATTCAAGTGTCCACAATAAAACATTCGATCTCCATCGCCCATATCAATCAAATGTCCACAATAAGAAATTCGTTCTCCATCGCTCATATCAATCCAATGTCCACAATACGACTTTCATTCTCCTTTGACCATATCAATTCAATGTCCACAATACGAGTTTCATTCTCCATTGAACATATCGATCCAATGTCCACAATAAGACATTCGTTCTCTATCGACCATATCAATCCAATGTCCACAATACGACTTTCATTCTCTATTGACCATATCAATTCAATGTCCACAATACGACTTTCATTCTCCATGGACCATATCAATCCAATGTCCACAATAGGACTTTCATTTTCCATCGACCATATAAATCCACATTCTACAATAAGACTTTCATTTTCCATCGCACATACCATTCAAGTGTCCACAATACGACTTTCATTTTCCATCGACCATATCAATCATATGTCCACAATAAAACATTCGTTCTCCATCAGCCATATCAATCAAAAGTCCACAATAAAACATTCGTTCTCCATTGCCCATATCAATCAAATGTCCACAATAAGACATTCGTTCTCCATCGCCCATATCATTCAAATGTCCACAATAAAACATTCGTTCTCCATCGACCATATCAATCAAATGTCCACAATAAAACATTCGTTCTCCATCGACCATATCAATCAAATGTCCACAATAAGACATTCGTTCTCCATCGCCCATATATATCAAATGTCCACAATAAGACATTCGTTCTCCATCGCCCATATCAATCAAATGTCCACAATAAAACATTCGATCTCCATCGCCCATATCAATAAAATGTCCACAAAAAGACATTCGATCACCATCGCCCATACCATTCAAATGTCCACAATAAAATATTCATTCTTCATCGACCATATCAATCAAATGTCCACAATAAAACATTCGTTCTCCATCGCCCATATCAATCAAATGTCCACAAAAAGACATTCGTTCTCCATCGACCATATAAATCAAATGTCCACAAAAAGACATTCGTTCTCCATCGCCCATATCAATCAAATGTCTACAATAAGACATTCGTTCTCCATCGCCCATATCAATCAAATGTCCACAATAAGACATTCGTTCTCCATCGCCCATATCAATCAAATGTCCACAATAAGACATTCGTTCTCCATCGCCCATATCAATCAAATGTTCACAATAAGACATTCGTTCTCCATCGACCATATCAATCAAATGTCCACAATAAGACATTCGTTCTCCATCGCCCATATCAATCAAATGTCCACAATAAGACATTCGTTTCCATCGACCATATCAATCAAATGTCCACAATAAAACATTCGTTCTCCATCGCCCATATCAATCAAATGTCCACAATAAAACATTCGTTCTCCATCGCTCATATCAATCAAATGTCCACAAAAAGACATTCGATCTCCATCGCCCATACCATTCAAGTTTCCACAATAAAACATTCGATCTCCATCGCTCATATCAATCAAATGTCCACAAAAAAACATTCGATCTCCATCGCCCATACCATTCAAATGTCCACAATAAAACATTCGTTCTTCATCGCCCATATCAATCAAATGTCCACAATAAAACATTCGTTCTCCATCGCTCATTTCAATCAAATGTCCACAAAAAGACATTCAATCTCCATCGCCCATACCATTCAAGTGTCCACAATAAAACATTCGATCTCCATCGCCCATATCAATCAAATTTCCACAAAAAGACATTCGATCTCCATCGCCCATACCATTCAAATGTCCACAATAAAACATTCGTTCTTCATCGCCCATATCAATCAAATGTCCAAATAAGAAATTCGTTCTCCATCGCTCATATCAATCCAATGTCCACAATACGACTTTCATTCTCCATTGACCATATCAATTCAATGTCCACAATACGAGTTTCATTCTCCATTGAACATATCGATCCAATGTCCACAATGAGACATTCGTTCTCTATCGACCATATCAATCCAATGTCCACAATACGACTATCATTCTCCATGGACCATATCAATCCAATGTCCACAATAGGACTTTCATTTTCCATCGACCATATAATCCACATTCTACAATAATACTTTCATTTTCCATCGCACATACCATTCAAGTGTCCACAATACGACTTTCATTTTCCATCGACCATATCAATCATATGTCCACAATATAACATTCGTTCTCCATCAGCCATATCAATCAAAAGTCCACAATAAAACATTCGTTCTCCATTGCCCATATCAATCAAATGTCCACAATAAGACATTCGTTCTCCATCGCCCATATCATTCAAATGTCCACAATAAAACATTCGTTCTCCATCGACCATATCAATCAAATGTCCACAATAAAACATTCGTTCTCCATCGCCCATATATATCAAATGTCCACAATAAAACATTCGTTCTCCATCGCCCATATCAATCAAATGTCCACAAAAAGACATTCGTTCTCCATCGACCATAGAAATCAAATGTCCACAAAAAGACATTCGTTCTCCATCGCCCATATCAATCAAATGTCCACAATAAGTAATTCGTTCTCCATCGCCCATATCAATCAAATGTCCACAATAAGACATTCGTTCTCCATCGCCCATATCAATCAAATGTCCACAATAAAACATTCGTTCTCCATCGCTCATATCAATCAAATGTCCACAAAAAGACATTCGATCTCCATCGCCCATACCATTCAAGTGTCCACAATAAAACATCGATCTCCATCGCCCATTTCAATCAAATGTCCACAAAAAGACATTCGATCTCCATCGCCCATACCATTCGAATGTCCACAATAAAACATTCGTCTTCATCGCCCATATCAATCAAATGTCCACAATAAAACATTCGTTCTCCATCGCGCATATCAATCAAATGTCCACAAAAAGACATTCGTTCTCCATCGACCATATCAATCAAATGTCCACAAAAAGACATTCGTTCTCCATCGCCCATATCAATCAAATGTCCACAATAAGACATTCGTTCTCCATCGCCCATATCAATCAAATGTCCACAATAAGACATTCGTTCTCCATCGCCCATATCAATCAAATGTCCACAATAAGACATTCGTTCTCCATCGCCCATATCAATCAAATGTCCACAATAAGACATTCGTTCTCCATCGACCATATCAATCAAATGTCCACAATAAGACATTCGTTCTCCATCGCCCATATATATCAAATGTCCACAATAAGACATTCGTTCTCCATCGCCCATATCAATCAAATGTCCACAATAAGACATTCGTTCTCAATCGCCCATATCAATCAAATGTCCACAAAAAGACATTCGATCTCCATCGCCCATACCATTCAAGTGTCCACAATAAAACATTCGATCTCCATCGCCCATATCAATCAAATGTCCACAAAAAGACATTCGATCACCATCGCCCATACCATTCAAATGTCCACAATAAAATATGCATTCTTCATCGACCATATCAATCAAATGTCCACAATAAAACATTCGTTCTCCATCGCCCATATCAATCAAATGTCCACAAAAAGACATTCGTTCTCCATCGACCATATAAATCAAATGTCCACAAAAAGACATTCGTTCTCCATCGCCCATATCAATCAAATGTCCACAATAAGACATTCGCTCTCCATCGCCATATCAATCAAATGTCCACAATAAGACATTCGTTCTCCATCGCCCATATCAATCAAATGTCCACAATAAGACATTCGTTCTCCATCGCCCATATCAATCAAATGTTCACAATAAGACATTCGTTCTCCATCGACCATATCAATCAAATTTCCACAATAAGACATTCGTTCTCCATCGCCCATATCAATCAAATGTCCACAATAAGACATTCGTTTTCCATCGCCCATATCAATCAAATGTCCACAATAAGACATTCGTTCTCCATCGACCATATCAATCAAATTTCCACAATAAGACATTCGTTCTCCATCGCCCATATCAATCAAATGTCCACAATAAGACATTCGTTTTCCATCGACCATATCAATCAAATGTCCACAATAAAACATTCGTTCTCCATCGCCCATATCAATCAAATGTCCACAATAAAACATTCGTTCTCCATCGCTCATTTCAATCAAATGTCCACAAAAAGTCATTCAATCTCCATCGCCCATATCATTCAAGTGTCCACAATAAAACATTCGATCTCCATCGCCCATATCAATCAAATGTCCACAATAAGAAATTCGTTCTCCATCGCTCATATCAATCCAATGTCCACAATACGACTTTCATTCTCCTTTGACCATATCAATCAATGTCCACAATACGAGTTTCATTCTCCATTGAACATATCGATCCAATGTCCACAATAAGACATTCGTTCTCTATCGACCATATCAATCCAATGTCCACAATACGACTTTCATTCTCTATTGACCATATCAATTCAATGTCCACAAAACGACTTTCATTCTCCATGGACCATATCAATCCAATGTCCACAATATGACTTTCGTTTTCCATCGACCATATCAATCACATTCTACAATAAGACTTTCATTTTCCATCGCATATACCATTCAAGTGTCCACAATACGACTTTCATTTTCCATCGACCATATCAATCATATGTCCACAATAAAACATTCGTTCTCCATCGCCATATCAATCAAATGTCCACAATAAAACATTCGTTCTCCATTGCCCATATCAATCAAATGTCCACAATAAGACATTCGTTCTCCATCGCCCATATCATTCAAATGTCCACAATAAAACATTCGTTCTCCATCGACCATATCAATCAAATGTCCACAATAAAACATTCGTTCTCCATCGCCCATATATATCAAATGTCCACAATAAAACATTCGTTCTCCATCGCCCATATCAATCAAATGTCCACAATAAAACATTCGTTCTCCATCGCTCATATCAATCAAATGTCCACAAAAAGACATTCGATCTCCATCGCCCATATCAATCAAGTGTCCACAATAAAACATTCGATCTCCATCGCCCATATCAATCAAATGTCCACAAAAGACATTCGATCTCCATCGCCCATACCATTCAAATGTCCACAATAAAACATTCGTTCTTCATCGACCATATCAATCAAATGTCCACAATAAAACATTCGTTCTCCATCGCCCATATCAATCAAATGTCCACAATAAGACATTCGTTCTCCATCGCCCATATCAATCAAATGTCCACAATAAGACATTCGTTCTCCATCGCCCATATCAATCAAATGTCCACAATAAGACATTCGTTCTCCATCGCCCATATCAATCAAATGTCCACAATAAGACATTCGTTCTCCATCGACCATATCAATCAAATGTCCACAATAAGACATTCGTTCTCCATCGCCCATATCAATCAAATGTCCACAATAAGACATTCGTTCTCCATCGACCATATCAATCAAATGTCCACAATAAAACATTCGTTCTCCATCGCCCATATCAATCAAATGTCCACAATAAACATTCGTTCTCCATCGCCCATATCAATCAAATGTCCACAAAAAGACATTCGATCTCCATCGCCCATATCATCAAGTGTCCACAATAAAACATTCGTTCTCCATCGCCATATCAATCAAATGTCCACAAAAAAACATTCGATCTCCATCGCCCATACCATTCAAATGTCCACAATAAAACATTCGTTCTTCATCGCCCATATCAATCAAATGTCCACAATAAAACATTCGTTCTCCATCGCCCATATCAATCAAATGTCCACAAAAAGACATTCGTCTCCATCGCCCATACCATTCAAGTGTCCACAATAAAACATTCGATCTCCATCGCCCATATCAATCAAATGTCCACAAAAAGACATTCGATCTCCATCGCCCATATCATTCAAATGTCCACAATAAAACATTCGTTCTCATCGCCCATATCAATCAAATGTCCAAATAAGAAATTCGTTCTCCATCGCCCATATCAATCAAATGTCCACAATACGACTTTCATTCTCCATCGACCATATCAATTCAATGTCCACAATACGACTTTCATTCTCCATCGCCCATATCAATCAAATGTCCACAATAAGACATTCGTTCTCCATCGACCATATCAATCAAATGTCCACAATACGACTTTCGTTCTCCATCGGACCATATCAATCCAATGTCCACAATAAGACATTCATTTTCCATCGACCATATCAATCAAATTCCACAATAAGACTTTCGTTTTCCATCGCACATATCAATCAAGTGTCCACAATACGACTTTCATTTTCCATCGCCCATATCAATCAAATGTCCACAATAAAACATTCGTTCTCCATCGCTCATATCAATCAAATGTCCACAAAAAGACATTCGTTCTCCATCGCCCATATCATTCAAATGTCCACAATAAAACATTCGTTCTCCATCGCCCATTCAATCAAATGTCCACAAAAAGACATTCGATCTCCATCGCCCATATCATTCGAATGTCCACAATAAAACATTCGTTCTCCATCGCCCATATCAATCAAATGTCCACAATAAACATTCGTTCTCCATCGCGCATATCAATCAAATGTCCACAAAAAGACATTCGTTCTCCATCGCCATATCAATCAAATGTCCACAAAAAGACATTCGTTCTCCATCGCCCATATCAATCAAATGTCCACAATAAGACATTCGTTCTCCATCGCCCATATCAATCAAATGTCCACAATAAGACATTCGTTCTCCATCGCCATATCAATCAAATGTCCACAATAAGACATTCGTTCTCCATCGCCCATATCAATCAAATGTTCACAATAAGACATTCGTTCTCCATCGACCATATCAATCAAATGTCCACAATAAGACATTCGTTCTCCATCGCCCATATATATCAAATGTCCACAATAAGACATTCGTTCTCCATCGCCCATATCAATCAAATGTCCACAATAAGACATTCGTTCTCCATCGCCCATATCAAAAAAATGTCCACAATAAGACATTCGATCTCCATCGCCCATATCAATCAAATGTCCACAATAATACATTCGTTCTCCATCGCCCATATCAATCAAATGTCCACAATAAGACATTCGTTCTCCATCGCTCATATCAATCAAATGTCCACAATAAGACATTCGTTCTCCATCGCCCATATCAATCAAATGTCCACAATAAGACATTCGTTCTCCATCGCCCATATCAATCAAATGTCCACAATAAACATTCGTTCTCCATCGCCCATATCAATCAAATGTCCAAAATAAGACATTCGTTCTCCATCGCCCATATCAATCAAATGTCCACAATAAAACATTCGTTCTCCATCGCCCATATCAATCAAATCCACAATAAAACATTCGTTCTCCATCGCCCATATCAATCAAATGTCCACAATAAACATTCGTTCTCCATCGCTCATATCAATCAAATGTCCACAAAAAGACATTCGATCTCCATCGCCCATACCATTCAAGTGTCCACAATAAACATTCGATTCTCCATCGCCCATATCAATCAAATGTCCACAAAAAAATTCGATCTCCATCGCCCATATCATTCAAATGTCCACAATAAAACATTCGTTCTTCATCGCCCATATCAATCAAATGTCCACAATAAAACATTCGTTCTCCATCGCTCATTTCAATCAAATGTCCACAAAAGACATTCGATCTCCATCGCCCATACCATTCAAGAGTCCACAATAAAATTTCGATCTCCATCGCCCATATCAATCAAATGTCCAAAAAGACATTCGATCTCCATCGCCCATACCATTCAATGTCCACAATAAACATTCATTCTTCATCGCCCATATCAATCAAATGTCCACAATAAAACATTCGTTCTCCATCGCCCATATCAATCAAATGTCCCAAAAAAGACATTCGTTCTCCATCGACCATATCAATCAATGTCCACAAAAGACATTCGTTCTCCATCGCCCATATCAATCAAATGTCCACAAAGACATTCGTTCTCCATCGCCCATATCAATCAAATGTCCACAATAAGACATTCGTTCTCCATCGCCCATATCAATCAATGTCCACAATAAGACATTCGTTCTCCATCGCCCATATCAATCAAATGTTCACAATAAGACATTCGTTCTCCATCGCCATATCAATCAAATGTCCACAATAAGACATTCGTTCTCCATCGCCCATATCAATCAAATGTCCACAATAAGACATTCGTTCTCCATCGCCCATATCAATCAAATGTCCACAATAAGACATTCGTTCTCCATCGCCCATATCAATCAAATGTCCACAATAAGACATTCGATCTCCATCGCCCATATCAATCAAATGTCCACAATAAAACATTCGTTCTCCATCGCCCATATCAATCAAATGTCCACAATAAGACATTCGTTCTCCATCGCCCATATCAATCAAATGTCCACAATAAGACATTCGTTCTCCATCGCCCATATCAATCAAATGTCCACAATAAGACATTCGTTCTCCATCGCCCATATCAATCAAATGTCCACAATAAAACATTCGTTCTCCATCGCCATATCAATCAAATGTCCACAATAAGACATTCGTTCTCCATCGCCCATATCAATCAAATGTCCACAATAAGACATTCGTTCTCCATCGCCCATATCAATCAAATGTCCACAATAAGACATTCGTTCTCCATCGCCCATATCAATCAAATGTCCACAATAAGACATTCGTTCTCCATCGCCCATATCATCAAATGTCCACAATAAGACATTCGTTCTCCATCGCCCATATCAATCAATGTCCACAATAAGACATTCGTTCTCCATCGCCCATATCAATCAAATGTCCACAATAAGACATTCGATTCTCCATCGCCCATATCAATCAAATGTCCACAATAAACATTCGTTCTCCATCGCCCATATCAATCAAATGTCCACAATAAGACATTCGTTCTCCATCGCCCATATCAATCAAATGTCCACAATAAGACATTCGTTCTCCATCGCCCATATCAATCAAATGTCCACAATAAACATTCGTTCTCCATCGCCCATATCAATCAATGTCCACAATAATCATTCGTTCTCCATCGCCCATATCAATCAAATGTCCACAAATAAGACATTCGTTCTCCATCATCGCCCATATCAATCAATGTCCACAATAAAACATTCGTTTTCTCCATCGACCATATCAATCAAATGTCCACAATAAAACATTCGTTCTCCATCGCCCATATCAATCAAATGTCCACAATAAAACTTCGTTCTCCATCGCCATATCAATCAATGTCCACAAAAAGACATTCGTTCTCCATCGCCCATATCATTCAAGTGTCCACAATAAACATTCGTTCTCCATCGCCCATATCAATCAAATGTCCACAAAAAAACATTCGTTCTCCATCGCCCATATCATTCAAATGTCCACAATAAACATTCGTTCTCCATCGCCCATATCAATCAATGTCCACAATAAAACATTCGTTCTCCATCGCTCATTTCAATCAAATGTCCACAAAAAGACATTCGATCTCCATCGCCCATACATTCAAGTGTCCACAATAAAACATTCGATCTCCATCGCCCATATCAATCAAATGTCCACAAAAAGACATTCGATCTCCATCGCCCATACCATTCAAATGTCCACAATAAACATTCGTTCTTCCATCGCCCATATCAATCAAATGTCCACAATAAAACATTCGTTCTCCATCGCCATATCAATCAAATGTCCACAAAAAGACATTCGTTCTCCATCGCCATATCAATCAAATGTCCACAAAAGACATTCGTTCTCCATCGCCCATATCAATCAAATGTCCACAATAAGACATTCGTTCTCCATCGCCCATATCAATCAAATGTCCACAATAGACATTCGTTCTCCATCGCCCATATCAATCAAATGTCCACAATAAGACATTCGTTCTCCATCGCCCATATCAATCAAATGTCCACAATAAGACATTCGTTCTCCATCGACCATATCAATCAAATGTCCACAATAAGACATTCGTTCTCCATCGCCCATATCAATCAAATGTCCACAATAAGACATTCGTTCTCCATCGCCCATATCAATCAAATGTCCACAATAAGACATTCGTTCTCCATCGCCCATATCAATCAATGTCCACAATAAGACATTCGTTCTCCATCGCCCATATCAATCAAATGTCCACAATAAACATTCGTTCTCCATCGCCCATATCAATCAAATGTCCACAATAAGACATTCGTTCTCCATCGCCCATATCAATCAAATGTCCACAATAAACATTCGTTCTCCATCGCCCATATCAATCAAATGTCCACAATAAGACATTCGTTCTCCATCGCCCATATCAATCAAATGTCCACAATAAAACATTCGTTCTCCATCGCCCATATCAATCAAATGTCCACAATAAAACATTCGTTCTCCATCGCCCATATCAATCAAATGTCCACAAAAACATTCGATCTCCATCGCCCATATCATCAAGTTCCACAATAAACATTCGTTCTCCATCGCCCATATCAATCAAATGTCCACAATAAACATTCGTTCTCCATCGCCCATATCAATCAAATGTCCACAATAAAACATTCGTTCTTCCATCGCCCATATCAATCAAATGTCCACAATAAAACATTCGTTCTCCATCGCCCATATCAATCAAATGTCCACAAAAAGACATTCGATCTCCATCGCCCATATCATTCAAATGTCCACAATAAAACATTCGATCTCCATCGCCCATATCAATCAAATGTCCACAATAAGACATTCGTTCTCCATCGCCCATATCAATCAAATGTCCACAATAAGAATTCGTTCTCCATCGCCCATATCAATCCAATGTCCACAATAGACTTTCATTCTCCATGACCATATCAATTCAATGTCCACAATACGGTTTCATTCTCCATTGAACATATCGATCCAATGTCCACAATAAGACATTCGTTCTCCATCGACCATATCAATCCAATGTCCACAATACGACTTTCATTCTCTATTGACCATATCAATTCAATGTCCACAATACGACTTTCATTCTCCATGGACCATATCAATCCAATGTCCACAATAGGACTTTCATTTTCCATCGACCATATAAATCCAACATTCTACAATAAGACTTTCATTTTCCATCGCACATACATTCAAGTGTCCACAATACGACTTTCATTTTCCATCGATTATATAACTCAATCATATGTCCACAATAAAACATTCGTTCTCCATCAGCCATATCAATCAAATGTCCACAATAAAACATTCGTTCTCCATCGCCCATATCAATCAAATGTCCACAATAAGACATTCGTTCTCCATCGCCCATATCATTCAAATGTCCACAATAAAACATTCGTTCTCCATCGACCATATCAATCAAATGTCCACAATAAAACATTCGTTCTCCATCGCCCATATATATCAAATGTCCACAATAAAACATTCGTTCTCCATCGCCCATATCAATCAAATGTCCACAAAAAGACATTCGTTCTCCATCGCCCATATCATCAAATGTCCACAAAAGACATTCGTTCTCCATCGCCCATATCAATCAAATGTCCAAATAAAACATTCGTTCTCCATCGCCCATATCAATCAAATGTCCACAATAAGACATTCGTTCTCCATCGCCCATATCAATCAAATGTCCACAATAAGACATTCGTTCTCCATCGCCCATATCAATCAAATGTCCACAATAAGACATTCGTTCTCCATCGCCCATATCAATCAATGTCCACAATAAGAATTCGTTCTCCATCGCCCATATCAATC
>JAVIAB010000101.1:39571385-39575265 GCA_032433765.1 Megaustenia siamemsis | reverse complement strand
TTTTTTTTGAGTAATGTATCATCATTTTTGACTCCAATACTGAGCATATAAAACACAATTAGTCGTATGGCCATTCTAGGGATATACGATGAGCCATTATGATGACGTAGCACACACACAATTTTGCGCCCATAGATTCCTGATTACGTTATTGAATGCAGCCTACAACGAACGAAACATTGTGCAAATTTCCTAAAAAGATAACATTTATTTAGCAAGATCACATATATTAATATTTCAGCCTAACGAATGTTTGGTCTAATTCATTAAAATAAAACCTCATATATTTACAGGATAAAATTGGTTCGCAGACGTCGAAATTGAGTAGGGTAAGTGATGTTACACAATGAATTAAACGCATGAATAGAATAAAAAAAAATACTTTGCTTCAAACTAGGATTTAATGTTCAAAACTACGCAGATGTTGCATATCACATAGAACTAAAACATATCATTATTCATTATCTTATATCATTATGATCATTCATTCTTATTTTATTTGATACACCTACGATACTAACTGGCGATCTTAGTTGCATTCAGTTGTACTCAATACTACCACTTAATTGTAACATTAGGGGCACTAACATATATCATTTTGTTAACGTTTGACACCAACTTGTTGTTTACCAATTAGACACACAGGGAACTAGGATTTCCTATCTCAGGTTGATTAGGACCGTTGGACTGGACGTGTTGTTTGTCAGTATGCTCGACAACTTCAAATGGTGATTCGGTTAGTTTCCCGGGTCACAAAGGGTTGTTTGATATGGTAGACGACCGAGGAACGTCCCTGGTCAAAGAGAGGGGGAGAGAAAGGAAAAATAATCCATTTTTTTTAATTTTGCGAATTGTATTTTGTATTATAGGATCGTATCTCATACAATAAAAACAAATATCATACATTAATAGAAACGTATAACCACTCAGGGGTCACATGAAGTAGTAAGTAAGAAGGTGTAAGAGAGGTATAATGTCTGAATACCACAAACTATTGAATGTATAGAATATGTATTCTGATGCGGGAATTTTTGCTACGGTACCGTAATCTAGAGAAACCGACAAAACCATGTAGAAATATTACCGCACACAATTATGGTGTTGTGAAGTGTGCTGTCCTCTCATCGCGTGAACGTGAAATAACATCATCTTCAAATTGTGGTCTTAAGTTAAAAAAAAAAAATAAAAAAAGATTAAGTCATACCAATCGACGGTATAGCTCATAGATAATATCAATATGTAAACTAGTCAGTAGATTTTACATCTATACATCAATAGAGACAATTTACTTTCTCAATTTGTTTATGTTAAAAAAAAAGATCACATTCATTGTTTATAAATTTTGAAAACATTGTCTCGACTAAAATATATTCGCTTCTATTCCAGATTGATAACTTTAAATATAAAGTAAGTTGCGTGATATACAAATGGCGAGATTATAAATGAGAATTGATCAATCAAGTGTGCGTCCCTGTCTAACTTATTGACGATGAAGACATTTTATGTTATAAATGTAAAATATCCATTTTTGTTTCTGCTTGACAGCCTTTATGAGTAATTGTTTTCAACATGAGAAAGAATGGGAAAAGGATGAATGTTTTACAAGAGGAAGCTAAACGGCGTTTATATTTTACATGAACTAGTGAATGTATGAGTGTATTAGTGAATATTAGAATGGTTGAATCAATGCGCGAGAGTGTGTGTGTGTCTTGATATGATTATCAAATGGATGACTTAGTGTGTTTTTAATTTAGAATAAAAACGGAGAAAGACATACTTTAATGATATTGCAAATGTCGGTGTGAATTAGTGAACGTTTTATTTAATAACTAGATGGAAGCGATTTTCACAGCTTCCTATCAGCGATACTTCAGTTATCTACCACCTGAACGACGCTCTGTATACCCTTTTTTTGCCTTCTGCGAATTTATAATGTACATGACGCGAAAATCCCATCTGAATCATTTTAATTCAACAAAGAATCCATAACTATTGTCTAACTTAATGAATTACTGTCGATTATCATCTGAGATGTTTTCCTATTACATATTATCAATTACAACGAGTTCTCAAAAGAGACATTTTTTTCTCAATGGCAGTGACGACACTCCTTATCTTCACACTTGAGTCGCGAGATTATTTGAGGACGCTTTGTTTGCATACATGAAATCATCTTAATGACATAATTCGTAAGGAATGGAGACTTCGCTTTGTTTGACAAGTGTGGCAGAGTAGTGTTTGTAAATTATTTTCTTTCAACATGTTTAGCAACCAATGTATTTTAACGGGCAAGCAGACGAACATAGTTTCTTCCCTTCGAAACATGTGATCACACTCTGGCTTTGGTGTTGCTTTACATGATTTAGTAAGATTTACTGTGTTATTAATAAAGTATAATTTGACAACTGATAAAATACGTACAATTTGACATGTAAACTGTGTTTTTCACATATATGTGTTATGATTATCGACGTTAATTGCTGGTCATCAAAGCTAGTCTTCACGGTCAAGTTGATACAAGACGATCATAACACGCTCTTAACAGCAATGTCGGATTATGGAAAATCATGTAATTCGTGACACAGCACATATATAAAATAATATTCTAATACTATATAAAATATTGTTTTAATTTTTAAAGCATACTTTATTCCTAATGTCACGAGTCATAAAACAATTGTTTCAATACCATTTCATTTCATTTCAATATTAGTATTAAACGTAAATTGTTATTTCTGCTATTATTTAAGTTAGCTTTAGAATAGTTAGACAACAATGTTAAGTTTTAATTGTAATTTAATTTAATTACTGATTTATAAGTTACATTGTTACATTGCAATTTGGTTGTAGTTAATTTAAATGTATGCTGTTAAAACGTTAGAAATACATTTTCGTATACACCATACATGAAACAATACGGCAAATTAAACTAAATTATTGCACAGTAACAGTACCATTTAATTAATTGAGTTAATTATTATAGATGATGGAGACAGAGAATGCAGGAGAAAGCATGCATGGCACTGGCTATAGTGTAAACGTAAATGTTATTTTCCTGTATAGCCATATGCACTTTTCATTTTCAATTTTAAAATACTAAATTGTATATATCCATTATTCAATAATGGATGAAGATTTCAGCTAGTGATCTTACATATCTGCATTTATTTTCTAAGTATATGTCATCTGTTTTAAATTGTATGTACGAACCGTATATAAGAACCATATACGAACTCTGTCCACATTAAATACACTTGCAAAATGCATATTTTTTTAAATTAAATCATCACTATTACTATTACTTCTACTGTAACATGCCAGGCGTTACAATCTTTTGTTTATTTTATATTATTTTGGTTGAAATATATATTTTAACATATTTGGTATTGATTTTTTTTAAAGAGAACATTATTCTCACATTAGGAACAATAAATTGTTGATAACAAATGTTACTTTTACTTTTTTTTGTTGTTTTTATAGTCTTTGCATACAACATTCTTTGGTGAAGTTGATATCCAATTCCTGTGTTATTTCTTCTGACGCATGGCATTTCTGTCAGAGTTGCAGTATTTCATTTTAATAGAAAAAAAAAACCCACGACACTAATCCTGAAAGCAGGCGTTCACATTTCACTGACTGCTGCAAGATGTCTAGGTCCGTTACCAGTCGTTTCAAGAGCTGCCGTCCACCATGTTGGAACTACGCTTAAAACAAAATGTGTTTAATGACAAAACCTGATGACCTGTTTAAATCCCTGTTTTGTGCTTTGTCCTTCCTACTAACGAAACAAAGAGCGGTTGGATCTAAGAACCTATAACTATCAGCCTCATGATGCGTATTCCCAGTATACTGCTACATATAATATTGAAGAGTCAGGAAT
>JAVIAB010000101.1:39556385-39566385 GCA_032433765.1 Megaustenia siamemsis | reverse complement strand
AGGTGATCATGTCTCTCACAACTTTCGATATCAACAGTTATTTATCATTTCTGTTGTTGACCTTCTGCCAAGCCATTCTCTTAAGCCGTCGGTTAATTTTTCTCTTTCCTTCCCTCTAACTCTTCGTCCCTAATTTTTTCCAGTTGTTACAATATATTCCATTTGTTCTCTTCTCATTACATGGCCAAATCGATGAATGTTTCTTCCTAATATTGGAAATTAGCTCTCTTTTTGCTTTGACCTCTTTCAGAACATTTTCATTACTCTTCTTAGCTTCCCATGGTAGTATCAACATTCTTCTATAAAACCACATTTCTACAGACTCCAGTGAGTTTTGTGTCTATTGTCCAATTGTCTATTGTCACATTCATATGTTAAGACTGCCTGTACATAACATTTAAGAGCTATTTTTCCAGTTGCTATTGTCAAAAAAGTTGAGATCCTCAAGGCAATTGATAACTATAACTTAATACATCTGCAGAAAATGCTCAATATCATTTTCAAAGCAGATAAGACGCCTCATAAATGGAAAAAAAAAGGAATAATTGTTAAGATTCAATAAAGGGCAATCTTAGAGATTGTAACAACTGGTGAGGCGTGACATCTTTGTCAGTTGCCTCAAAGTTATTCTGCAAAATCATCCTAAATAGAATAAGGGATTGAATATATACAGTAATGCATGAAGAACATGCTGGGTTTAGAAAGGGAGTAGCTGCCTTGATCACATTTTCATTCTACGACTTATATTGGAGGAACACATTGAAAAGCAAAAACCTTTTGTACTTAACTTCATCGATTTCAAAAAAGCATTTGATAGTATTCATAGAGATTCTTTGTGGAAAATTCTGAAGCAATATGGCTTACAATCAAAAATCATAAATATTATCAAAGACATGTATGATGGTTACACATGTGCAGTTCGAACAGAGAAGGACTGAGCGAATGTTTCCCAATAGAAACCGGGGTTAAACAAGGATATATTTTATCGCCCTTGTTATTTGGAATTGTTATGGACTTCATAATGAAGAAATGCTGCACTGGTAATAAAGGCATCGAATGGATACAAGGAGACCATTTGGAGGAACTCGATTTTGCTGATGACATAGTTCTCATCAGCAGCCAGATAAAATCAATGCAGGAAAACACAAATGAACTATCATCAATAGCCATCAAAATTGGGCTTGAGATCAATCATGAAAACTAAAGTCATGAAAAGTTTAATTCCACCAGATGGCAAAATATACATGGAAAACAAACCGGTAGAAGAGATCGATCACTTTATCTATCCTGGAAGTCACATTGATCGAGGAGGGGATACAAGCAAAGAATTAGAATCAGAATGGCTAAAGCAGCAATGTCTTTCAGACGCCTTGAAAAGTTGTGGAAATCAAAACTCATCAGCACAAGCACAAAACTTAGAATATTCAAATCAAATGTAATATCAGCCCGTACGTATGCGTGTGCAAACGGGAAAACAACAAGAGATATAGAAACAAAGTTGAACGCATTCGAAAAAAAATGTCTGAGGAAAATACTTGATATAGCGTGGAACGAACTCAAAACAAACGAGGCAATTAGAGAAATCGCCAATCAACCACTAACATCTTCAGTAATAAAGAAAAGACGATGGTCATATGTTGGACATGTGATGAGAAGATATAATCAACGAATAGCAAAGCAAGCCCTCATATGGGAACAACAGGTAAGAGAAAAAGAGGAAGACCCAGAGAGACGCTGAGAAGAAAATTGACGACAGAGGCAAGAGCAGCAGGATTGGCTCCCTCAATGAGATAGAGCTGCTTGCACAGAACAGAGATAAATGGCGATATTTGATAAATATCTTTAACAGAATTGAAAACTGCTGGAACAAAATTCAGATAAGAGGAGTATCATGGTCTACGCCCTATGGGCCGGCTATGGCTCGAAAGGTCAACAGATAGATAGATATTGTCAAAAATGGATTGCTTAGTATCTTCCTCATTTTTTGGAAAGCTGCTTTTGACTGAGCAAATCTGCATCTCACCTGTTTTGTACATCTTCTGTCTGAGGTTAACAAATTTCCCACATATTTAAATTCATTTACCTGTTTTACTATTCTTCCATCATCATCATCGAGTGCCTTCTCCGCAACGAAGGTTGGCTTCATTGAAGAGTCATTCTGCTCTGTATCTTGCTTTGAAGGTGCAGGTTGCCATGGTTTGATTTGTCCATATTTTGATGTTACTCGTCCATGTTAGTCTTGGTCTGCCTCTGCCTCTTTTACCTTGTATTTTCCACTCCAGGATTACTTTTAGTAGGCTGTTGAGTCTTTTAACATGGCCCCAAAATCACATTTGTCGTGTTTGAATTGTACTTAGTAGTTCTCCTTTCATGTTTAGTTGTTTTAAGACTTCATCGTTTGTTTTTTTTTCCGTCCATCCAATTCTACCTATTCTTCTATATATCCTAATTTCAAAGCCTTCAATTATATGTTCTGTTTTCTTGTCTAATGTCAGTGTTTCTGCACCATATATGAATCTTGAAAAGATGTAACATCTTGCTATTCTTAGTTTTAGCCCTGTTGTTATTTGTGTTGATGTTAGTATTGTCTTCACGACATTAAAATTACTTGTTTCCATTCATATACTTTTGTTTATTACAGCTGTACATTTTCCATCACCGGTTTTAGTATGTTCAAGGTAGTTGTAGCTCTGAACTGTCTCAAGCTCTCTTCCTTGAACTTTGCTATTTTTTTGTTGGTTTTGCGAATTTTCTTTCATTATGCTCAAAGTTTTAGTCTTTTTGATATTCCATACCTGGTCATATTTCTTTACTTAGCATGTGTATTTCATTATGTATTTTTGTATATCTTTAGGGTTTTCTGCTAGTAATAAGTATCATTAGCATGTGTTAGGTTATTTATTTATCTTTCCATTATTGTTTAAGCCTGGTATCTATGTGGTGTTTTAAAAAAATTTGCTCAGTGTATAGATTGAAAAAAGCTTGGTGATAGGATGCATCCTTGTCTTACTCTTTTTTTATATCAATGGGTGTATATTTCTCTTTGTTTATTTAATTATTGATGTTTCCTCACAGTATAAATTACATATTAATCGTATGTATGTGTCATCTAGATTTATATCTTTCAGCAGTTTCTAAGGAGTTTACGGTGTATTCTAACAAAAGCGTTGGTGTTGTCTATGAAGCAGCATATATTGGTTTGTTTTACTTCTATGTACTTCTTAATCAATGTCCTAATGCTGAATATGACTTCTTTTGTCCCACTGTTTTTCCTGAATCCAAATTGCGGCTCATCCAATTCAGTATTAATTTTATTCTTAATCCTTCTATTTATACTTTTAGAAAAAAAAATTGTTACCTGGCTCATTAGCCTTACTGTTCTAAAATCACTGCATTCAACTGCACCATTCTTTTTAGGCAGTGCAATGAAGATTGATGTTTTAAGTTTTTTTTTTAATGATATATGTCGTTGCATATGTGTGTGATCACTGCAATGCCAAAACCGTATAGTGCCTGCTTAATCTCTATATGTATGTTGACAGGTTCTGCTGCTTTTCACTTTTTCATAGTTTTTATAGCTTTTTCCATTTCATATTTTCAGATTGTATTGTTTGACGTACATTTCATAAATGGGTTTTTGTCCCTCTGATCATGAAATAATTATGTTATATATTCATGCCATCTATGAATTATATCTTTGTTGTCGTTAGCATTGTTCCTTCTTTGTTTACAATGCATTCGCTTCATGTAGCTTTTTTTATATTGTATCAGTCGTTCTCTTTATTTCTGTGTGTATCCCTCCAAATTAAAAAAAAACATTAATGAGAAAATAAAAAAAAATACACGGTTGATACTTTACGATTGTAAATCTTAAGTTAAGTCTTGGTTGTTCGTAGTACAAACGATATGTAACGAGGGTCGGTATTAAATAATATTTCAAGAACCACTGGTCCAGTCTAATGCTTTATCTGAAGCATCTTCATCAATAGTTCTTGTCGCAGATGAGAACATGACAAACGAAAAATGTCCCATCTGTAGTGACAGTTATCGATATTTTAAATGGAGATTATTCATGACATTTACATAAACACATCAAAACACATCGGGCTACCTATGAACGATTAATGATAATGATATACGAGGATATTATGAAAGGTCTTTCTAAGCAGAAACATGAATCTATTTCAGGCGGATTCGTTTGCAAGAATGGTACGTACACAAATCAAGATTTGACGTTGAAGTTTAATTAAACTTGTTAAATCAATATTTCATATTATTTGTAAAAATATTTTTGTTATTCCATGACGTATGTTTTAGAACTATTTTAAATATTTTAGTTGGAAAATTAGTAAGTGTGATAAAAAAAATGAGATGTGTCTGATTGATTATGTATTGTTATATCGTGATTTATTTATACTTATATGGTTAGTAATAATAAATTAATGAGTTGAGAATGTCACTTATTTTTAAAAATTAAAATACGTATGTATCTTAGGCTAACAATCAGCTGATTAAACCATTGAACGTAAGTAATATCATTTAGGTGCATTATAAATAAGACAAACTGATATGAATATCAAACCACCATTATTATGGATTACAATATACATTCCACAAACCAATGCGAATGGAATTATATTAATACAAATGTGTTTAGTGAGGCTGAAGAAAGCTTATAACAACAATTCTACACTTGGAGTGACATCGTTAAATTAGCGGGCCGTTAAAATACGGACGGTTTTTACAAGAATTTCAGTCAACCATAAGAACATGTGACAAAAACTAGAGAGACCGTAAACTTAAAATTAATTAGGCAAACAGTGTATTCCCAATGGCAACATATGGTTGTGAAACACAGACAATCTCGCAAACTGTAGGGAAGAACATCAATTCATTCAAAACGAAATACTACAGGACAATTTTTTTTTAAATACCCAGGATAATAAAAAGACAATGAAGAATATTAAAGACTTGTTTTTTAATTAAAAAGATCTGACTAATTAATACCATTCTACAGAGGACATTAACATAATATAATAGACACAGTGGACTGGAAAGAAAAACCATGGAACTCACTGTTCATTAGCTTAGTTAAGGTGTAACACGGGCAGACCAAGAATATGATGGTTTCAAGACTTCAAGAGATGTTGAACATAAACAACAAAAGAAGTAGGGGATCTGACTAGAGACATAAATTCTTTCAGACGTGATGAGGTGAATGTGACGTTCTGCAAATGACATGCGACCGAATGAGGGTTTAGTCAATGCCACATTATTCTGTAAGAATTTGCCACAAATGAATGAAGATTGTTGTTAACGAGATAAAACTTCGTAGAAGAAAACAACGAAACCAAATTAAACGGAACTTTAAGTCGATCTTACTATCATAATCAGATGAATATTAGCTTAGATTGTACCATGAGGACAGTAGAAGGTGATCTCTATTTAAAAATAATAAAGATTCGCTATTGTCTGTTAAGCATTTTGTAAGCAAATCTCGTGTAGTGCTTTTTCATTCTCGGTGGTCTTTACTTAATGCTCATTACTCTACATGAACAGTTAGTAAACTCAATGAATACATATTTATGTCACTGTTTTAGAATTGTTTTATAATGCGTATCTCTCTAGGGAAGATTAATTAATTATAATGAACCATTTGTAGATTTATGCGAATACATTGTAGTGGGAAGCTTCTGTATGTACTCTCTCTCTCTGGTGATGTCATCACACACTGACGTACACTCAGCCGATTTTGATCTCACTGCAGATTGAATTTGCTAATACCATAACCGATAATGAACAATGGCTACATTTCGTCCCGTTTTTGCAGAGATTAACGTAGTCGATTAAATTATAATTTCTGCCTTCAATGGTTTGCATTATTAAATATTTTTTTTTCGACGAAGCTGGAGTCAGGTAGTGACTGTGCACTATCTTTCCATTGACGTTGCATGGAGCCGTCGCCTGTTGTGTCATTTAGGGCTGCACGGAAGTTGACCTTGTCAACATAATTTCCTAACGCTCTTTGGCGGGAGCTGTGGTATGTTGTGAAGCGGATATGGGGTATTCCCGATTTCTGTGAAACTGATTCCATGAAAAGAACATGTCTTGATGTTGAAAATTACTAAACGTGCACAACGAATATCTAAATAGCTACCAACTACAGTTTTTCTAGCTATAAACTAGACGGAATTTAATTATGTGGACGGTAATCCAGTAATGATCACATTACATATTACATTTAAAATACTATAAATAGCAACCAATATGTACAACTAAACACTGGATGTTTATGACATACGATCTGTACTCGTAGTTTATGATAAAGTTAGACATATTTGAATATACAATATACTAAAATACACACGCACATACGCATGTGCGTACACACATATTGAGGGTGAAAGAGAACTTAGAATTGAACAACTTACGGTGACTGTACTGAACAAAAGGCAATTATTATTCGGTTATTTGTATTAGTCATTTTCTATATATTTCTTTGTGCATTTCTCTTAAGTCTTTGTTTACTTACCATATTTTCTATTTCTATACATTTTTGGCTGAGCTACTCTTCTTTAGCCTTTTAGCACATTTTGCGTATTTCATTATCCAGTTTATTGTATTGGGAAGTGTTCTTCGCTTGTCTCCTTTCGTCCATTTTTGTAAGATAATGTTAGTTATGTATTTTTGTGTGTCTGTTGTTCTTTTATTTGTTATGTTAGGTGTCGCAAGTCTCTTGTATGATATTATTTATGCATTTCCATTTGGTTGTGACTTTTTCATAAGGGTTTTCCCTTCTGTATTGCTCAATTCCCTCTTCTAGCAGCTTCTGATATGTGTTCTTTACTTGTATTCTATAAGCATCAGTAACATCTTTTTGATTTAAAGCTGCTATGTCTAGTGGTATTGTTGATGAATTAGACGTTTGCTTGTTCCTCTTTATTTTTTTGGTTATTTTCATTTTAATCATTACGTGATTGTGATCTGAGTTAATATCTGCTCCTGGATAAGTTTCGGCTTTCTTGACGTTGTTACGGAACCTATTTTGTATCATTATGTCATCTATTTGATTCGTCTTCTTATCTACATGACTTTTCCATGTGTGTAGTTTATTTTTTTCTTTCTAAAAGTAGGTGTTACATATTATCAGCCTCTTTTCTTCACATAATTGTATACATTTTCTCCTCTGTCCTTTTTGTTTCCTATAACATTATTTCCTATAAAGGTCGTATATATTACCCTTTCCTACAATATCATTCATATCGCCATTACAATCAAGATATCCGAAGATTTCACTTGTTTCATAACTGGAATTAGATCACCACAGTATGACTATGTTTGTTCATCTGAATAGTCTCCACTATGTGCATATGTCTATATTATTTATAAGTCAAATGGTTTTGCTTTCATTAAGAGTTATAAGTTATATATCATTTCTGTTGTTGACCTTCAGCCAAGCCATTCTCTTAAGTTGTCTGGTATATTTTCGCTTTGCTTCCCTCTATCTCTTCATCCCTCTATTTTCCCAGTTGTTGCCATATATTCCAGCGTTTCTCTTCTCATTACATGGCCAACACAATGATGATTGTTTCTTCATAATATGGGAAATTAGCTCTCTTTTTGCTTTGACCTCTTTCAGAACATTTTCATTACTCTTCTAAGCTGTCCATCGTATTCTCAACATTCTTCTGCAAAACCACATTTATACAGATTCCAGAGATTTTCTGGTCAGTTGTCCTATTGACCATAATTCACATCCATATGTTAAAACTGGCTCTACATAACATTTAAGAACTCTCTTTCTTGTTTATAATGTTAAAAATGGATTGCATAATTTCTCCCTCATTTTTTGGAAAGCTGCCTTTGCCTGAGCCATTCTGCATCTCACCTCTTTTGTACATCTTCAGTCTGAGGTTAACAAAGTTCCCAAATATTTAAATTCATTTACCTGTATTAATTTTGTTCCACTTGTCTTTATTTTGCACTTTATTTTGTACATGATGTAGCCGACCTGATAAAATGTTGTATTAGAACAATAACAGTTAACTGAGTTAAGTGCTCTGTGCACACCGTGAGCTGTGTGTCTCATCCGTTTAGATCCTGTTTCGATATCCCGCTTGTTTACGATGAATGATGATATCGTAAGACGGGGAACAGTTGACTGTGTTCACTTTCTGCGCTGTTTCGCCTTATGTCTTTTGGCGTGTGCTGAGACTGCTACGATGGGGACTACAGTTACCTTTCTTTGTTTGGGAGATGTGTTAGTAATTTGGATGATTCCACTGGCACGGGATGTTGAGCAATTATGGATTTTAATTCGTTTTCAGTGATACCAAGGCCTTCCGTAACCAATAACCAATAACAATAACAGTTAACGTAGATAACTGTGCAATAAAAAGTAATCTAAAAAAAATAGCCACCACAAATGGGTAAAAATAAGTGTATATGATACATATAATAATTGTGAACTGTTGAGGTACTACATGAGACTATTTGAATTATGACTCAGCACTTCCGAATGAATGAATACAATTTTCAGACATCATCTTCAACAAGTACCGTGCCTATTGGCGTAGGTGATTATGTCTCTCCACAATGTTCGATCTCGCAGCTATTTATCATTTCTGTTGTTGACCTTCTGCCAAGCCATTCTCTTAAGCTGTCTATTATTTTTTTCCTCTTTGCTTCCCTCTATCACTTCGTTCCTCAATTTTTGCAGTTGTTACAATATATTCCAGTTTTTCTCATCTCATTACATGGGCAAACAATAAAGTGATGATTATTTCTTCCTAATATTGGAAATTAGCTCTCTTTTTTCTTTGACCTCTTTCAGAACGTTTTCATTACTCTTCTTAGCTGTCAGTGGTACTCTCAACATTCTTCTATAAAACCGCATTTCTGCAGACTCTAGTGATTTCTTGTCTGTTGTCCTATTGTCCATGATTCGCATCCATATGTTCTGGCTCAACATAACATTTAAGAACTATTTTTCTTGTTTCTATTGTCAAAAATGGATTGCATAGTATCTTACTCAATTTTTGGGAAGCTGATTTTGCATGAGCCATTCTGCATCTCACCTCTATTGTACATCTTCCGTCTGAGTTTAACAAAGTTCCCAAATATTTAAATCCATTTACCTGTTTTAATATTGTTCCACTTGTCTTTATTTTGCACTGTGTGATGTCTTTTCTTTGACCTCTGTCTTTTTGCTATTAAGGCTGCGTCCTTTATTTTTGCTTTCCTTCACTATAATGTCAAACATTTCTTGTAACTCATTTTCACTCTTAGCGATTAAGACTGGATCATCAGCATACCTTAGATTATTTATATTATGACCTACAAATGTTATTCCAGTCATGTCCCTTATGGATCTTAAAATAATTTCCACTATAAATATTAAACAAATCTGGTGACAGCACACAACCCTGTCTAACACCCTCTTTTATTCGTTGAAACATTCCCAATTGGTTTCCAGTTCTTATGGCTGATATTTGTTGCCAGTACATGTTCTTTATTATTCTTAGACCTTTGCAGTCTACGTTTATGCTTTCTAAAATTGTTATTATTTCTTGGTGCTATACTTAATCAAATGCCTTGGTGTAACCTATGAAATATATGTATAGATCTGTTTTCACCTTTATGGCTCTTTCTGCTAAAGATCGTATTATATAAATGGCATTGCTTGTTCCTTTATCTCTAACAAAACCACACTGTTCATCGCTAATTTCTGGACTGATTTTGTTTCACACTCTTCACATGATGATTCTTAGTAATATTTTAGTCATATGACTCATAAGGCTTATTGTGCGATGATCATCGTATTCAATCGCACCCAGTTTCTTTGGTAGGGCTATGAATATTGATTTGAGCATGTCGTCTGCAGTCTGTCGTATATATCCGTTGATGTAGATACCATTCAATATTTTTGTTATTATTTCTATTCCAAAAGCATGCATGGTTTCAATCTCTTCTTTAGTTATATTATCTGGTCCAGGAGCTG
>JAVIAB010000101.1:39383885-39551385 GCA_032433765.1 Megaustenia siamemsis | reverse complement strand
GAGAGAAAATGCTGGATAGCTTGATGTCATGGCATGGAAAACAGTCAACAACAGAACTCATTCGATGCGCTGTAGATAGAATATTGTGGAAGGACATGATCGCCACGCCAACCGGTTTGGAACATGATGATGATACGTGTACATGTTTATGTATGGGCAGTTCTCTTCTCAAAGAGGCCAACACATAAAGGGAGCTCTTTAAAAAACATCAGAAAGAAGCAATCAACATTTTTCGGGCACATCATGAGAAGAAGAAAATTGGAATACTTGGTTACAACTGGCAAAATAAAAGGAAATAGCGATCGTGGACGACAAAGAGAGAAAATACTGGATAGCTTGGTGTTATGGCATGGAAAACAGTCAACAACAGAACTGATACGATGCACTGTAGATAAAAGATTGTGAAGGGACATGATACCCTACGCCGACCGGTAAGGCACATGATGATGATGATGATGATGATGATGATGATGAAGGCATATTCCGTGACCGACCTTACAATTCCCGTGCAGGCCTTGCATAATTCATATTCAGCCTGACTAATTCCGTGTACGTTTGGCATATTCCATTACCAGAATATTGACTGCTGTTGGGGGGTGGGGGTTAATAAATATATCTAGTGTTAAAGACAATTAACTTGGGTATGATCGTAATTATATTAATACTGATTGAATTGTGTGTGTTTCTTCTTGTTGGCGTGTTCTATTTGAAGGCTATCAAGATAGCTATCAAGAAGGATATCAGTAGAAAAAAAAGGTTATCTTCATGTAGACTACTTGCTAGTGCTAGTAAATTGACAATTGATTTCACATACACTACAGATATAGCTCACTGTAGCAGCTTTCGCTGAAATGTATTTTCAGTGTAAAAAAAACAACTCTGTTGATCTTCCAATGATTTATTTAAATGTGTTATTTTATCCTGTATAACTTGTCTTTGCAGGCAACTGTAATTGTTATGTTTTGATTTAAAATGACGATTTAGTCAGTATTCTATAAGAGCATACATTTTGTTCATTGCATAATAACCAACAGGGTTATCGCGATACAGAATAAAGAAATAATGCAAAGGTCATTTTTAAAAGTAGGAAATCCTGTATCTCCTTTTCTCCTTTTTTATTGAAAGTGACATTGTGTAACTAATTGGTTACAGCTGGTTATTGACTTTAAACGCATGTCTCTTTAGTTAGAAATTAAAGGTACTCACCCGCAATTCGTAACACCGACCATAACCCCTAAATACAAAGTCACACACTCACTTTAAATATCTCTCTCTCTCTCTCTCTCTCTCTCTCTCTCTCTCTCTCTGCGATCAAGTTTCAATCAGAGTAGGATTCCATACTCTCTCATGAAGTCAGCTGTCTTTTCAAGGGAGGTGGGTGTGAACCACTTTGCTCTTCTCCAGCCTGTGTACTGGGGGCAATCCTGTAGAACGTGTTTTGTAGTCATATTGTCCAGTGTACAGTGGCATAGGCTGGTGGAACCTAATTTGAATATTATGAACATGTGATTTCTCATTCTATTGTGACCAGTGCGTAGGCGAATTATGATGACTTTATCCCTTCTTGATACACCACTTATCAAGGAGGGATCATGTCATCATACTTCGCCTACACATACTCGTATGATGTGGTATCCGTCCCTCTCATTATACTTTGGGTGTTCTCTTTTCCATTTTCCTGGTACTGACCTTTGGATTTGGCTTCATCATAATTGAGCGCATGGTTCTCTTGGAGTAATCTCCATTCCTCTTTAGCTAATTTGTCTGCGCGTTCGTTCACGTGTATATTACAGTGTGATGGTATCCACTGAATGATTACTCTCTGGAATTTATTGCATAGTTGATCCAGGGTTGTTCTCAAGTCATCTAGTTCATTGTCCTTGGAGCTTTATAGAGATGATAGTACTGACAGTGCATCAGTCAGAATCACCAATTTTTGTGCATGTTATTTGTGTGTTGATAAGCCAGTGTTGCAACATCTGTGAGGGCCTTAGTGTCTGCTTTAAAGTTATTTGAGAATTTCCCAGTAGCTTTTGACTGGTGATCTCGTCCTGGTTATTCAGCACCAAGAACACCCCCCCCCCTCTTCCTCTATTTCTGGTGGCATTTGTAGCAGAGCAATATGTGTATATGTGGGACCAAGAGTCCTGTGGGTAGGTATCGTGTATGTTTTTTTTATGCTACGTGTTTTCTTTCTGTCTCTGATTGGGTGCCTTTTTTATGATTCCTGTTATATTTTCCTTAAGTTCTGGTATTTTACGTTTCCCATGAGGAGACATATCAGATGGGTCCAAGGGTTTCGGTATTGTTTGGGAAAGTACTGGGTCTCCAGTAGTTTATTCACTGGCGATTGCAGCGAAACTGCTCCTCTTTAGTAGTACAATTCTGAAACCAGCTATTCTTTGGTGCATGGGGTGGCTAAGGAGCCTTCTATGTTTCTCCGCTTGTTGCAATATTTTAGTGACCCGTCTGTCATCTGAGGGTTGTAAACCTGTTACTGTTTCTAGAGTCTTGATAGGCGTAGATTTCATATCACCAGTGATGATACGGGCAGCTTGGTTCTGTGTTCTGTTAAATTTGCTAAGGTGTGATTTGGAAGCTATAGCCGAGGCTGTGACTCCATACTCTAGAAGTGGTCTGACTCTATTTTTTTTCTAAATTAAGGTTCTCTGTTTTATCTATCCAGCTCTGTCTTGCTGATATCATGACCTCACGTCTGTATTTGGCAGAGGCTGCCTTGTAGGCAATGTTGCTCTTTGTGATGTGTGATGTTTCAACTAGTTCTCTGACAGTTCCTCTTCTAGTCTGTGTATTTCCTTGCTCCAGTATGGCTTGTAGTTTCTTCTTGCTCCTGTAGGAATGGATTCTTTAGCAGCTCTCAGGATTCCATTTGTTAACCTCTCTACCATGTTATTGACCTTTTCGTGGGTGTTCATAGTCGCAATATATGCATCAGTGAGCCCGGCAAACTTTGCCCAATCTGCTCTCTTATAATTCCAGCGGGGAAGAGGTATTTGTAACTCCTGTTTGTCAGCAAGATCCACTGAATGTTATCTGGTCTATGGTCACTATCTCCAAGTTGGTACAGAAATGTTCTGGTTATTTTGATGGTTATGTCTCCAGTTGCAAAAGCTAGGCCGGGAGTGGATGTTTTTCATTTTCTTGAGTTGGGGTCCTCCCTAGAGTTTATGAGAAATAGGTTGTTGTCTATTTCCCATTCTTCCACTTATTCACCTGGAACATTGGTCTCCTTATATCCCTATCTTTCAGAATGGCTGCAAAAGTCTCTTATTACCAGACACTTTGATGGTGCTATTTCCATTGACTCCAGCTTCAGTATTTTGTTTTTCAGTAATTTGTCATTTGGACAGTACATGTTAAATATCCTTATACTAGTGGAGTTAATGTATAGGTCTGCACCAATGATCTCTGTCTCTCTGTTTGTGACTACATCTATCAGTTTTGCTGGTATATAATTTTAAATAAGTATAAGAATTCCACCCTTGTGACCTTCCCTGTCCTGTCTAAATGTTTGGTAGCCCCCGATCGTAAATCCGTGCTGAGGATTAAGGTGAGTTTCCTGGATGCAGGCAATGTCTATCTCCTCCTCTGCTAGTCTGATTACTAGGGCTTGTTTTTGTGGTATATTCCTACAGTCGTGGTCACTTAATGCCTTTAACTAGACGCAGGGTTGTCATTGAATAAAAGTCCAGACGTTTAAAATGTCATCAGAAACACCCACAAATGCAACGACTTTTACCCGTCGCAAAAGGAACATAAAAGATAAGATACTCGTATGATGTCAAATAATCAATGATACTAAAACAACAGCCCGGCGGTATACCATTGACAAAGACAATGAACTTTGCAGCCTACGCTTGTAACACGTTGCAACAGATAGATCAAAGATACAATAATTATTATTTCATTTTGGCGAATGTGTTAATGACATTACTCTTTTTGTGTAAACATCGTCTGATTTTTTTTGTTTTACATTTGAACATTTATGTGTTAATTTGTATTTACATTTTTTAGTTCACGGAATGATGTGTATAGTAATTTTCAAATCAAGGACAAGACCGGTCAAAATAGCTTAGCGGGCCAGTTCTGGTTCCGAACATAGCCAATCACTGCAATAGCACCACATGCTACGAGAATATACAGCTTTTATTAAGTCAACCATATAATTGTTCTTATCCAAACAATTTATGAGAACGTTTTAAACATCAAAATACTCACATTTTAATTTTTAAAAATCACGTTTTGTTCTAGACTCTGACTGCAATGCCCACATTGAACAGTTACAACGTAGAGGTAACTTTTGCAATAAAATATATTAACAAAGTTAAACTATTTAATTTCTATTCACTTGTTACTCCAGTATTTTTTTTTATGTTTGGCATTATAACGGTGAAGAAATATCATTACCATCTTTTTTTACAAGTTTTTCTTCTTTTTTTTATCATTAAAAGGTTTTCCTTTCAAAATTCTCACCGCCCATTATGAATTCTATGAAATAGTAACTCCAAGACAAATTACAATTGCTTGCTTACTAAGTAATTTACAAACAAATATTATTCAGGATGTCTCCGTTATAATTAATCAAATTTGATTTCCACCTAACCACTTGAAAAGAAGAAGCTCCTATGTGAAACTAAGATCCAGACTGTCGATGGTCGAGTGTTTCATCTACTGCCAGGTTTAGCGGAAAAACAAGGATATACAAGCATGTACGAGAAATGACAATGTGACCAGTTCATTGTGCATGATTATGTTGTTCTTACGACTCCATCTTTAGAGATGATAATCGCACGACCACAAGACTTGAACACTGATAAGGATCCCAACCTTATCTTCAGGTCCTAAACTAAGAACCAGTTAACTGTGACAAAAGAGATATTCGCGCACTGGTGCCGGACAAATTGAAACTGTTGGTAATTTCTTGTAGAATGAAATAGATTTCTTTTAGCGCATGAAACATGAACTCTCAGAATATGAGTACCCTTGTACACTACTTAATTTTGTTCTCTGTGTTTAGTGTTTCCACATAACAAATGAGGTTCGCTGTATGTTTAGTGTTTCTACATGAAAAATGAGGTTCTCTGTTTGTTTAGTGCTTCATACCAAGAAGTGAGGTTCTGTCTGTTTAGTGTTTCTACACAAGAAGTGATGCTTTCTGTCTGTTTTGTCTTTCTTTACAAGAAGTAAGTTTCTGAGTCTGTTTAGTGTTCCTGCACAAAACGCGAGGTTCTCTAAATTTGAGATCTCTTCTTGTCTTCAAGCTTTAGAGTACCACAGTGAAACTCTGTAAAAAATAAAAACATCCAGTAACTTGGAATTATTATATTTTTTATAGAAAATATACAAAGAAAAAAAACAAGCCTATTACACAAACACATGGGTGATGATATCAAATAGTGATACTGTCTGTAAGGCGTAACTCTTGTGTGCCAATGAGAGTTGACTACCTCCCCTCCCCCCCCCTTTCCAAGAATCTTTAATATGTGAATGGCATTAGAGATAAAGATGATGAAGGGCATTATTATAAACCTCTGCCATAAATGTGCACAATGAAGCTGTGCCTGAAACATAAGACGTTAACCTCGCGTTGTTTTTCTTTACTCTAGAGATACGAGTCTTCTAATGACAGATTGAAAACCACCGAATAAAGGTGCAATATTTACTCAATGGGACACTACTCTTCCGAACTGTTCCGAACTGAAATAATTTATTAAACTAACAAAATAAATAATTGGATTAAACTAGAACTTTACACATACACACACACACCACACACACACACACAAAACATTCACACACACGCACATACACACATACACACACAATGGGTGTTTAAAATTCTTTTTTTTATTCAATCACTTTGTCTTCTTAGATTAAATCCATGATTGAAACCGGCATTGATAATCTAAATAATGTAAGTTAGATCTAGCATATTGATTAATTCCAATGTATCATATACAAAATGTGAAATGCAATTTGCAAACTGGTTCAACTATAGCAAACAATGCCAGAGAATTTAAAATGTAATTGTTTTATATATTTAAGCTTTTTTTAATTCCCGCGTAGTCCAGGATGTCCTGGACAGTACACCAAAGTTAAAACATTCACTGTAGAGCAATCAAAGAGATGCATGCACTCTTGCCGCAGACACTGTCTGTCAATCGCATGTGGCATACTTTGCGACTCAGTACTGCCTCTTCCACGTTCTATGTAACCAACCATATTATCGCCACCGTTGCTGCTGTTATCCCCATCCTCATGATGAACACGGTAAAGCTACACTTGCCAGATTCACTGGCCACTTCACTGGGATGTTGGTATACCACACAACGCCAACCGCCGCGCTGTCAGCGGGATACAGAACCATCCGTGTAGATGATCGGATCTCGAGGCGAGGACACTTTTCGATGGATTCTTGTATTACGACCTCGATAGCTCTATATTCCAAAATGCGACACTCCCTGCCGAGATGAATGATGTCTTTTGTTTGTCTCAATTTTTCCCATGTTACTTATGTCAAATCCTTGCCTGCCCAAATTTCATTAGATCAAATTCTCTCTTACGGACTCTCTCGCCTCGGCCATCCATAATTGTCCTGCCCTTGGTCACAGCAAGTTATGAATCCAAGGGATGATTTATGTTCCAATAAGCCCGGACCTGAACAGATCTATGTCGCATTCTAATGTTCGGTAAGTTAAGTAAGTGCCTTATTGAACATATATGTGTATCTGAGAACCTATCGTAGGCACTAATTCTGAACCTTTTCCAACCTTCCGAACTGTGTTGACGAAAGAGTGATCAAACACTAACCATAATCCAGTGCCGAGAGCACCACTTCATGCACGAGAGAGTGAGCATACACTAACCACAATCCAGTGCTGAGAGCACCACTTCCTGCACGAGAGAGTGAGCATACAGTAACCATTATCCAGTGCTGAGAGCACCACTTCCTGCGCGAGAGAGTGAGCATACCCTAACCATAATCTAGTGCTGAGAGCACCATTTCCTGCACGAGAGAGTGAGCATACCCTAACCATAATCTAGTGCTGAGAGCACCACTTCCTGCACGAGAGAGTGAGCATACAGTAACCATAATTCAGTGCTGAGAGCACCATTTCCTGCACGAGAGAGTGAGCATACCCTAACCATAATCTAGTGCTGAGAGCACCATTTCCTGCACGAGAGAGTGAGCATACCCTAACCATAATCTAGTGCTGAGAGCACCACTTCCTGCACGAGCAAGAATAGTAACGATTGATGGAGGTTCGCCCTGGCCTAATCTTCATCGCGCTGACCCTTCACCCTGCCATTTGAATTAAATTACTCACGTGTTCAGTCAAAGAAAACGTCATATCATCAAATGATATTCCCAAAAACTTAATAGTCAGACTTCTCAAGATGGTTACACCTTTGCAATTTATGACAGTGAAGGTTTATACAGCCCACACTGCATTATATTTAACATTTCCACATACAAGCGTTATTTGATCACATGAACATGTGAACATTGTTGTTTGAGAGAGAATAATTAAAATAACTGATCCATTCTTCTTTTACTTCTTTTCTCTTTTCACTGATACCTAAAAGGTGTAGTAAAGTAAAAGTAAAGTACCCCCTTCACGCCAAGTGGCGTATAGAGAATATGGTGTTAGTGACCATACATTTTACAGACCCTCGGCACATGATTTTTGGGTAATGTGGTCGGTATTACGCCCGTGCCGCTTTACTTTCCCAGAAAAAAAATCCGTTACCCATAAAAGGCTGGGTGAACCGTAAGCCGTCGGTTGGGATCGAACCCTACCTCTTGTCCTTTGTAGTCCGGTTCACTAACCACTGAGCTATCGCGACTCCCAAAAGGTGTAGTGGTTATATCATTTGTCGTTCTTGAGCTGCTCGAACTGTTTGAATTAGTGATTTTCCTTTGTTGTTATATGTCTCTGTTACTGCATCTATCCATCTTCTTCTGGGTCTTCCTCCTGGTCTTTGCCCATGAATTCTTAAGAAGAACGACCTTAATGGTGATTGACTGATCAATAAATGAAGATACATAATATTATTGTTCACTGATCCATTACTGAAGATACATAATATTATTGTTCACTGATCCATTACTGAAGATACATAATATTATTTTTCAATGATCCATTACTGAAGATGCATAATATTATTGTTCACTGATCCATTACTGAAGATACATAATATTATTGTTCACTGATCCATTACTGAAGATACATAATATTATTGTTCACTGATCCATTACTGAAGATACATAATATTATTGTTCACTGATCCATTACTGAAGATACATAATATTATTTTTCACTGATCCATTACTGAAGATACATAATATTATTGTTCACTGATCCATTACTGAAGATACATAATATTACTGTTGACTGATCCATTACTGAACAATAATATTATGTATGTTTCTATTATTGCCAAAGAAAAATAAAACCAACCGTAGAATGTCATTTTATTTTTTTTATAATTCTTCTTTATTATTCTTATATTAAAAGACTGAGAAAAGAACTGCAGAATTCCGATTAGTCATAATGACAGGCAGTCTGTTCGAAATAATGTAACTAAAAATGTGTTCAAAAGTGTGTTGTGACAGTTGTTTCATCACTCTGAGATTATGAACTTACACCTCATTTGTTTCCCTCTTATGTCCATTCAACTGATGTTATTAAACTGACGGTTCACTGTATTTTATAATTTGGTAGAAATCATTTTAATCATATTACATATAGAACAAGAATACATACATTCCACTGACGGTTGTAGGTTTAATTACACTTAAACTACTGAAACTCATTTATAAACACGATTGCAACATATTGGTCCATGATTATATTTAAACATTTCCTTTTCATCATCTTCTGTTTCTTTATTTCCGTATTTACTTTTCAGCCTCAAGCGGAGATTTAATTTGATGGCTTTTGATTATCATCTGGCCTAAGTTGTTATCTTTCTTAGTTAAGTAATATTCCATCAATCCATCTTTATCGTGGTTTGCCCTTAGGTCTGATGTTCTCGCAACGTTTATTATAGGTTTGTTCATTCAGTTGTGGTTTGGTCTTTCCGCTTTTAACCTGGCCAAACAATTTAATATATTGTATATTTAATGGATTCTATGACGGCAATTATTCCTAACTTTTTTCTCGGCTCATTTCTAAACCGTTTAAACTGATCATGTCAAGTAAACTAGAAATATACGCTACCAACATCTACAATAGTTCTATATTTAATCGATTTATAATCGGACAGCTAGGAATATTTTATTACTAATTAACAATGATATCACTCCCAATTATATTTGTCACGTTTTAACTTTATTTCCTAGCCTCTATTAGTCAAACCATTGCTGAAATAATAAAACTGGTAATTTATGTGAAGTCATATTTATGTGTTTGTTTTAATGTGTAGTTAGTTTTTAGAAAATGTAAATAACGTATGAATAGACTATACGAACAATATCACATGTCAATTTAATACAATTATAATATCAAAATAATATCTTCGTCTGCTCTTTGTGAGTGCGGGAACGTCGTGAGGAGTAGAGCATTCCCATTTCTAAGTGGACACTGATAGTCAGTGGCTTTAGATAGACACTCATCTAACGTATTTGTCGCAGTAATATGTAGCCTTATTTTAATCAGGTTTTGTTTGATCTATGGTTTCAAATATTCCATTTCAGTATGTCACAAGGGTAAGTAACACCATTTATATTCCGTGTATAATTAACGCAATCAAAGTATAACCGACATCTCATATTTAGACTATTTCACTCACGGCATCTCTCTGTACACGCATCTGTGTTTGGAAAACGAAAGGGATAAGAACATGTGTAGATAAGGGTGATGACATAGTATACATTTGCTATAAATTTGGCAACATGGCGTCCATTTAACCTCCGAGAAGTGACGTAAACTGAGATGGAGTGGCCTCGTAACACATTCCTTGCGGCCGCTGGCTGAAGAGAGAGATTACATTATGTAGACCACATTACATATTGGATTTGACAAGTCTCTTTTAGTGGCAGGCAATAGAGAACGACACATATAAATGGGATCACTGATTTCCGAACATAGTTAAGGAGAAATTAAATCACTTCATTTCAAACTTTTTTAATGTCACCGCAGTCGAGCAATTCTATATCAGCAAATACGCTCGACACAGCAATAACTAAAATATTCGTCGTGGTTGTTTCTTTTATTTTATGTTGAACGTGTTGCCTTTTAAACAAATAGTTGCGGACGTTACTATGAACACTTCTGGGCGGATGTAACGGTCATCGCCTGCGACAATTTTTCAAACCGCTGGCGCTCAAGCTGTGCTGACTCCATAGTTGGTAAGCATGTTCGAGAATCGTTATATGCACAAATGAGATTGAGTCACCACTTGGATGACACGCACGATCTAGCTGATATGTAATTGGTAGCATGTATGACGAATTAGCGCAGTCGAAAACAGGTGATAGGTCCATCTCCAGGAAAATACAAGACCTGGCCACCATTCTACAACAGATACCAATCACTTTACTAGAATCTGAAAATGATCGACGTGCATACAAGTGTACATCCAAAGTAGAATAAACGTATTGGAAACATATTCCCGTAAAATACTACCTGTCCTGAAGACAAAATGAGAAGACACCATATCGACTTGCCAGTCACCGGAGTTACAAGTAAATAATTCCTACCTTACATTGAAGAGCCTTCCTCCCTCTGTCTTTTTTCAAAATTAATGATCGCGTTTGTGTGACGTCACTATACAATAACATAACCTGGAGTAAAGGTAGAAATAGGAAATAATGCATGAATAAAGTAGCAAACATGTGCCACATCGACAGTGAATTGACAATATCACTCAATCTTTCGCAAAAAATGAAAGACAACAGATCTCAAGATTACATATTAGATCGTTAAGGATTATGGACATGTTGGCAGAGTTTAGTTTTCTTAGAGAAACACATCCCACCTCCTAAGCGTTGTATATTATCCTCAAACAGTTTAAATATTACGGATATTTTTTACCCAGAGAATTGCGCAATACAGGCTAATTACATCACATATATCAATACAGATTGGACATGTCTTAACTTTGCAGAGTCTTAATACTCAACAGAGATACATGAAGAAGGCCCAGGAAGTGTGTCAACGGCACCCCAACGATCGCCAGTGTTGTAGGATAAAGAGATAAAGAGATAAAGATATATATAGACAGGGAGGTGTAAAACAATTACACTTTCTAACCGCTGATATAATAGCACATTACACTATCCGAATTGCAGGTAAATGTACGTATGCAGAGTTGAATTTAATTGGCACGGACCACACACAGTCCGAGTTTACGAGAAGACGGTAGAAATACCGAGGTTCCACTTCAGTTCGTGCTGTATATTTAAGGATATACACCCATAAAGCTAACCATGTCTTATTTACAAATGACAGTCAATTCTCCTCCTAGGCATACGTGTTGTGTGGCTGTTAGTATAATATCATTCTCAAACAAGGATCACAGTCGTTTAGCTCGAGAGAGATTTCTCATAGCGATGTTGGTTTCTTAAATCAGACAATTTTAATTTCTGTCAATTTTACATCCACTAACATTTACATTGTTCATATTTTCTTTTTTTTCATAGATTCATTGTTATCTCATCTGAGGTCAACCTTGTGCGTTCTCTCTCTCACTCTCTCTCTCTCTCTTTCTTTCTTTCTCTTTACTGTAACAACAACAACAACAGATTAGGCCCACATTCCTGTATTACGTGAGGTAATATAACAGTTGAAAGTGACCTTTCATTGTCAGTTTTTATTCTTTATTCTACGAGCGTTTTTTTACAGCCTTTTAGTTTTCCAAGCGCATAATAATGTTTGGAAAGCGTTATTGCTTGTTTGATTCAAAGTGGAAGAAATTCCAAGTTTGATTCCAAGTAAAATAAAGTAAATAGCTCCCGTCACGCCAAGTGGCGTATAGGGAATATGGTGTTAGTGACCTTACATTGTCTTGGTGGCATGGCATGGAAAACATTCAACAACAGAACTGATACGATACACTGTAGCTAGAAGATTGTGGAGGGACATGATCGCCTACGCCAACCGGCAGGGTACAGACCTTCAGCACATAATTTTTTGGGTAATGTGGTCGGTATTACGCCCGTGCCGCTTTACTTTCCCAGAAAAAAAATATGGTACTCATATAAAACTGATTGAACCCGGAAGACGTCGGTTGGGATTGTGGGATTGAACCCTACCCCTTGTCCTTTGTATTTCAGTTCACTATCGCAGCTCTCCAAGTGGAGGGTAATCTTTCATAAAAACATTGATTTGTCATAATCTCATTTACATATATGCAATGTTGTAACACGCAATTGCAATCTTTCTTACGACTTTACATGGGCATTTAAAGAAGGAAAAGAAGAATTAAAAGAATAATTGTCCATAGTTATATTTCTCTACAGCGCAAAAATAGAGAAACACTTGCCATGCTGCGGTAAAACTGAATCAGGGTGAGCAGGAAACGAGTTGAACACATTGTATTATAACAACTTTACATTGATTAACGATCCAAAACAGTGATGTTTGGGCCTACATATAACTTTCCTCAAAAAAAAAACAATAGAAACAAACATACTCTTAGAGATTATGTCCCATTTCTGTTGTGTGTCAGTTTATTTGTATTTTTTTATGAGAAAGACCATATGTAGGCTGAAACGTTTCAATTATATGTTGTTCTTCAGTATAAAGCTGTGACCATACACTGTATTCAGCGGTCCCTTATATTTCTCTGTCTTCACAGATCAGCAATGTGGTGACTGGGACCAATAATGTGAGTATCAGGACTAATAACTGACGTGAATGTGAGTGAGAAATTACAAAATTGCTCTTTAAGTTTTGTTTTGTTTGTTTTAAGCTTTATCCATATGTGTATCCACCTCTACGAAATGTTCGCAGCTTTAAAAGGTATAGACGGCTCCACAGCACGTAACGTTGGATATGGAAGTGTTCTTCGTCTACTTTTGAACTCCTTGTGGAGCATAGGTCTTCAACAAACACATTCCAAGCCGTTATGTTTCTTGCCATTCTTTTAAGATCGTTTCATGTCTTCCTCATCATCTTCATCTCTGCTTCTATCTGCCTTCTCCAAGAATTCCTTGGTATTCCTATTTGTCTTTTTCCTTATGGATTTAAAAAAAAGTGCCTGTTGTGTAATACTCTCAGTTGGGTTCCGTAGTGTGTGTCCTATCCAGCGCCATCGTCTTAGCCGTATCTCTTTATCCACTAGTATTGAAGTGTTAATTACTTGTGTTAGGCTTCATCTTTTTTAGATAAGGTAGCTATTTCTTGTCATCGCTGGCGCTCTTCTCCAGGGGATATATGTGAACTAGTTCATTTTGAGGCTGCATGGATCACATTACCACATACAAAGTAAAGGTTCACTCCGTGTCTTGCTATGGGTAGGGCATTATGGTGTTGGTGTTCATATTTATTTATAACTACAGCACATTTGTGGGTGATGTGGTTGATATCACGCAATGCCGCTCATGGGTGAAATTAATTCTTCTGAAATGCTGTTTAAAATCCACACCTTCAAGTCAGTGGGATAATTATTATGGGAGTTAATTCAAATTTATGTTTTATTAAAATAATTAACTACATGAATATGCCAGTAGCAACAGCAGATATGAATAAGCAAAAAATGCATTCAATATCAGTGTTACAATTGAAATATCATAGATGGATAATATCACTGCGAACCATTACAAATATTAACGAATGAGTTATCAATGCACGATGATACAATTGACACATGCATGAGAAATTATTTAAGGCATTACAAGTCGAACAATATATTAAGACAAGACGCGATAACTGAAACATGCATACAATCATACAGAAAACATAGACAGTTTCAAAATCGAAAAAAAGATAACATTTTATACAGAAAATGTATTATATTATATGGAAATACAGTGATGAAGATAACATTGAAACACGTAAAAACAGTAAAAACGATAACATTAAAATATGTCCCCCGAAAAAATCAGTCGTAAAAATAACATTGAAACGTGCATAGACAGTTGTTTCGTTTATCATAATTAGCAGGTCGCATGTCCTATGAAGAACTTTGCATACACCACAACCCGTCTAAATGAATCTCTTTTTTTCTTTCTAGATCTCCCGATTCTGCTTTTTTCATGTTCAAAGTCCCCTTGAATGTTTTAAACAGCCTTTTGCTTGAACTCTCCTGGTTGCTTTGCCCAGGAACCAATACTTTAATTAATGCACTTTTATTAAGCATGTTGTGTCTATTGACGTGGCCATACTACAATTATTTGCTCTGAAGCAAAGTGTTGATAAGCCAGTTCTTTATAATGTTTATTTTAAAAAAAAGTATATATATATATCTGCGAACAGGACTCAATCAGAGTAGGACTCCAGACTCTCACACGAAGACAGCTGTCCGTTTAAGCATGTTAGATCCACTCCGTTTAATATATAATGTATAATAAAATAATAATTAATACCTATTAAAACGTTGCACTGTGTTCTGCGCAAGTGGCCCAGTGCATCCGATTTCAGTCAGCATTTTGATCAGGTTTGCTTTCCATAGTCTTTGATTGTCCCCAATCTTACTGCAATGCAGCAGATGATCTTTTCTGTAAGGGGATTCTGCCCTTAGATAGTCGACCTACCCAGGTTTACGAGCACCATCTGCCCGATTCACTAGAGGTGACTAACTCAGACATGCGACTAGGAATATGAGGAAACTGCAATAAGGAACACTTTCATGAATAGCATTCAACTGTTCCCGCCACCTATACCGGTAAGTCACGTCCTCTTGAAAATGATGATCGTCGTAGCACTTGATGATGTTAGGCCATTGTTGTTGACTCCCAGTCGTCAAATTATCCCCGTCGCACATCAAACAGCAGACCGTAAAATTAGCGCACGGCCGGTCTAGGGAACCATTACGATGACGTAGCACACAATGTCGAACACACAATCTCGCTCCCTTTAGATTTCTGATTACTCTAGTGTTGGCAGCCTACGACGAACAAAACACTAAGCAAATTCCCCAAAGAGACAAAACTGTGGCTGACGAAGTAGATTACATTAATGAGTAACTTGGAAATAACTTGCGTCAAGGAATTCCAACAACGGTCATGAACAGCACCAATGTGACGTAAAGCGCAGATCAAGTTTAGACGGTGGAAGGTCCTAATTCACAACACTTGATTTGTCAAAAACGGACTGTTATCGGCCTAAGACCTCGCGGACTAGAACCGCCATCTTGGAGACGGAAGATCATATATATATGTATATATATATATATATATATATATATATATATATATATATATATATATATATATATATATATATATATATATATATATATATATATATATATATATATATATATATATATATATATATATATTAACCGTGTATTACCCGTGCCTCATTATGAGGGAGTAAAGAATAGTGACACTGTTACCTTCCAGGTATATCGTAAGAGGCGACTAAGGAGGTTGATAATTGGCTTGACAAACTGTCATTGTAAAAATTATTGTTATGGAAACAGAAGCAGTGGGCTCTGCTGTATGTGTCATTTTGGCACAAAAGGTTTCTGTTTATAAGATTGGGGTTCTGCCCTATGTGCCGTCTTCGGCTCGAAAGGACAATAGTTCATAGATATATAGATAGATAGATAGATAGATAGATAGATAGATAGATAGATAGATAGATAGATAGATAGATAGATAGATAGATAGATAGATAGATAGATAGATAGATAGATAGATAGATAGATAGATAGATAGATAGATAGATAGATAGATAGATAGATAGATAGATAGATAGATAGATAGATAGATAGAAAGATAGATAGATAGATAGATAGATAGATAGATAGATAGATAGATAGATAGATAGATAGATAGATAGATAGATAGATAGATAGATAGATAGATAGATAGATAGATAGATAGATAGATAGATAGATAGATAGATAGATAGATAGATAGATAGATAGATATATATATATATATATATATATATATATATATATATATATATATAGGTTAACCAAACCCCTTTTCGATTATAGGCCACGAAAAACGTCTCCCATCAATCCTTTTTTTCTTGGACATTCATTTTCTCTACTTCTCTCTAAAGCCTAGACCGAGGTCTTCTCTACACCATGTATTCATAACGATAGTATAACTCAAATCAAACTCTCACTTACTATAGTATTTTCGCAACTAATTTCAAAGACTTAGTAACTAAGGTGCTATCATAACTTAGTCCAAAGACCTATTAAGGTGCTGGCATAACACATTTTAAGGCCTTACTCGCTGTGGTGCTGGCATAACTCAGTCAAAAGATGTACTAAGGTATTGGCACAAATCTGTCACAAGAAACATAATTCAGACCGAACACGAATTTTTTGACCTAACTCATTCCACAGACTTGCTAACTTGTCGACACAACTCCAACAAAGCTCTTGCTGACGGAAACCTTCATTTGTAAAGTTTACTTTTGTTTTCACTGCATCTTTTTTGTAAACGATTTAACCTCTTATAACTCTTTTTAAGATTACCCCTTATTTTAACAAATATCTCTTACAATTTCAAGATAAGTGTATTCTCAATTCTTAATCTCCCAAGACTAATAATATAACTACATTGTTTTAGCCTAAATGAACATGGTCTTGTCACGTGTGTTTGTCCTTTCTTGATTAATTTAAATATACTATTCAATAGGCCATCACCTTGGCATGCACAACAGCCAACTATATAAGCAAACTTGCACAAACATACACATCAATGTTAATAATTATATATATATATATATATATATATATATATATATATATGACGTATATCTATATTTATATACGAAGCAGTGATTATAAGGTGCAGGACGATTGGGGGTGTGTGGAGTCGAGGGGAAAGAGAGAATGGTTAACTAAAATAGAATCGTTGTGTCCACGGGGAAAAGTGAGAAATAGTTAGTAGAATAGATACATCGAGTCTCACGGGGAACAGTGAGAAATAGTAAGTAGAATAGATACATCGAGTCTCACGGGGAACAGTGAGAAATAGTAAGTAGAATAGATACATCGAGTCTCACGGGGGAAATAAGACGCAGTTAGGAGTGAGGCAGAAATATAAGGCGGAATATGATTGGTTGGAAGGGGTGGAGTGAGGAAAAACGATACATTAAAGTGAGTCGAGATTAAACGAGTGCTCAATGCGGACGGTGGTTCTGTTGCCAACAAAATCACCGTCCGCATTGAGCAATCTTTGAGACTTTTTTGCAATTCAGAACCTGCGTCTTTTTTCAGGTTGGTAAAGCAATGAATAACGTATGGAAAGTAAGTATAGTGATCTGGAACTCTGAGTGAAATATGCTAACACAAACACGTGCATATTTTCAGTGCATGGTCAGTTAGTTGGTTTATTAGTTGGTAAATTAGTTGATTTTGCTTGCTTGCTTGCGTTCGCCCGATGACTAAAGTATTCTAGAGGATTCTGGTAGACTAGAATATTCATCTTCATCATCCGCCCTTAAAATGATGTTAAGTGGGCGTGTCTGCGTTGTGTTGTGGTTTGCAGTATAACTGTGGTATTTGCGGCTTTCGGCCAAACACATCCGACTTCAGCACGATATTTTTGAATACCGAGTTGTCTTCCCTCTTCGATCCCTCTCGCTTGGCCAGGCTAGACATGTTAGTCTGTTACTAGAGGTACCGCAGAGAGGTGGATCAGTGTCTTGATGGTTCTGGTTCATCGATCCTAGCGCAAGCCATCAGCTATTATTAGTAGTTGATATAAGCTACTTAATAATTTAGTTAGTGTCTGTTTATTTACAAATCTTCCCCCTCTTGCCCAAACCAGGAAGTTAATAAGCCTTTTTAGTTAATTATGTTGCTTCTTCTACTTCTACATTTGAGCTCTCTGTGGAGCATAGGTCTTGAAAAAAACACTTTCCAATCCGTTCGGTTTTTGCCAGTATTTTAAGATCGCTGCATGTATTCCCAGTCATCTTCATCTCTGATTTTATGTCTTCTACCAGGATTCCTTGGTCTTCCTCTTAATTGGTAGCTAGTATATATATATATATATATATATATATATATATATATATATATATATATATATATATATATATGAAGTCAGATATAATGTATGATTCGTTAACTGTTTAGTCTAAAATATTGATGTCAAAAGTATTATTGTGTTTAGATATATGTAGTTGTCATTGGTATGTTCTGGTTATACCATATGGTTATGGTTATAGAAGGCTCCGGTTTCACTGCGAATGAATTAAATTCAATAACTGCTAAACCGCCGTGTCAGTGGAATCATTCCAATTAAAATGTCATCTCACAAACAAAGAAAGGTAGCTGCAGTCCCTATCATAGCAGTCTGATTACACGCCAAAAGGCATGAGGCCAAACCGCACATAAATTGAGTACTGCCATCTGTTCCCCGTCATACAACATCATTATGCATCGTAAGAAATCGCAATATTGTAATAGATCAACACGGATGAAACGCACAGCTCACAGTGTGCACATAGCACTAAACTCAGTAGCTTCTGCATCAAGCCGTACTTGTAATATGAGGAAAGAGCAACAAGGAACACTTTTCAGTAACATCCTTTATCAGTTCCTGCCACCTATCCGCCATATTGACAGGTATTACACTGGTGAAATATGCTGCAGTCAATACATTATATACTTTAACTCACAGTGTAGAGGATTTCAGATCACATGAACGTAATCTGGTTCACAGGCGAAGATCCCAACAGTGGAAGTTCCTATCTATACACTTATCTGCATTCACAAGATAGTATTGGCAATCTTTCCGGCAAAAAAAAACGTGACAGTGAACGTTGACGCAAACATGACAACATTGTTGTGTCGTTAGTTGTCACTCTGTGTTGTTCTTTTCCTTGTGTCCTTCCTCTTGTGACTTTCAGCGTCGATGGGAAATTAATTTGCGATCTCTTGCTGTTTTTTTTCGCCTCTTCTGCTGTTATGTTTCCTAGTGCTTCTAATATTCCATCGATCCATCTTATTCGTGGTCGATTTTTGGGTCTGGTATTCTCAAAACGTGTATTTAGGGCTGGGTGTATTGTGCTTTGATCACTCTGCCTTGTCACGTGGTCAAACCATTGTGTCTGGTATGTCTTTATATATTCTGTGGCGGGGGCCATTTCTAGCTCGTCTCTCAGTTCTTCGTCTAATTTTGTCTCTCAGGCTGTTTTCTGCCCCTCGTCTAACACATTTAATTTCAGTAGTGGTTATTTTCTTATTGTTCTTGCATCTATGGTCCATGCGTGTTTTTCAATTAGAAAATAAAAAAAATAGATGATGATGATTCTGATGATGATACTGGTAACAATTATGTTTTACACTCACGTATATCACGAATGACATGGCGTAACATACATCTATATGAATAGACCACTACTCGAATTGATCAATATCGTTGTCATGACCATGTTGAAGTGATGTAATTGGACAAGCAAGAGATTATTCTCATCAACATTCACACATAACGACAATGTTAGTAGAAAAGTTAGTCTATACAGGGTCTGTTAAAATATTCTGACTGATACAAAAATACAAGTAGTGAACTTGATATATGTGGCATTTACAAATTAATGAGGAGACCTCTGTGAACAAAATTATGATCTTTAGAATGACGTCGTCAAGTGATGACCAATTCATGGATCATCTACTTTACTCAGTGAAGTGCTGCATACATTTATTATTGTTACTGGTGTGAATTGTCAATTTCTGGACGAATCACGTAATTTAAATCAGCGACAGTTCGTGGTGTGTATTTTTTATTTGTCTCTGAGGTGCGCAAAGATGAAGGAGGTGTGTGACTGTAGTAGTTCAGTGGTTAGTCTAATAAACTACTTAGACCAACAGACCGATCGATCCTGATTGATGGCTTTCAATCCTTTTCATGGGACGGAATGACGCCACTGACGTAAATCTGACGACGTTACTCTAACAGTAAAGCGATATTAATATTTTGATACGGACACCATTTTAAGTCATTAACAAACGTGGGGCTAATACTTCATGTTAATGTGTCACCACTGTGGGAAATAGTACGTCCTTCACGTGTAGCTGACCCCTGTCATGAAAGTTCCCGCTGTGTGGGATGTTAAATGACAATTCCTGACAAATGTTGATGCCATGAAAGTCCTAAATGCATGGTGTATTAAATGAGATATCCTGGGAACATAATGATGACCCATGTCATGAAAGTTTCCACTTTATATAATGTTGCTTTAGCCTGTTGAAACCAAATTAGAATGTAGTAGAACACAAAGCCTGCCGACTTGGCGATAAAAAATTATTTGTACTTTCCTATTAATGCAAGTATCTCCCAGTAGGGCTGAATACTTGTGTTGTAGACAATCAGAATATCGCCTTTCGTGGAAGACACTACTGCAATAGCCAATTTTTTAGTTGGCTGCGTGGCAGTGTACCAAGCGTTCGGCTTCTCGTGGCAAGGTGCGGTGCCACTGAGTACGGGTTCGATCCCACTTCGGACCATATATTGTTCTTCGTTTTTTTCTATTGTTGTTTGTCTGTCAATTTTTCCGAGTGCTAACACATACTTCTTTGTTCTATTATTCCCTATTATCGCCTCGGAAGTTCCCCATATAATAATATTTATGTATTATTATTTGTACCTAGTCTAGAGGTACCTTGCCACCGCATGACACAAAGCACCATGGTTCAAATCCCACTAAAGCGATAGTAATTTTTTTGTTAAAATTAAGAACAATATAATCCGCGATTTCTTTAAGATGACGTTACCCTCACCCAATATCTTGGATAGTGAGATCCGATGTCGAGCCATCTCGAGGAACTACAATAAGCAGGGGGCCCTTTGTGCACTCTCACACGTTAAAAAACCACAGGCATTTAAAATAGAAATGACTATAAATATAACCGTTGCCCGGGCAAAAATGTCAGCAGAAACAAAAAACACCTTGGATCCCGTGCCGTGTTACGGAGTTTGTTCACGTTGCCAGGATTCTCCTTTATGTTCTGATGATTGAGAAGGATTTGAGAGGGATATCGGATCATCTATGTATTCTCTCGGTGCGCAGTGATAGTGATCCTAACAAAAACAACATCATCCTCCTGTAGTTGTGGAAGTAATAATCGTGACTGAAAATATGTCTCATGGCTCTCTCAGAAAGAAGGTGAGTAGTTGAGGACAGGTCCCTGACTCGCGAGATCTTCACTCAAATATAATCCACACGGATTCAATATGTTCTTTCTTTGATCCCTCGGTAGTCTCTCGGTTATATTTATTTAATACTGGTCCCACAAATCAGAAGTGGTGTACCCACAGACGAGACTGTGTTCTCTCTGGGAACTCGCCTACGTAAGAACCTTGATATATGGTCAGAACATTCGTTAAGCAGTAACAATTGATTCGTCACGTTAAAGAATGTTTTTGCAACAATTGCTCCATACTGACCGATACGTTGCTCAGTTGAAGATGAAATGCAACAGTTGAAGATGAAATGCAACATTTGAAGATGAAATGCAACAGTACAGCACCATCATTCTACCAATATTGCCTACATCGCAGTAACTACCCATATCGCCTACATTCTAGTCGACCTAGTAGACGTTATATAATTCCAACGTTTTGTCGAACACTATGTTTACACAACAGTTGTTAATACATATCCACTTAGCCTTCCTTCAGTCAATGATTATAACATAGTATATAATTGCAACCAAACTTGTTTTACTTTAAAATAAAACGTGTGTTTTCAAAACCAGTTGGAATCAACGACAGGCAAAGTAAGTGCATGAACTAGGAATAAAATATAATTGATACGTCTGGGTCCTTTATCTTTGCTTTCTTTCATTATAACGTCTAACATATATTGTAACTCATTTTCATTCTTAGAGACTAAAACTGTATCTTCAGCATACATTTGATTATTTATATTATGACCTCAGATTGTTATTCCAGGCATGCCCTTTATGGATCTTAAAATAATCTCACTATATGTATTAAACACATCTGGTTACAGCACACAACTTTACAAAACACCATATTTTACTTGTTCATACATTCCCAAATGATTTCCAGTCCTTACGGCCGCTGGTTGTTGCAATCACATATTCTTCATTATTCTTAGATCTTTGCTGTCTACGTTTATATCTTGTAAAATTTTGATAATTTCGTTGTGCATCACTCTGTCAAATGAGTTTGTATACTCTATGAAACATAGGTATATATATGTTTTCATCTCTATGTCTCTTTCTACTAAAGATCGCGTGATGTATATGGCATTGCTCGTTCCTTTACCTCCAACAAAACCACACCAAAAATATTAGCGATATATTAATCATTACATTACGGAATATAAAATGACAAAGACACGGATATGCTCCGGACATTTATGTCTGACTGGTTTATTGTATATACCAACACCGCATTATCATAACAACAAGATTATGATTGCTAGATCATAACACCAGCGTATGTAGTTTAACAGTGCTAGATCATAAAACCAGTGTATGTAGTTTTACTATGTACAATCTAAACAACATTGTCTATGTAGTTTAAACGTGAACGATTATAACAGTGTATGTAGTTTAAACGTATACGATTATAACAGTGTATGTAGTTTAAAGGAATACGATTATAACAGTGTATGTAGTTTAAAGGAATACGATTATAGCAGTGTATGTAGTTTGAACGTATACGCTTACAACAGTGTATGTAGTATAAACGTATACTATTATAACAGTGTATGTAGTTTAGCAGTGAGAATTATAACAACAGTGTACTGAATTTAACACTGTAAATTATAACACAAATGTATGTAGTTTAACAGTGTGAGAGCGTACCATCAGTGTATGTAATTTAACAGTGTAAGAGCGTACCATCAGTGTATGTAGTTTAACAGTGTAAGAGCGTACCATCAGTGTATGTAGTTTAACAGTGTAAGATAATAACAGTGTACTTAGTTTGACCTTCTGTCTCTCCTTTATACAATACCTTTTACCTATGGTGTTTTACACTTCTTTTCTATTTCTTTCTATTCATTCTTCCAAAATGGCATTATCTTACGCACTTTCATATTTTCCTTTCCACTCCATTCTATTTTGCATTCTCTTAAAATTGCTTTGCTTAATTTTTTCACTTACCAAAACAACCATAAAAAAATTATTGATTCCTTCTGAAATTTCGTTTATTGTTTTTGCTCTGTTTTAGACTATCACAGTCTCTCTTTTATCCTGCAATACTGGTCGTGATATCCCGCTATAAAACATGTTATATGAGGCATTCGTTCATTTCTGCTGACCTAAATAACAAATCAGATTTATATTTTGTTTTAAAATGGTAAGTACACAAGGGCACTAAATATCTCAATTAAATGTGAAGCGTATTGCAATAGTGTGGTATTTTGGTTAGAGATTTTTATACCACTGATGGCACCATGTTTGAAACAGACAGGAAATCTGACATTTTTAGCGTTACGGTGTCCAGCATGAGAATGGAGATAGAAGCAGCAACGGCGGCGACAACATACCTGGTCACACAGAACATGGATCACATAGTTTTGGGAACTGACTCGCAATGATTGTTACATAAGATTAACATATAGTGTATGCAGCAGGAGTGGATGCAGCTTATGGAGGATTCTAAAGTGAACGCTCTAACCAGGGTGTAATGTCCGGGTCACGCTGGAGTACATGGCAATGAAATAGCCGATACGCTCTCTGGCAGCCCTGACACTGATTGTGGCCTCACTTTGGACAGAGGACACCTTAAAGTCTGGGTGGGACAACGATGTATATATTTATAGACTTAGGAGTCTAAAGGTGGAAAATGAATATGGAAGATTCGGAGTGTTTAGTGGGAAAAGCTGATGTATCTATAGTCAACAACTTACAGGAATAATCAATCAGCATACTGATCGAGAAATGCTGGGACGGGGCGGTGGAGCGGATATGGGGATGTGCCGGCTGATATAAAACTGATTCCATGAAGAGAATAAAATACCTTTCGTTTGAAAACTTTTTTTCTTTCTAAAACATCTCTTAGACTATACAATTTTTGAACTCAATTGAACGGGTAAGCATTTTTATGAAATGATGTATTTATGATTATAAGAAAAGTATGAGTGTATTGGTTGCCGTTGTACGGGTTTGTTTAAACAAAATTGAGTAATCTCGTTGCTTTGTCATTCACACTGCCGGGTCGGTAACGTTCGTTTTAATATTAAAAATAGTATATGTGTTGACAAATATTTTTATTAATGTACATGTGTAAACATGCGTGAGAGTGAGAGAGAGAAAAGAGAGAGAGAAGGAGAGAGAGGAGAGAGAGAATGAGAGAGAGAGCTTCTATGCCACCAGTGCAAGAAGCTGGGAGGTTAATGAGTTAAATTACCATCTACAAGACTGGGTAGTTCCAGATTGTTGGTTCATGAGTTCACGCATCCTTTAAAGGGAACTGGAATTTTCTTGGAAAAATAGGGACGACCTAGAGTTTCGATCATTAAAACTAATGCACGGCGTCGTTGATAAATAACGACACATCAGAGACGTTACAAATTTGACTTAACAACTGGAAGGAGCCATCGACTTTACGCCTTCTCTTTACACTGCTGTCAATTCATACAACCAATATAACTAGATGGATAATAATAAGAATTGCACACAATTTTAAACAGCGTGAGTTGTATGTACACGTCACATGCCCGATTAGCATCATTGCATGTTATTGACTTGTACATGAGGTGGGTAGCTCATAATGCTTAGATGCTGTCAGAATGTATGCACGAAATATGAACGTTTTTGAAATGCAACAATACACCAACAAAAAACCATTTTAATCCAATGTTAGAAACGAGTCATAATATATGGCTGTGAAACATAGATCATCATCATCATCATCATTATCATGTGTCATACCGGTTGGCGAAACCAAGCTATTCAGTATTTTCACTCTTTGTCGTCCACAATCTCTCTTTCCTTTTATTTTGCCAGTTGTAACCAAGTATTCCAACTTTCGTCTTCTCAGAAACAGATATCAATAAAAATAACAAGGAATTCCTGTATCTGATGGCCCGGGGTTGTTCGCGTCAACGTTCAGTGTTAGGTTTTTTTTGCCGGAACGATGGTTAATTCTTTTGAATGCCGATACATGTATAGATCTGAGGTTCCACTGTTGAGATATTCGCCGGTGCAGCGGAATACATGAATGTGAACTGAAATCCACTAAAGTCTTCGCAATAGTGTGTTTTCTGTTGATTGCAATATACGACATCATTGGAATACCACTCAATATGGCGGATAGGTGACAAGAACCATTAAGGCTTAGTCTGAAAAGTATTTCTTCTTGCAGTTTCCTCATGTTCTAAGTCCGTCTTGCTGCCGGAGTGACTGAGTTAAGTGCTATGTGCACACCGTGAGCTGTGTTTTTCACCCGGATGTTTTTCTGTGTGTTTCGATATTGCGATTCCTCGCGATGATTGATGATATCTTATGACGAACAACTGTTCAACTGCGTTCAATTTCGGTGCCACTTTGGCCTTTTGTATTTTGGCGTGTGCTCTAGCTTCTATGATGGTGACTGCAGTTGGCTTTCTTTGTTTGGATCCTTGAATGAGATGAGTTTTAATTCCGATGATTCCACTGACACGGGCTGTGAAGCAATTATAGATTTTAATTCGTTTGCAGTGATACGGGGCCTTCGATTAACCATAACCATAAAAATAACACGTTACAAAGATACATACATTCATTAAAGGTGGTTTACGCAGAATAAAAGGAAGGCAATGACAGAACAAAATCACTAACGTTAATTATGAGAAAGTATCATTCAAATACAAGTGGACAAAGCGATACAATGAAGACGATGTAGCTGCATATGACACACACTACGTAAGCAAACTGAGTGTATTATTATCTGAGTAATAATCATGAGAAGAAACAAAGAGGAATACCAAAATGTACTTGGTAAAGACAGGTGGAAGAAGAGATAAAAAATTATAATTAATACATGGGAACATCTTAATAGAAAGGGAAGAAACAGAGCGACGTGGAGAGTATTTTTTTTTTTTAAATCTGTGCTCCACGGGAGCTGAGAGAAAGAAGAAATATAAATCCATACAGTATATCATATATATATATATATATATATATATATATATATATATATATATATATATATGATTTTTGTTTTAGAACCATCTGTCCTGAAGTATATGCACTTGCAATGTACTTCTGAATGGTTTTGTTTTGATGATGATGATGATGATGCTGTCGCCCGATGATTTGAGGTATTCTAGCTGATACGAACCGTAGACTTCCTCCTCGTCATCCGCCCTTAAAAGGACGTTAAGTGGACGTAGTTACGTTGTGTTGAAGTTTGCAGTGTAACACTGTGATATCTGCGCCTTTCGGCCCAAGACATCCGACTTCAGCCGACATTTTTGAGTACCGGGTTTGTCTTCCCTCTTCGATCCCTGCTCGCTTGGCCAGACTAGACAGGTTAGTCTGTTTCTGGAGGCACCGCGGAGAGGAGTAGCAGGGTCTGGATGGTTCTGGTTCACCGATCCTGGCGCAAGCCATCAGTTATGAGTCACTGACGACTTCCAGCTCTGGTGCTGGGTGGGGCGCGCCTTCGCCTTGTTTTGAGAGGTAGTAAGTGGGATCAAAGAGAAAAGGCAACTCGGTAATCACACATGCCGTGCTGAAGTCAAAGACGCTTTTGGGTTAAAGGCGCAAATAAACCACAATACGGCACATCTGCGCCACTTAACGTTATTGCACAATAGGATGACGAAGAGAACTATCAATCCCTTCAGAAATCATCGGGCGAACGTCATTAGTAAAGAAAGAGAAATAAAATACATCAATCCGTGTTGTACTAAATATATAACTCAAGCTTCAAAATGAATTGTAAATTAAGTTCCTATGTCCTGTATTCCGTCATGTTCAGATAAAACCTTCACCTCTTCCTGAATCACTTGTATACTGCATTCATTATGTTCATGGCACCTAGTGTTTCTCGCACATGCTTTATCAGGGGTATGCATATTTAATTCCCTCAAATCAATAACAGTAAATACATTCATGTGACTGCCGATATATTTATATTTTTTTAGAAATACAAATAACGTGTAGACGGCAGTACATCCACTCAGGTGCAATATTAATGCTGTGTACAATGCGTTCGTAGCTATAGAAGCAAACACTGCGAAGTAAATTACATTAGCAATGTGATTATAAACTTACCTCCCGCTATCTCCAGAATCTATCTGAGCAAATACACAATATGTATTTTAACATGTTACATTTTTAAAACAATGTTTTTAATATATTACATGTAATTTAATGTTATGTATTACTAGAAAGCATTGCTCATGAAACAAAGATTCAACAAAGGAAACCTAAAAGTAAGTAAATGTGAACGTTTCAGTATTTGAGCAATTATAATACAAACCATGATTTCGATCAGGGGATTTTAAACTGATATGAGTGTGTTATTTTAATCATGTAGTGGTGTATTCTTCTACTGTGCTACTTCTGTTTTATGCACCTCTTGCGTTTTACTTATGGCTCAAGTTCACCTCTACAGGTTTAATTATGTCTTATGCGCATTTGTACTGTTTTACTTCTATATTGTGTGCACCTCTGGTGTTTTACTTCCTTCTGGTATGTACTTTTGGTGACCCTCTTCTGTCATGATGTCAACTGTTACAATGTTAATTCTATTTTAATGACTATTGATACTATTTCACATCTGTCATGATGTATACCTCTGTTGTTTTACTTACTCTGGTGTCTATAAACATGCTGTAATTATTGTCAACGCGTACTTTTATTATTAAATATTTGAAAAGAAGGTAAGACCATTTTAGAACCTAAATTAAGCGAAGCACAAATGGGTTTCAGAAGGAACAGAGGGTGCACCGATGCGTTGTTTGCTTTCAAACAATTAACAGAAAATTAAATCGAATACAATTAAAGACTATACACTACAGTCTTACATCAAGAGTAAGTTTTGATCGAGAACAAATAGAACAACTTTAGGGCATACCTACAAGTTATGGTGTTAACCAACGTTTCATCAACATGTGAAAAGGCCTTTTTGGCAAAAGTAAGTACAATAGCAGATTATACAAACCCCTTCAAAATCAAAACAGGAGAAAATCTTCATTTACATAAACTACATGTGCAAACTGGTAAACCCATCCAAAAGGGACGAAATCAACGAGTTCCTTATAGCAGATGAACAAGATTTGATGCACACGAAAACTGAAGACATACAAAAACACTTTTTTGTTTACGTTGACTGTTTTACTTTTAATTTTTCCGAACCGTCTATAAGTCGACATTAACTGGCGAAGTGACACACACGTCTGGTTTGTTTGTCATTACCTTGATTGGACAATCTCCTATCCTGTTGCCTGTCTATAGTGTCTAGATTACGTTAGGATTGTCATAACCCGTGTTTGTAAACTTTAGTCTTACAGAGTTGTACGTTTTCAAGATTTAATCTTGTATACATTCATTTCGTTTACCTCCTTTCGTAACATCTCTACCTCTCCTCTCGGCCGTTGTGCTAACACACATTTTTCTACAACATGGCTGTATCTACAGATCACCTCTTGAGAGCTGGAGATGATGCATAGGCATGCATAGACATGTTAACTCAACGACCATTAACGGCTAACACTGAGCTGTCTAAATAAAGATCCTCCAAATCTCACCACTAATGGCGTAAATGGGTTGAACTGAAGGATGCACTCTCACTAACATCACAATGCAAAGTGTACGGCGGCGATATTTGTTGATCAAATTTGTGCTCTCCTGTTGAAAGTCATTTCACTGAGAATCACTATGTAAACATCAGCCCCAAGACTATTTAGTCCCCCTCTGACGTTCTTCTACTTAAAACAACGCAGGGGAGACGTAAAGGAAAAGGTAGAGACTTGAACCGGCGTCTTAGCACGCGATTATACACCCATATGTGCTCGGCCGCCTATCCAGAAATGTTCGGATATTCTGTACAGTGTCACCTCAAGCATCGAAACTCACATGCGAAGCGACATTCCTCACATTCCCAGGGTAATACCCTGATACCCATTTCTGCCAACGGCTGGGTCGACCGTGGGGGTATTTTTTTTCAAACCACGAGAACAGTTCACACTACTCCCAGCAGGAATCGAACACGGCTTGTCCGAACATCGGTAGTCCAGTCGAGTGGTTTTCCCAACTAGGCTACCGAGGCCCCATAGATAGCAGACGTAACACGCTAAGAGATTAGCACTTCAGCCCGATGATTTTAATTTTTTTTTTACAATTTCTTGCTGTTCAGACAAGTTCATAAACTTCCATGGAATCTGGGTTGTCACCCACGCTACATTATTAATAAATATTGTCTTCATTACTTTGCAGCTATATTAGATATATGGGGTTAAGGCAAAGAAATGCAAATGAATGCATAAAATGCGAAGCTGCAGTAATTAATTATGAATATATTAGATACAATAGGAATTAGTTATGAATATATTAGATATACCTGTTTTAACTTATTCAATGGGACATTTCATTGACGAGACTAGGTATGTAACTTTCAAGTGAAGCTTCCTCAATTGAGTCACATGTATAGTCTACTAAGTGACAAATCGCTGATTTTTTTAATGGGTTTGTTATATTACAAACCTACACATGTCATTTATAAAGATGCCATTATGACGCAAAAGCCGTTGATTATGGTGCATATTTGTACTGTACAATCCAATCTCGGTAAGTACGTACAGTAAATGTACACCGTAGGGAGATCTATAACCGTCCATTATCTCGTTTTTTTCCTTTTCAACATCTAACAACACGCAATCTTTTTAAAACAAAACATATATTTTTCTTTTTACTAAAGTGTTAATTTTCTTTCACCAAGGTTACAGATAGTTCGTTGGAAGGATCATTTAATCATGTAAGATATGTGACTCACCATATTTGAATAAATAAATGATAGAGGGACTTTTACAAAATGTATACACGTTCCGAACTTACCGTCCACATTAATGTTGTTACAGATCACCATGACAACGTGTTGACGTCCAGTCATTCGTTCTAATCTTTGGTGAACACGAAGATTACGTGGTATTGGAGTCCAGAATGGGCATATCTACAATGGCGTCATGTCTACAATACAAATTCAGTTAACTCCATCTTGTTGTCAGGCCCTGTCTGTGGCTGAGTATGCACTGGCTATCCTGACATTAAGAAATAAACAGATAGAAAGACTGGAATACAAAATGATGAAATATGCATTAACGTTATGTAAAAAAAGTAAAGTAAAGTACTCCTGTCACGCCAAGTAGCGTATAGGGAATATGGTATTAGTGGCCATCCATTTTACCGTCCTTCGGCACATGATTGTTAGGGTAAGGTGGTCGGTATTACGCCCGTGCCGCTTTACTTTCCCAGAAAGAAATCCGGTGCCCATTAAAGGTTCGGTGAACCTGGAAGTCGTCGGTTGGGATCGTACACTACCTCTTGTCCTTTGTAGTTGTGTTCAATAAACCACTGAGATATATCGGCTCTCATTATCGTTATGTGCACATAACATATATCCAGCGCGATGCGTTATCTCTTTAATTTATTTTATCATTGTAGATACATCGTCCATGTGCACGTAATCAACCGTCGAATTATTGCAGACTCACATCATTCTCTAAACACCTAATTTAGGAATACGAAGGTCATCATGATACAGATAGGGAAAACATGGATGGGGAAGCTGGAGGAACAGAAAACGATATCAACATATTGATATCAAAAGCAAGAGGAGCTTTTGTTGCACTGGGAAACATATGCTAAGTCCAAAGAAATTTAGTTAGATACTAAAATACAAATTGTCAACTCCAATGTTAATTCGGTCCTATCATGCTGAAGTCGGATGTGTTGGGTCGAAAAGCGCAAATATCACATATATACTGTAAACCACAACATAACGCAGACACGCCCACTTAACGTCTTTTTTAAGGGCGGTTGATGAAGAGGTACACTCCTTTAGTCATCGGGCGAACGCAAGCAAGCAAGCAAGTCGGTCCTATTATATGGCTGTGAAGCATGGAGAACAAGAAAATTGACAATCATGAAGATACAGACATTCATTAATGGATGCTTACGCAGAAAAAAAGGATGGAAATGGCAGGACAAAATCACTAACATAGAATTATGGTAATGTACCAGTCAAATATCAGTGGATAAACATATACAGGGAAGATGATCGCGCTGGATAGGACACGAACTACGGAAGGCAACTGAGAGTATTACACAACATGCCCTTTTCGGAATCCCCGGGGGAAAAGACAAAGAGTAAGACCAAGAAATTCTTGGAGAAGACAGATAGAAGCAGAGATGAAGATGCTGGAGAAGACATGGGATGATCTCAAAAGAATTACAAAAAAGATAACGACTTGGAAAGTGTTTGTTGATGACTTATGCTCCACAAGGAGCTAAAAAGGTAAATTAAGATTAAGAAGAATATAAAACGTCCTGCGCACGTAACCAACCGTTGGATTGTTTCAGATTCACATCATTGTCTATACGCCGAAATTATGAATACGAAGGGCAGCATGATAAAGAAAGGAAAAACATAGATGGGGCAGGCTATTTATATTGCTTTGTATGTGCGTTCGATTGAGAGCATTGAACTCGGTAACAAATGGATGGAAGCCCGGTCCGAGTGTATGGAGTCTTTTCCAGTAGTCATAAAATTAAACCGAGAAGGTAGAAAACAAAGCCCTTTGTCGAATGAGGCGGAATGCACACTTTTACATTTTAGAAACCTTCTGAGAGTGACGCAACCATTTTCATAGATGGTTCGTAATTTAGCACGTAGGGGTGGTGGGATTGAAAACTGTGAAGAAATATAAGATAAAGAATACAGATTGATATTATTATGGAGGGAAACTTCAATGCCATAGATCAGCGAATCATTTAACTCTTTCCGTATGTTTCGCCGCATAGTGCCTCACTCTCTATTGATTAGTGTGAAACGCCATTAAACCATAATCATTTTATATGTCTTGTATCATTTTGGTATTGGTAAATATAATTCCTTGCTCCATTAATCTAAGAATACATATATATTATGTTATATGTTAGATAAATGTATACTATGTACATTAATTCTTAAAAACATGACAAATGTTGTCTCTGAAAACCTTTCCGTTGCATTGATAAAAAAGCTTCCGTACGGAAAGAGTTAAGGGAAAGCAGTATGTCTAAAACACTTGGAAAATATATTTTCACACAACTTCTTTAGGTCGCTTAGTTGGACGTGTGCTCTAGTCAGATTTACTATAACAAGGCTCCTTGTCTAAGAGTACGGGTTTGGTCCTGCTTCGGGCTTTTCTATTGTTCTAGTCATTTTCCGATGGTTATTTTTTGTTCCGAGTGTTGTAAAAATACTTCTTCTCCTGAAATAATTCGTTTATCTATCGTCTCGGAAGTTTCCCTCAATAATAATATGCATTTATTGTTATTACTCTCCAGTCTAAACCACTGAAAACTACTATTCGTTCTGTTTCGTTCTATAACTATTTGTCTGCAACGGGTGTTTTAGTTATGGTTATGGAAGGCCCCGGTATCACTGCAAACGAATTAAAATGCATAATTTGTTCAACCACCAGTGGAATCATCCCGATAATTTGTCTCATCTCCCACACAGAGTAAGTTATCTGCAGTCTATATCACAGCAGTCTCAGTACACGCCAAAAGACATTTGGCGAAACGGCACGCAAAACGAAAACATCCATCTGTTTCCGTCATAAGATATCATCATTCATCGTAAGAAAGCTGAATATCGAAACCGATTGAAACGAATGAAACGCACATCTCATGGTGTGCACAGAGCACTTAATTCAGTAACTCCTGCAGCAAGCGTGACTTGGAATATGAGGAAACTGCAACAAGGAACACTTTTTCGGACACAACCTGTAATGATTCCTGCTACCTATACGCCATATTGACCAGAAGTTTACGTCCTCCAGTAAAATGTTGATCGCCATATTTTTTTTTAATGTATAGCGCTTGATAATGTTAGGACATTGTTTTTGTCGTCAAATCCAAATACATGAAACACAACTCGTCAGTCCTCCACAATCCGGAAGTTACGTGTCTAAATAGGAAAATACAGATATGTAATTTGTTCCCGAGACTTGTTCATAACCTATGCTATAGTCATGAACAAACATGTATGAACAACATCGCCAATGATAGCAACTGTTTTTTAGGTTGATTAGTTGACTGTATTCTCTACCGCAGGTTTCTCGTGGCGAGGCGATGTTTCGGCATGTTAGATCCTACTTCGGGCTGTCTATTGTTCCTTTTCATTTTCTGTTGTTGATTGTTTCAATTTTTATTGTAAGTGTTGTAAACATACCTCATCCCCTTAAATGTTTCACCGTGAAGGAAGACTGCGATGCTTTCCCATTGACTACAATTAGTTCGGCGAGAAATTATGGCCGTCACTAGATGGCATGGTTTAGGCTTGAGACTTATAATCACATGTGTTTCCTCAGCGATTCAATGAGTAGGTTTCGAAAGTTCACAACTCTATGGATCCGCACCAGTGGTTTGAGTCTCCGGGAAAGACAAGTCTGTCAAAAGTAGAATTCATTTTCATGCTAGAGTACGCAGGTATATGAGGTATGAGGGTGCTGCAAAGCTTTCTAATTTGGTTCATGCTGAGTGTGACCGGACAATCAATGACTGGCGTCGCATTCTGAATGTTCTCGGAGACGTAGAATGAAAAAAACAGACTAAAAACGCCACTGAATCCAAAGCCTTAAACACACATCACAGATCTGAACATTATTTCAAGTTAAGAGATGTCAGAAGAGAGCCAAATAATGCTGGAAAACTGATACAATACCAGTGTCGTTTGTTGCTACACTTTGAGGGATACACACATTTGCAATGATGATGGTATGTCGTCTAAGGTAAATTAAATTTGTAAGGTAATTGAGAAAACGTTGGTGCTAACTCTCTTCTACAAACACCTTTAACAGACAATACATATAAGGGGCCGGTAGTTTGATATTTAAAAACACAACATTGAACACATAACAATTTAACTTAGTTGTAACTGTAATATTTAACTGTATTGAGTATTTATTATATAAACTATAATGACGAAATATTCTATTTTAGTTTCAAAGCCATATAAAACAAGTAAGTTATATTATCTATGTAAAGAGATACAGCGAAGACGACGGCGTTGTATAGGACACACACTACGGTCGCCAACTGAGAGTATTACACAACAGGCCCTTTTTTGGAATCCCCAGAGGAAAAGACAAAGAGGAAGACCAAGGCATTTTTGGAGAAGACAGATAGAAGCAGAGATGAAGATGATGGGGAAGGCATGGAATGATCTTAAAAGAATGGCAAAAAACAGAACTACTTGGAACGTGTTTGTTGAAGACAATTGCTCCACAGGGAGCTAAAAAGGTAGAAGAAGAGGAAGAGCTTTCCATTATCTTCTCCTCTCCCTTTATTATATTTCCTTCCTTTGATTTCACACATCCTGAAACTTTGACTTCTTTTCATCATGTTAATTCATTTAACTGATTGTGCATAAATTTTGAGTCTTTCTTTTGTTGTTTTTCCATTTATTCACATTTCTGTTTTAACCATCCTTCCTTTTTCTTCACTGCACTTGTTTTGGATCTCTTTGTGCAATATTGTGTATGTCCGTTTTTTTTTCTTATGGGCAGTATACAGTAAAAAAAAATTAAAGGTGGGAGATGCCAAACGACAGCGCTATGTAGGAATCCACAGAAGATTTTGCAACCAACACATTACTCGGTGTCGTTAATCGCTACACGTTGATGGATACTCTTCTGAAGCGATCTGTGCACTTATGGAATGGTCCAAAATGGAATGAGAACGACCTGTCGGTCAAACTAAACTAAACCACTTTATAGGTACACTTGAACACAGCCTCTTTCCACCATCCTCAATAAGATTGCACAAACTACTTATTAATTTTATTTTAATTTATCAATCGACACACAATCACGAAACGTGTGTTCTAAACAGTGTAAACCAAAAACTGTTATCCTGTGGATGAAACATGCCTCATCGTTTGTGTCTTTGAGATAAGATTAAGTCCTATTACTAGAGGTTATGCACTTTACGATCTACAATGATCTACAATGATCCCCTTATATTATATTTTGGTTACAGTTTGTGGCAACATTCTAATATTTCGAGCTGTACGATTCCTGACAACAAACCGTGTGTCTTTTATATCGTATGTGACCTTATGCTTGGTCCAGATGATTAGCAAATTGACCTGTTACAATAGATGACAGGAAAACCTCAACATCACATTATCACACTTATTTCTTCCCAATTCCAATATTGGGAACATATAAACAGTATTTATATGTGTTCATTTTCAAATGTCTTTAGCGCTGCATTTTGTAATACACAAATTACAATTTTCAATTCAAATGTTAAGTCGGTTCTATTATATGGCTGTGAAACATGGAAAACAACAAAACTGACAATTATGAAGTTACAGACTTTCATTAATGGATGTTTGCGCAGAATAAAAGGATGGAAATGGCAGAACAAAATCACTAACATAGAATTATGGAAATGTACCAGTTAAATACCAGTGGATAAAGAGATACAGCGAAGACGATGGTGCTGGATATGACACACACCAACTGAGAGTATTACACTGCAAGCCCTTTTTGGAATCCCCAGGGGAGAAGACAAAGAGGAAGACCAATAAATTCTCGAGAAGACAGACATAAATAGAAAGATAAGATGATGGGGAAAACATGGCATGATCTTAAAATGATGGCAAAAAACAGATCGACTAGGAAAGTGTTTGTTGAAGACCTATGCTCCACAGGGAGCTAAAATGGTAGAAGTAAAATACTGCATTTTGTGACATGGACAATTGTAAAGTTGCCCAGCACATGATAGCTCGTTGACTAATTCAATTACTAACTGAAAACAAAATGAAAATCACTTTTCTGATAAGAGTTACTTCGTGGTGTCTGCAATATTCGGGGACAATTTATTTGTGTACCATACATAGATGGTAAGATGCTCATATAATTATTAATTGTTTTCTTTTCGTATTTAACGTTTTAGAGCACGGTATGCAGTCTATGACGTCATTGTCATGATCATCATCATGTGCCATACCGGTTGGCGTAGACGATCATGTCCTTCACCAATATTCTGTCTACAGTACATCCTAACAGTTCTGTTGTTGACTGTGTTCCATGCCCTGGCACCAAGCTATCCAGTATTTTCTCTTTTTCTCATCCGCGATCTCGCTTTCCTTTTCTTTTGCCAGTTGTAAAAAGGTATATTCCAACTTCCCTCTTCTCATGATGTACCTGAAAAATGTTGATTGTTTCTGTCTGATGTTTTTTTAGGAGTTCCCGTTTTGTATTTGTCAACGTTATTTTCGCTGTTCGTTAATGCGACATTTAAATATCCATGTCTGTTTAGACAATTTTTATATATTTTAATCAGTAGATGTTGAACAGTAACTAAACGTGATAAATACTGTTTGGACATACATATTTTCTAAATGGTGATCTAACAACTTTCTTGTTTCAGATTAGAGGTTTTATAGGACAAGTAAGTAGGCCATTTATGATCTAAAAAATGATGTAGATATAAATATGAAATAGCAAATGTTATGTATATTAAATATATGTCATTAAGTGTTTGGCGATTGAAAAACTTATATTTTGGATGTTTGCAGTGTGTGCATTAAATGTCGTATTTGTCTTGTGTCTGTAGCGAAAACTCTCTTTGTCAGAAATAAGCTTTTCAGAATATCTCTTGTTGTCATATTTTACGTAATAAAACTCCACGTATAATGTATTCTTTCATTGAAGTCGCAAAATGTATCATCATCATCATCGTCGTCGTCGTCATCATCATCATCATCATCTTGTATCCGGTTGGCTACTAAGCTATCCATTATCTTCTCTCTTTGTCGCCAGAGCATGGTCACTAACTCTATCCCTCTATTTTGCCAGTTGTAACCAAATATTCCAACCTTCATCTTCTCATGATGTGCCCGAAAAATGTTGATTGTTTCTTTCTGATGTTTTTTATGATTTCTTGTGTGTGTGTGTGTGAGTGTGTGAGTGTGTGAGTGTGTGAGTGTGAGAGTGTGTGAGTGTGTGTGTGTGTGTGTGTGTGTGTGTGACCTCATTGAGAACTTCCATATTGGTTCTTCCCAACTGTCCAGAGCGCTATCTTCATTCTTCTGAGAAATCCCATCTCTGTGCCCTCTAATCGCCTTTCCATGTGTTTGTCTACTGACATTAACTACCTTTCATAGGTTTATGCTGTCAATAATTCGTGAACATAATAATTAGCCCACTACATATGTCTTATGGAAGTTATGTCGATCATAAATATGTAACATTTTCACGACGCAAGTACAGTATTGTTCAATCATATTCGCTGGAGGCAAACCTGAGGACAAAGTTTTGTCACAAAACAAAGACATATTCATTGGAGTTTTCAATTTTTTACTTTGAAGTTTTGATAAGCCATTCATTCTGATACAACAAATTTGTAGCGCATGAAGCATGGACGAGATAGCGGGTCCCATCATCTGTGTCTTTGAAAACAACTTGAATCACGGATTTCAATTAATAGAGATGGTGCACACTAAGGTCTACTTTTAACTTAATAGATCGTGATGAAAATTCATCATCATTGAGTGTCGTCTTCGACGCTACCCTGCTGAATCATCATCATCATCGAGTACCTTCATCGTAACGAAGGTTGGCTACCATGGAGCGCCATTCTGATCTGTCTCTTGCTTTGATGGTGCAGGTTGCCTCCTGAATATCGTTCATATATTTGCCTCCTTTCGGAGTATCTTTTAAATCTGTACTCCCACGTCATTCCACATATAATTCGTGCATCATGTACACGTCTGTGTTCTGATGATTGTCTACGGTTATCAGTAAATATCACAAAAAGCTATGGCCTGCATGTAGTGGAAACAGCTCAAGTACAAATTCCATTTTCCAATTCTCGATGTGTGTATCCCAGTACTCGTATTACACTATCTACATGCCTTTATTTAATATTGTCTTTACCGATAATGTTCTGACATTTAAAAAATTTAGCTAAGAGTTAAGCATTAAGAAAATTAGCTGATGGTTAAGTATAAAGAAAGGGAGCCGCGATAGCTCAGAGGTTAGTGAAATGGACCACAAAGGGCAAGAGTTACGGCTAGATCCCAACCGACGACGTCAGGGTTCACCCAGCCGTTAATGGGTACTGGATTTTTTTCTGCGAAAGTAAAGCGGCACGGGCGTAATACCGACCACATTACCACCAAAAATCAGGTGCCGAAGGTCTGTAAAATTGATGATCACTAACACCATATTCCTTATACGTCACTTGCCGTGACTGAGGCTCTTTATTTATTTTTTTTTAATATAAAAAAGAAGGGAAAGGACCTAGACCTTGCTCAAAAAATAATAACACTGCGTTACTGTGCATTTAATGACTCCGGCAGGACGTGAAGAAACAGTAACATAACATATTGTGATTACATAATAGAGAATCAACACATATAATCCATATATTCAGGTCATGCCTTCGATGGTGAGACCAGTAACAAAGGTCATTGTGCTATGACATTGTAAAATAAACTATGTTTATGGTTATGGAAGGCCCCGGTATCACTGCAAACGAATTAAAATCCATAATTGCTCAACCGGTGCCAGTGGAATCATCCGAACTACCAAATCATCTCCCAAACAAAGAAAGGTAGCTGTTGTAACATGTAAATAACTTGCGTCAAACAATTAAATAAAATAAATGTTAGTATAATTGAGTAACAGGATAAATGGGTGATTTAGAGAGTGTAAGTGAGAAGTTGATCAATGATTGATGGATGCAATAAGTTTGAAATTGTGACAGTGAGTTAATGCACCTGTAAGTGAGTGAATATTTACAATTGTGAGTGAGTTTATCAGAGAGTCATCATTATCATCATGTGCCATATCGTTGGCGTAGGCAGTCATGTCCTTCCACAATCTTCTTTCTACAGTGCATTGTATCAGTTCTGTTGTTGACTGTTTTGCATGCCATGATACCCAGTTATCCAGTATTTTCTCTCTTTGTCGTCCGCGATTTTTCCTTTTATTCTGCCAGATGTATCAATGAGTGAATGAGTTAATATATGAGTAAGAGTGACTGAAAGCGATACCACTTGAGAATAAATAACTTGGCATATACTATCCATATTTTCTTCCTGAGGAAATGCATAATAAATGTAGTAAATATATTATACAGGCTGACAACACAAACCGTTTTGAACTGAGCATGCCGATTTGTATATTATCCGCCATTTCCTTATGTCGTTATGTTATGACCAGTTTATTCATTTGAATTTATTAGTTTCCATTTATTATTATAAAAAAACGTGTAGTTATTATATTTAAAAGGTATTAATTTTTTTAGCTAACTTTATTGCGTGTTTGGCATCTTTGAGAATTTACTGCCGTTTTAGTTTTTTAGCAGTCCAGTGAACTTTCAACGTTCCCCTGAAAAATGCCATGATTGTGGCCTCTATTCGTCTCTTCCTTTATTTGTTTCCTCGCCGTCAGTTGTATTTCACAGGTCAGATTTGGCTCAATATAACATAAATTTGGAGGGTTTACAAAAATAAAATGCACAATGCTATCTTTAGTTAAAAGCATCAACTCGTTTATAGAAATAAGGAAATATTGTTCTTGCTTCTAGGGTCCAGGACATGCATTTGTAGTACAACGTTGGGAGGTAGATCGTATTGTAGAGTGCCAGTTTTGCCTCTAGAGTTATTTCCTTGTTGGAAAATAGTGGTGATAACTGCCCAATGATTTGACAAGCTTTGCTGCATCTTGAGCCTATTTCCGCTTTTGTTGAATTGACGTTTGTCACTAGACTTCCTAGGGAGCCGCGATAGCTCAGTGGTTAGTGAGCTTGACTACAAAGGACGAGTGCTTGGGTTCGATCCATACCGACAGCTTCCGGGTTCACCCAATTTTTAAATGGGTACTGGATATTTTTTCTAGGAAAGTAAAGCGGCACGGACGTAATACCGACCACATTACCCCAAAAATAATGTGCTGAAGGTCAGTAAAATGTATGGTCACTAACACTATATTCTCTATACGCCACTTGGCGTGACGGGGGCTCTTTACCTTTTTTTTTCTAGACTTCCTAGGTATATAAATTCCTATATTTGTTTTAGTTGTCTGTCGTCTCTAGTTATGTTCATGTTTAGTTCCTTTTTTACAATATTCATGATTTTTGTATTGTTGATTTCCATGTATTTGTGCCTTTGTTGAGTCTATTTAAGTTTTCTTGTAGGTCTTCTATTTTTTCCATTGTATGAGTGCCAGATTTTCTTCAAAAGAAACTAGTTGATCTCCTCTGTCCCTGATGACTTAACTACTTCCATATATAGCACACATATGTATTAAACAGTAGGTGGAACTGTACGCACCCTTGTCTTACACTTGATCTAACTTCGAAGTGGTCCGTGTAGCCTGCTGCTGTTCTAACTGAGCAGCTGCTGTTGATCTGACTGTGTAGCAACTGTTGATGTAGATATATTTTTATTAGGTTAGTTAAATGTTGGCTTATTTCGTACGTTGTTAGTATCTACCACATGTGTTCTATGTTTACTCGATCGAATGCTTTGCAACATATTTTTTTAATGTCTAAATTTTAAACCATCTTAGGTTACGGGTGTATTTCGAGACATACTTTCCGTAAGTTGTTTACTTAAATTAACGTAAAAAACGGATATTACCATGAACCAGTTGTGATCAAAACCAATGAATTATGTTATTGCTATGATTGTGTCACTTACAACATATCATCCGATGGACGAATGTTTGATGTTTGCATCGTGGAGTGATCTTGTAGTAAAGTGTTAATGACGAACATTCGTTCAATCACAACAGTAAGGGAACGGAACAAAAGCTATTGGTATAGTATGAGAACATCACTGGTCGACAGATGTCCATCAGATTGTAACAAATAAAGGCAATTAATACCATTTGTCCTCAACGAAACAATCGAAACAATAACAGCTAAAAAAAAGATTGAAGAACAATAAACACTGCGACATAAGAGCAGTAGTGCGTTCTCATATGTTTGCTGTTAGAATTTCTTTTATGTCTCAGCAATTATTTATCCCTGAAGTATTCTTTTGTTCTATGGTGTGCTATGTTTGTCCAAGCCTTAATATTGTAATCACAATTGGTATGCAAAAACAGGAAAGAAGTATATACACTGTAATTGTCCGTGCTATTTTTATGTTTCTTAATTATTGGTGTGTCAAAAAATTGCATTTTACAGAATTGCAGTATAGGTATCTATTTCACAAACCAGAGGCGTGTATGCAATCATTCCTAAGTCGGTAACATGCCGGTTTCATTTCAAAATTAATGTTCTTTAAATCGATATCAATAACCTGGTATCATAAGCCCTTTTCCATAGAAATGTATTATAGCATTATTTATCCAATGATCCGTTACACTTGACACCATGACATGCGGTTATCTTTAATCATTCTGAGTAGTTAAATGAAGTGTGACGTATATTTGTACCACCTACTTAGTTAGAGGCAACTTTGATTCGACACTCATCCCTTTACGGAAATATTGACACTGTCGTGTGTGAAGTCTATATATACAATATAAACTCATCATATTGAGAATCAGATGGGTCGTGGTAGTTGAGCAATATTGTCGTTTGAATAAAGCGCAATCTGTTTGATAGTGATCTTCTCCATTCTTCATACAAGGTACTCACGTTTGTTCCAGTATTGCTTGTCAATGTCCGAGAGGGCAGTATATGCTAACGGATGTTCATCCCAAGGATTGCAGGTGTTGTTTTCACGCGTCACGTTACCCTTAACCATGGCCCAAACTAATTCACTTTTATTGAAATGTGAATGATACGGCGGTAATCGTATACATAGGACCATGCTTCTTTACTATCTTGTTAATAGTTGAAGTCTCGGTCTGTGTGAATTTTGTACAAATGACAACAATTCAGAGATCATGTGCGTTTTCGTAAATGGAATACGCAACATCGTTAGTCACATTTTAAGATCATCTTTTGTAGATCACGCTGTCGAGATGTCGATGTCACGATGGTGATTGTTTCTTCGATATGACCATTACTTCTGTTTTCTTACTCTTCAGACTGAGATCGTTCGTGTTGCTTTATTACTAGTATGTATTTCATTGTTTTCTAGGTCATTCTCTGTCTTTGATATTAAAACTGTGCCATCCGCTTGCTGTAAACGGTTTATGTCCTTGACCGTTGATTCTAATCCGATGATGTTTACTATTGATCTCTTAATATTCTCGCTGTAAAAGGAGAATAAATACGACGACAGAACACAACCTTGTATGACTCATTGTCTTATATGCTGGAACTGTCCTGTTTGGCTGCTAATTCGTATGGCTGCTGTTTGTTGTCAGAGCAAGTTTTTTGTTTTGTTTTCTTTCTTTTTATTTTTAGGTGAGATTCTCATTTAATTGCAATTCATGTTAAGTATATAAACATGCATGTTACATGAATTTGTGTAGTCTATAAAGCACATATATAGATCTTTATTTAACTCTATAGTTCTTTTTATCAATGTTCCCAGGATATATATTGCATTATTGGTGCTCTTTCCTTCCACAAATCCACATTGTACGTCACTTCTTTTTGGTTTTATTTTGTCCCTTACACGTCGCATGATGATTTTTAGCAACATTTAGATCATGTGGCATACGGACCTCTTAGTTCGATGGTGTTTGCAATCAATGGTGTCTGACATTTTCAGTATGGCTGCAAAGATAGATTAAATAGATCTTCGAGTATGTGCCCACTGTTATTTATTTAGTTGAATAATTTTGTTATGACCTGTACTCCCACATCTCATAGCGCATCTACCTCTTTGATTCTTATTATATTGTGTAGATTTGAAACTTTGCCTCTTTTCATGTGTTAAATTGCTTCCTCCACTTCACTCTGCTTTATTGGTGGTCCTGTGTCCTTTTTTGAATTGTGTACATCTGGTCTGTCATCATCATATAGTTCACTGTTATGATCACTAATTATTTATAACCCAAACATCACTCGTTTAATGTTTCTTTATCAAAGTTGTCCCATTTATTTGTATGTTCTAGTCATCTTTTAGCATCAGTAGAAACCATGCAACATTCATTTAGCCATCACGATATGTCTGCTCAATAAAAACCGATGTCGTATTTTGCTCTGTTATTCCGATACCGAAATGCAATATGAAACAGGTCTCACGTTTAATCTTAAATGTACAGTATGTATATAATTTCAATATATTTTATTTGAGAGTGAGGATTCAATATGTTTCAATATAATTCCAATGAACCCCAGATTTAAAGTTAACGAACGCCCCTGAATACTGAAAACAATACATTCAACATATTTGCGCCCAGCACACGGGCCTTATGAAGACAATGTAGCCCATATCCACCTCCCCGGAAAAGAGACACTCTATGAAACAACCGAATCACTTAAACAGACATCAGCCTTCATAAGATTGATAAAAGACTCCGGATTCCTAGTCTGAATGAGCATGATTGTACAAGAGGAAGACGACTACAGTAAACATAAAATTCGAAAATAAAGCAGAAACAGAGTGGAAACGTTAACGCGTCTGGAGATGTGCGTTCTTATTATTATTGTTATTGTTATTGGTTATGGAAGGCCTCGGTCTCACAGCAAACGAATTAAAATCCATAATTGCTCAACCGCCCGTGCCAGTGGAATCATCCGAATTACCAACTCATCTCCCAAACAAAGAAAGGTATCTGTAGTCCCCATCGTAGCAGTCTCAGCACACGCCAAAAGACATAAGGCGAAACCACGCAGAAAGTGAACACAGTCAACTGTTCCCTGTCATACGATATCATCATTCATCGTAAACAAGCGGGATATCGAAGCAGGATCAAAACGGATGAGACACACAGCTCACGGTGTGCACAGAGCACTTAACTCAGTAGCTCCTGCAACAAGCCGGACTTGGAATATGAGGAAACTGCAAGAAGGAACACTTTTCAGACATAGCCTTCAATGGTTCCTGCCGCCTATCCACCATATACCATGGGAGTTCACGTCCTCCCGAAAATGATGATCGTCATAGCACTTGATGATGTTAGGCCATCGTTGATGACTCCAATTCCAAACATATAGACACACAGTGGTGGTAAGTTATCATTTCCAATCCAACAGAAGCCACATGACCTGTAGTTAGTAAAACCACAGAGAGAATATGATTTTGTGACCTTCACTGATTCACTCTTAGATGTGAATGTGTAGTTTACACAAGAGGAGAAGTTTTCAACTACAGTGATCCCATTTAAGGCAATTCTGGGATAGCAAGGCAAGTCTCCTTTATAGCAGCAGAACTTGATGTTCTCCACTTCTTGTAGCCGCCGCCACACGATTCTGATGTCTCATTAACTTGGACATCATTCAAGAACAATGTCAGATTAACATTCCATAGATATGGCTCTGCTGATGAAATGCTTGGTGCAACAGTTGTATCAATCATACTGGAGGCTCCTGGTCTGTGGTCATTAATATCACAGACGGCACATGATGTTGTTATATTCAGTATTTCTTTCTGGTGTGTAAATATGTGGCACACACATGTAGAGTGGTTTGTGGTCACAGTAATCCCATTAAAGGTAATTCTAGGGTAGCATGGTATAGCTGTTTCAGAACAGCACAATCCTGTGATGTTTTCTGTGTTCGCTATAAAGCTGCTGGTGCTACACAATCCTGACCAATTATAGGTGTGGACATTATTCACTTGCAATGACAAAACTGCTTTATTTACATCATAAACCTCTGGAAGCGAATCATTTATGGGACTAATAGTGCAATTTTTCTTCCATCGGGGATATCTTCATTGAGTCCCCCAAAAAAAGTCTTTGGTTAAAAAGCACATATGCTTTTGAGTTAAACACAAAATGAGCCCACTTCATAGATTCAAAATGATCCTTGCCACCAATGCCATCCGTTTGCACAAATTAGGTCCTTAGCCACCAAGGTCACAAACGTCCGAAACGAATTAACGACTTTATCTACAGCGAAGGTTAACGAACTGTGAACAAACATTTATGTTCAAACCCTTGAAACTATTTTCAAAAATCTGCCAACTCGCTGCAATAACATGTATCGTGTTGTTCAATGTAAACATTGCTTAGTCCATAGCTAGAATATAAATAAGCTGCCATTTTGGTGCGTCCCATGACGTCATCATGATGTGCGTTCATTATGTGCAAGTTCGTTCATGATTTTCTTAAAAGAAATGTGTCATTCGTTATTTTTAACTGTCAGGTAAATACTGCCACAATATGAACTTTAAATATCATAAACTGTATCCAAATGAAGATTAAGAAATAGTTATATACCTCACAGACGAACACATCATTTCCAATGCGATTATAGGACGAATACGCTGGCGACGAGTGCTGAACAAATATGATAATGCCCATCTGCAGTTTCGTCATAACGTTCTAAAGTCTATCGACTGGACATTTGTATCATGTTATTTTCAACTTCGATGTATCGTCATAAATTCTAGTTGTGAGTGAAACAATGGGATGATCAGTATAATTGTAACAAAGAAATGTAGTTTTGTAGTTACACACTCATAAACAAAGAATGTCTGCTGATCGTTTTGTGAAATAAAAAATTCGCATTTATATATATATATATATATATATATATATATATATATATATATATATATATATATATATATACGTTTGTGAGGTTATGTGGAGTGACATTTATTTTCTCAAATGTCATTTATTCATCTTTAGATACTTACTTTATCAAAAACAGTACGTACAATTATATATAAATGATGAGGATGGAAATTGATAATTAACTATTGTGTACGCTTTATAAGTCTAGCATGTGTGTTGGTGTTTTAATAAGTAGTTAGTTAAATGTATGCCGGGACAATTGATTAAGTGTGGGGATCGTGTTACTAATCTACGAATTCTTCTGATGGAATAATAATTATATCTTTCTTCTCGTAATGGAGGTCGACCGGATGTTTGATATTACATTGGCGCAAGGGCGCGGCTGGTTATGTGCTTTAACATGTCATTAACACGTGTGTAGAGCTTGTCATTAGATGTGATATTGGAATGACACGTATGACGTGTGATGTGATGTTTTATACATCTTTGTCACGCCTGAGGCTCGTCATGATGTTCCATATTTTATTGACACATGCATGAAGCGCTCCATGTTTCCTCGTTCATTACCGCGCCTACAAAGCCTGTGATGTCTGATATTATATGCATCATCCGATCCTCTTTGAAAGCAATCTATTCGCATGTTGATTCCATGTTTGGCGTTCGACTGTACATAATTCTAGCTACAAACATTTGTTTCCTTTATAAATAAATACATCATTCTTTTTCATTCCTTACAACTGAATAGTTTCATCGGATAACGAAGGAAAGAAACTATCAGATAAAGATACTAAAACAGCTCATTAATCATACACTGGTTTCATTTACCCAATCTAGGTGGCTTTGATGAAAGCAAATCGATGTAATATATTGATAAATACTGTTTGAGTAATATATTACGATTAGCACATTTGTCAACGGGTTCCATGTGAATGTAATCGTTATTCCCAAATAGCCTTTAATATTTACCAATATGAATCTGTCTCATCTGCTAATTGTAATATTGTGCATAATTCCTGCCATAGTTGTGATTATATATTGTTACTTGTGTGTTTCTTCCAGGTATGTCTTTGTTAGCGTGACGTCAGAAAGAATATTGTAATTGTGTGTGCTTAAGTTGGATCTCTCTGCGAGAAAACTTTCTCCATCTCATTCATTTCAATGCATCGATGATTTTGTTTTCTGCAACATTCCATATTAACTATTCACAAATTGAATAATTGTAAGCAAGCATCATTGTCATACATATGCAACTGGCATACCAGTCAAACACACATCATATTTAGCAACATATAGCTGGAAATGCTGTCCTGTTTGCCTGAAACATTATTTCGTTTTCCATATTCTATAGAGTGTCAATAGTGTGAGTCATTTGCTTCTCTTCCTAGCGGTTTTCAGTAACCGGTTTCTGTTTTCAAATTCCTAAACAACAATCCATTTTTACAGCTTTCTTTTTCTAAAGCAATATTTCACTTAAGCCGGATAGAGTCTGTTAATGGAACGTTTAGTTCTAGTGAAACATGTATAATGTATTAACCTAAGGTATTATTTCTTCTTCTGTGATGTTAGAAGTACTTCGGGTGGAGTTAACTTATGTCTTTAGTGATATTTTACGAAATGAAGAAGATAAAATATAGCTTCTACATGTAAGAATATATAATAAATAAATGGAGACAATAGTATGACTCTGTACAATGTAAGCACCAAAATTATTATCGAAATTCGTTTCAAATAGCAAAATTACTATAGCCTGTTCTAAAACTCATGTTCTGCTTCAAAATGGTATAACTCAATAGCAGTTCTATTTTAGTTGTTGAAATTGTGTATGCCAACTGTTTATTGTCTTGACGTTATATACAATACAATTTCATTGGGAAAAAAATTAATTGGTTTAATTGTGTCTTATTTGCTGTTTATAAAAACGAACACACATAATGCTACTGGTCAAATAGAACATTTCCAGTTATATGGTTATTTGGTTATGGAAGGCCCCAGTATCACTGCAAACACATTAAAATCCATAATTGCTCAACCGACCGTGCCAGCGTAGTAAAAAGTAAAGTACCCCGTCACGCCAAGTGGCGTATAGGGAACTATGGTGTTAGTGACCCTATATTTTACGCATTTTCAGCACATGATTTTTGGGGTAATTAGGTCCATATTACGCCCTTGCTGCTTTGCTTTCCCAGAAAAAAAATCCGGTACCCATTTAAGGCTAGGTGAACCCGGAAGCCGTCGGTTGTGATCGAACCCTACCCTTTGTAGTCCAGTTCACTAACAACTGAGCTATTGCGGCTCCCTCCGTGCCAGCATAATCATCCGAACTAATATCTCATCTCCAAACAAAAAAATGTAATTATAGTCCTCATCGTAGCAGGCTCAGCACACGCCAAAAGACATAATGCGAAACCGCGCAGAAAGTGAATACAGCCCAATGATCCCTCTCATACGATATCATTATTAATCGCACACAATTGGAATATCGAAGCACGATCAAAACGGATGAGACACACATCTCTCGGTGTGCACAGAGCACTTAACTCAGTAGCTCCTGCAACAAGCCGGCCTTGGAAATATGCGGACCTTGCAACAAGGAACACTTTTCATGCATAACCTTCAATTGTTCCCGCCGCCTATCCACAATATACCGGAAGTTCGCGTCTTCTTGGAAATGATGATCGACGTATTTAAAAAAAAAAACTGTATAGCGCTTGAGGATGTTAGGCCATCGTTGCTGACTCCAATCCCGAACATATAGACACACAGTTCGTCGTCAGATTATCGCCGTCGTACATCAAAACAACAGAACTTAGGATGAGTGTGTGGCCGGTCAAGGTTTGTAGGATGATGAGCCATTATCACAACAACAGTTTCCACTGGTCAATCCAAGGCGCGAAATGAAAGAAAAACAAATGTTCGTCCCAATTTCTTGTACAGATTCTCTCATTCACAGACACTCATCACGTTGCGTTTAATTGGATACTGCCTCTGCGTTCAGACTAATTTTCAAAGGCATAGAAAAAGTTGTCAGCACTGGGAGCATGTTACATTGCGTCAAAAGATGAAGATCGGTAAGAGAAAAATGCATAATTTGAGGTGAAGTAAACTGTCATTGTATCGCTTGGTACAAGATTGTGGATATCTGTGATTAAATTATACACAAACAGAAGGAAGAAATGAAGCATTAGATGATTTTGATAAAGACCTTATACTAGGAGTTCTTCAAATGTTTGCTTTCAACGAAGCAGTGATGCTATGAACATCGAAGACTACACTGAGAAAGAACAACGGCATTGAGATTTCAAAATCTACATTATAGAGAGTTGTGAGGAGTGCAGGCTTCACTTTTAGAAAGTTGTTGGTAGAAAAAAAAACACATCATTTTTAAGCCACACTAGCAGCTGTGAGATGCCACACATAGCAACTGTGAGAAGCCTTATCTAGCCGCTGTGAGAAGCCATATCTAGCAGCTGTGAGAAGAAAGTATTTACGTGAAGTCAAGGGGATACTTGGTTATAATATTCTGCGTATAGATGAAACATGGATCAATGTGCACCACACATGTGAAAACAAATGGCAGTTATCAGGTGGAAGTATTAAAAGATCGGTACCTAGCAGCACAGGTCAGCGCTTTATAGTTGCACGTGCATGTAGCAGGCATAATCGACTGTTGCTGAAGACTGAGCTCATGTTTGTTGCAATGTCAAGAAGCAATGGGGTCTATCCCTCCATGAAGGACATTGACATACTTAAAGAGTGGATTGTGAAAACTGTTCTTCCAACATTAGATCGACCCTCTTGTTTACTAATAACCAATGCTTCATACCACAACGTCGTTGCACACAAAGAGAGATCCCGAAGCGGTCCCGACATCATCGAGCACAAAAGATGAAATAAAGATTTAACGACATGTTTCTGAAACACGCTTTCCATTGTAAAGCAGACACAACTTACAATATATATTTCATATGGGAATTTAACATAAGAGCCTGTTTGAGACTACCACCTTACCATTCACACAGAAATCCAATATGACTAGTTTGAGCAAAAATCAAAAGACAAGTAGCAGCTGAAAATAAAATCTTCAAATAATGCGATGTTAAGATACTTTCAGATCATGCCTTCTCAGCGCTAAACAAAGATTACAAAATATAATTTGAGGAACATGTCTTACGTGAAGAAAATAAATATTGAAAGAAGGATGGTGTGTTGAGTATTCAGCCGAATGCAATAATCAACCTAGTAGACTGGTCAGATTATGAATGAGGATCATTACTCTGAATAAGTCTAGCCGCGAAATAGATTTACTTGCCAGCAAGTTCACATCAAATTGTAAAACAGGTCTTTTTAATGATCATTCCAATCGTCCAGAAGATTTAACTTCAATACTGAATATAAGCAATTATAATGTGTTCAGCATAAGAAACATTCACTATTGTCTCGACTGTTACTATTTACTCACCTGATTCCTTCTGACATTGATGACTGTTTCATAGAAACATGTAGCCTACTAGAGGAAATCAGCACATATTATTCAGTACTATATGTAACAAGTATTCCCAAATTTTGATGATTACTCCTGCCTTATAAAAAGTAAATTGATAAAAGTATTGTCATTTCTACTTTTTAGGAGCAAAATAATTAATGCATCAACAAATATCAAAGGAACCAGGCACTTTAAGTAAACTGTATTACCTACATTATTTTTAATTATACATTTGTAACATCATGGACAATGTAGGACACCATGCAAACAAATCATAATAAATCGTCATGGGTATTCCAAGTATTTGATGCACGTTTAGGGCATGTGTTTTAGATGTGGTTTCTCGCAAATAATGTTTCTTCCACCAATAACTTTCTAAATGTGACGCCTAAACTCCTCAGTTCTCCATCAAAATCATTAAACTTCAACGCTGTTGTTCGTTATCAGTCACATTTTAAATTTCCTTTTTGTCACTGATTCGTTCAGAGCAAACTTCGCATCAGTTCTTTATCGATATTGTCTAATCCTTCCTTCATTGCTGTCTTATAATTCTTGAACATAAATATCCATATTCTTGGAACCAGAAATAAAATAACCAGCTACTTAACCACAATATTAGCAGTGTTTTCTTTTTCAATAATAAACAACGATAACGATTAACCGGTTTACTCCCTTTGTAAAAACATTGATACATCATCAATGTGATATTTTGAAGTGTAACGAATTTCAACTTTAGACGCAATGTAACAGCGCACAGTAACGAGACAATTTGTCTACGCCTTTGAAGTGAAATACAACCCATGGGCAGTTTTCAAAATACGCGCGACGGCGATTAGACCATGCGAGACATTCGTGCACATTTAACTTTGTAAATTACGGGTGTAATGTTGACCGGTATAAGCTGTCAATATTCTATTTGGCTTGTATAATGAGTTGTATTTGTTTATATATATATATATATATATATAAATTTTAATTAAATTAAAACCATATATGTGTTTCAAGTGATTTTTTTAAATAGATATAATGTCATGACAATAGACAGGCATGCACACTTTCGACAATTAAAACCAAACGGTTATTAAATTATAGCATTTTCAAGAGGAGGATGCGTATTGGAAAGGACTAGAGACAATTTTTTTCCCATGGCTGCTATTGTTAACATATAAAACACAATTACGGCACATGGGCTAGCACGATAAGTACAATTTAGTCCTACATATAATATCAAATAAGTAACATTATGGAATGTTATTTTTAAGGATTTGTTTAAAAATGTGTCTGCTCACAAAGTACATTTTAAAAAGTTGAACTAAATTAATGAATTTAGAATTTTCAGTCATGAACTACCAAATACAAATTAAACTTATGTGTAAAATAAAAAGTAAAGAGCCCCCGTCACGCCAAGTGGCGTATAGGGAATATGGTGTTAGAGACCATACATTTTACAGACCTTCGGCACGTGATTTTTGGGGTAATGTGGTCGGTATTACGCCCGTGACGTTTTTACTTTCCCATAAAAAATCCGGTACTCATTAAAGGCTGGGTGAACCCGAAGCCGTCAGTTGGGATCGAACCCTACCTCTTGTCCTTTGTAGTCCAGTTCACTAACCACTCAGCTATCGCGGCTCCCCCTCTATATATCGGCGTACCATAATTACACATGTTACAGTGTGAACAAATTAAATAGACATGTTTCAGAACATAACAGCAAGAGGTGGCACTAGTTATCATCATCAAGTGCCGAGCCTACTGGCGTAGGTGATCCTGTCTCTCCACAACTTTCGAACTCGACAGTTATTCATCATTTCTGTTCTTGACCTTCTGCCAAGCCATTCTTTTAAGCTGTGGGATATTTTTTTCTTCATCATTGCTTTCCTCTATCTCTTCGTTACTCAATTGTTTCCAGTTTCTACAATATATTCCAGTTGTTCTCTTCTCATTACATATGGCACATATATATGGCACTATTATTTAAACAAAAGTTAGAATCATTCATTCGAAGTTAGAATTAACAATTGATCTCTTTCAGATTTCAGAGATGGCTAAAAGCGTAAGTACAAATGATATAACTGAGTAATATGTGAATATGTCAGATTGGCGTTCATACCATATTATCCATGCAACATGTTAGTATCCGCCTCCATGTTATTTTACATTTCAGAGTTCACCAGTTAAAAGTGCATTGTGTCGCTAGTTTACGGCAATCAGAGACATAACCGCCTGTTGACCCACATTTAAGTCTTCATATTGGCTATTCTTTTTTATATTAATTTACAATTTTGAAAGGGCACAGGTAATTTGACATTATTTTTTAAATATATATTGTTAATTAAAATGTCTTCTGTAAAATGTTCGCACTGTAGACACGTGAATTCCTGTTATTTTTTTTAGTTATTCAAGAGTGTTATACAGTAGATGTTACTAACAATATTGGGTATCTATATAAAGATAATGATAGAGGAAAAAATATGGGTAAACTAATGACCGACGTTTCTGGAGGAACGGAGTGCTAATATCTTGTTGCCAGTAACTAGCAATCTAAAAGTAGAACGTTGACACTTTAGCACATACAAGAAAAAGGGGAGACAAGGGTATAACAATTTACAGGAGCAGAGACAGGAAAGCAGGAGTAACTAAAAATTGAGGATTGATACTTTAGCACACACACAAGAAAAAGGGGAGACATGGGTATAACAATGTAAAGGAACAGAGACATGATGCAGCATGAGGAACAAAAAATAGAGGATCGACACATTAGCCCGAAATAGGAGACCGGGGTATTACAATTTACAGGAGCAGAGACCGGGTTCCAGCAGGAGCAGAGACAGGATGCAGCAATAACAACTAAAATAGATGATTGACACTTGAACACAACAGAGGAGACCAGGGTATAACAATTTACTGGATCAGAGACCGGGTTCCAGTAGGATCAGAGATAGGGTGCAGCAGGAGCAACTAAAAATAGAGGATTGACACTTTTAGGGGATTTCTCTCCTGATCAGAGCAAAGGACAATGGTGGCTATACTAATTGGGATGGTAGATATATGAATAGCCCTGCAGACGGAGAAACGTCTATTGTCAACTACTGAATATATATCGTGAGAAGAAAAAGTAATCTACATTGACTTATAGTTACAACTGCCAATACCGGCTATTACCTAATTTGTAACAAGGAAGGCCAATATATAGACTATTACAAACAACGATACAAAATTATGGCAAAATGTAATGGTGTCGCTAGAACCTAACTAAACAACTTATAGACTATCACTAATTACGAAATAAAATTATGGCAGATTGTAATGTTGTTGATGGAAATTAACTAAACAAAATATAGACTATAACAAACTACGATAACAACAATTATAGCAGAATGTAATGGTGTCGCTTGAACCTAACTAAACAACATATAGACTAGCACAATCTACGATAGAAAAATTATCGTAGAATGTAGTAGCTAGGAGCTAACTAAGCTACATAATGACTATAGCAAACTAAGACAGAAAGGTATGGTAGAATGTGGTCGCTAGAATCTAACCAAAAATCTATAGACTATCGCAAACTACGATATAACATTATGGCAGAATATATTGATACACCTTACTAAACAATATATAGACTATAACAAACTCATCATCTTCGAGTGCCATCTCCGAAACGAAGGCTGGCTACCATTGAGCGCCATTCTGCGCTGTCTCTTGCCTTGATGTTGCAGGTTGTCATAAGCTGGTTTGTCCATCTTTTGATGTTACTCGTCCATGTAAGACTTATTCTGCCTCTGCCTATTTTACCTTATCATGTCTCTCCACAACTTTCGATCTCGACAGTTCTTTATCATTTCTGTTGTTGACCTTCTGCCAAGCCATTCTCTTAAACTGTCTGATATGTTCTCTTTTTGCTTCCCTCTATCTTTTCGTCCCTCAATTTTTCCAGTTGTTACGATATATTCCAGTTGTTTCTTCTCATTACATGGCCAACAAATGATGATCGTTTCTTCATAATATTGTAAATTAGATCTATTTTTGCTTTGACCTCATATTCATGATTGTACAAAGAAGTTACGACGGTGGTGTTCTCTTGCCTTCCGTCGGTTTGTTTACGGTTGGCTCCGATAGCATTTTTCAGAAAGGCAAATGAGAAAAGGAACATGAAGTAGAAGATCTACAATCTTTAGTTAAATTCTATCGAGAACAATACATTCTACCATAATTTTCTATCGTAGTTTGTTATAATTGGTTTCTTTTATAGTATTATATTATTATTATTATATTATTATTATAACAAACTACGATAGAAAAGTATGGTAGAATGTATTGTTGTCGATAGAACCTAACAAAAACTGTATATCTTCATCTTCATTTCCCCATTCTCATTTGCCTTTCTGCGTTAAAGGGCACATAATTTGCGGTCTTTTCCTCATCTGTTTGTCCCCGCTGCTGTTGTGTTTACTATTGTTTATAATATTCCTTCAATCTATGATTTTCGTGGTCCACTCGCGGTCTGGTGTTCTCGCACCAATCATGAAGATACAGACTTTCATTAATGGATCTTTACGCAGAATAAAAGGATGGAAGTGGCAGGGCAAAATCACAAAAACATAGAATTATGGAAGGTACCTGTCAAATATGAGTGGATAAAGAGATACGGCGAAGACGATGGCACTGGATAGGACACACACTACGGAAGCTAGCTGAAAGTATTACTCAACAGACACTTTTATGGAATCCCCAGGGGAAAAGACAAAGAGGGGGACCAACGAATTCTTGGAGAAGACAGATAGAAGCAGAGATGAAGATGGCGGGGGAGACATGGACTGTTCTTAAAAGAAGGGCAAGAAATAGAGCGATTTGGAAAGTGTTTGTTGAAGACCTATGCTCCACAGGGAGCGAAAAGGTAGGAAAAGAAGATCTAGGGTCCAGGACTGACATTGGCAGCACAACGTTGAAATGAAGATTGTGTTGTGGAACAACCGTTTTGCATCTAGCTATTTCCTTGTTGAATAATAGGGGTGACAACTGTGCAATGATTTGACTCAGTAGAAAAATGATGTAAACATACTTATGATAAGTGTGATGGTTAATAAACTGATTGAAACATTGGTTGGATGCTATCTACAGCTATAATAACAATATCATCTGTCAAGATGCGTTTTTTTCCCCAAAAAAACATGACGTTTAGATTTGTAATATCTACTTCAAGTATTACATCATTACCTTCATCATCATTAACTATAACTACTATTACAACGATCAGGTGAAAAAAGGAGGGGGGGGGGTTAATTCGCAAATAAATACAAATTCTCATCGCCCGTGATTCGAACACAGCACGTACCTGTAAGGAGACTGATGATCAACACTAGATCTCAAAGACACATGAGCAACTAAATCTTGATATAGTTGGATAAAGTTATTTTTAGAAGCCATGTTTCTTTAAATATTGTGAATCATGTGGTCAGCACTACGATCTACATTCTAGATGGTACGAATGACACCGTTCGTTCAGAGATACAATTCACCAGGTGTTAAGGTTCGGGGAACCTAATCGTCTGTAAATTACCGGAATGAACTCTCGCCTGTGTTCTCAGTATAACCGTCCATTAACCACAGCTCAAATGACTCTAATAAATAGAATAAATGATATGTTTAAACAAACATTATTTAACATTTTTATTTTGCAACTTGTCAACGTTTCGTTGAAGATTGGTACACGCACACAATAACCAGTTAACATCATATCTATTGTGGCGTCCATTAATGCTTACAAAATTAACTGCTTTTTTAAGTGAAAACAAAAATAAGGCGAAAAAAACATGTATTTTGCAATATTTTATTTTCACTATTATGTTAATCATAACATACACTGTATATGTTTTTCAGGCTTATGTTTTAAAAAACTTTACCCCTCACTCTATCAATCAATAGTAATGCACATAATACAAATATGTGTCTAAATGTGATCAGTTAGCTCCACTGTGAGATTTATTTAGCTGAAAGATGGGTTGCCTGTCATTTAAAAAAAAAAAAAATTTAACCGGTGTAGCCAACACGGTATTTTTATTTTGGGTAAAGTCTATGAGGAGTGACGTCACTATGCATTTCTTTCATATACGCTCGTATAATTCCCCTAGCAGACCTAGCAATGACCTACATGCACTATATGGCAGATAATTATGTCAACAAATTTATTATTGCATTTTGGCTGTCAATAACAAACGTTATTTACATATTTTCTCTATCCAATCTTTATATAACCTTTCCACTGTTTTTTTTTTATTATGTCGTTCTTTCTTCCATCTCTAACTGATATGGAAAAAAATAAGCACTGGCAAACGGTGCTCCATTGTTTTGATCCTGGCCTTTTATAACATACGTTTCCATTAGTGAAATGGTATACACGAATCTCTGTCATTGGTAACAATTGTAAAATATCATACGGGACTAAAATATATATATATATATATATATATATATATATATATATATATACAATACCTCGTATATAATATATATAATGTGTTGTTTGCACAGAACAGATACAAATGGCGAGATTTGATAACATATCTTTAGAAGGATTGAAAACTGCTAGAATACAAATTTCGATAATAGAAATAGTATATGGGTCTATGTCCTATGAGTCGGCTACGGCTTTAAAGGTCAATAGATAGTTAGATAATGTATAAATGTATGTAAATGAGGAATTAATACACTAAAATAGAAGTAGATGTGATTTGAAAACAATCTTTTAAGCGTCAATACAGATTCGGTATGAATTTGCTGGTAGCATGAAGAAACAGCTGTAGTATATATTAATAGATATATTACTATTTGATAGGATTGCACAGGCGATGTCAAACATGTTTAATTACAACACTAATGAAATGACAGAACCTTCTCTCTAACAACAGATATAAGATTATTGCAAACCGTCGTTGGATACATATTTCAATACAACTACGGAACAATGGCACTAATCGTGCTATTGAGAGTAAGATATAGCTCTGGAACTGACATGCTTTAGAAGGATATCAGCAAGTCTATCAAACAAAAGAAAGTACGCAACAACATTCAACGAGCCACTTGGACAATTAAAGTTCAGCTGTCAACACGTATTGGGAAAATACAATTAATATAGTGTGAACAAGAGTCAAAACCTACAGGTCCTGTTGAAACTGTTCTTCGAAGCACATTATCGAACACAAGAAAACAACGAAGATACAAGTAGACACAAGAAGACAACGAAGATACAAGAAGACAACGATGACACAAGAAGACAATGAAGACACAAGAAGACACAGAAAGACAATGAAGATATAAGAAGACACAAGAAAAATAATGAAGACACAAGAAGACAACCAAAACATAAGAAGACAATGAAGACATAAGAAGACACAAAAAGACAATGAAGACACGAGAAGACAACGAAGACACAAACAGATACAAGAAAACAACGAAGGAACGAAAGGACGACGAAGATACAAGAAGACAACTAAGACACAAGAAGACAACGAAGACACAAAATGATACAAGAAGACAACGAAGACACAAGAAGACAACGAAGGCACAAGAAGACAACGAAGACACAATACGATACAAAAAGACAATGAAGGCACGAAAGAACAACGAAGACACACGAAGACAACGAAGACACAATAAGACAACGAAGGCACACGAAGACAACGAAGACACAAGGAGACAACGAAGACACACGAACAATACAAGAAGACAACGAAGATACAAGAAGATAACGAAGACACAATAAGACGACGAAGATACAAGAAGATAACGAAGACACAATAAGACGACGAAGACATAAGAAGACAACGAAGACACGAGAAGACAACGAAGACACAAGAACACAACGAAGACATAACAAGACAACGAAGGCACAAGAAGACAACGAAGACACAAGAAGACAACGAAGACACACGAAGACAACGAAGACACAATAAGATACAAAAAGACAACGAAGGCACGAAACAACAACGAAGACACACGAAGACAACAAAGACATAAGGAGACAACGAAGACACACAAACAATACAAGAAGACAACGAAGATACAAGAAGACGACGAAGACACAAGAAGACACCGAAGACACAATAAGACGACGAAGACACAATAAGACGACGAAGACACAAGAAGACAACGAAGACACGAGAAGACAACGAAGATACGAGAAGACAACGAAGACACATGAAGACAAAGAAGACATAAGAAGACAACGAAGGCACAATAAGACGACGAAGACACAATAAGACGACGAAGACACAAGAAGACAACGAAGACACGAGAAGACAACGAAGACACAATAAGACGACGAAGACACAAGAAGACGACGAAGATACAAGAAGACGACGAAGACACAAGAAGACAACGAAGACACAAGAAGACGACGAAGACACAATAAGACGACGAAGACACAAGAAGACAACGAAGACACGAGAAGACAACGAAGACACGAGAAGACAACGAAGACACATGAAGACAAAGAAGACATAAGAAGACAACGAAGGCACAAGAAGACGACGAAGACACAAGAAGACAACGAAGACACGAGAAGACAACGAAGACACATGAAGACAAAGAAGACATAAGAAGACAACGAAGGCACAAGAAGACAACGAAGACACAAGACGACAACGAAGACACAAGAAGACAACGAAGACACAAGAAGACAACGAAGGCACAAAAAGATACAAGAAGACAACGAAGACACAAGAAAACAACGAAGACATATGAAGGGACATGAAGAAAATGTCAGGAAGCTATAACTTTTGTCATATCTTAGAAACCAACATGTTAGTGTTGAAAGAACATTGCTCTGGCGTCATCAAAAGTGATCTCAAGAAATATAAATTTATATAAGACTTTGAAGTAAACTTGAAAACAGATTCACGAGTTATTTACAGAGACAATGTCAGCTACTGACATGAATAGTTGTGTACATGCCGTAGTGGCATTATAAGTATAGTTAAACTCTTCTCATTTGGTTTTGAATATGTGTACTTTGATAAATATATTGAGCATATGTTTACTTTTGTTTCTATTAAAGTTATTTTTTTATCAACACTTATCTTATAGACTCCAGAATATGTTCAATTTGTAAGTGACGCCATTTTGAACTTATATCATTGCAAAACCGAAGTTGTTAAAATGGTATTTTAACTATAGCAAATATTGATTGTTGCAAAATCTATCAAAGAAATGACAAATCATAAACTAATTTAATATAGTGTGAACAAGAGTCAAAAGCTACAGGTCCTGTTGAAACTGTTCTTCGAAGCACACTATCGAACACAAGAGGATAACGAAGACACAAGTCTTCATTCTTCAATCCAATCTTCATTCCAACGTTGTGCTACCAATGCCAGACCTGGACTCTAGATGCAAGAACAATAAGAAAAATAACCTCTACAGAGATGAAATGTGTTAGACGAATGACAGGAAACAGTCTGAGAGATAAGATCAGAAATGAAGAACTGAGAAAAAAGCTAGGAATAGCCCCAGCCATAGAATATATAAGGAAACAACAGATAAAATGGTTCGGCCACGTGACAAGGCAGAAAGAACAAAACACAACACAACGAGCCTTCAACAAACGTTGTGAGAACAACAGACCCAAGGGTCGACCACGAAAAAGATGGATCGATGGAATATTAGAAGCACTAGGAAACATAACAGCAGCAGAGGCGAACAGAAGAGCAAAAGCCGCAAATTATATATCCCCTCGACGCTGAAAGGCAGATGAGGAGGGAAAGCAGAAGAAGATAAACTAATTGTGTGTAGCCAGGTTAACTAGAGCGTGTCCATGAGGAAGCATATCCTCGAGTTATCATTTACAAATGTAACACAACCGAATCTTATCGACCACAGAGTAGCATTTGACCTTCAGTACATACTCGTGAAGTACAACTGGCTTTGTCTTCGAAGATGGGAGCCGCAATAGCTCAGTAGTTAGTGAACTGGACTACAAAGGACAAGAGGTAGGGTTCGATCCCAACCAACGGCTACCGGTTCACCCAGCCTTTAATGGGTACCTGATTTTTTTGTCTGGGAAAGTAAACAGGCACGGGCATAATACCGGCCACATTAACCCAAAAATCATGTGCCAAAGGTCCTCAACATTTATTATAAACACCACATTCCCTATACACCACTTGGCGTGACGTGTGTGCATTACTTTTTTTTATCTGTCTTTGAAGTGGTGGCTCGCGCTCTGTTGGCTTTATAGAGACAATGAAAACAGGTTTTTTACTAACGTATCCCTAGCACAAAACGGTGGCGTCATCAGTTTTCTAGCACATTCTTTCCATGTGGGCAAGCTTAACATTTTTTCGTGAATCATTTCATAGCAAGAGTTACGTTTACAGTACTTGGGGGAAAAATGACAATTAATCAACAACAGACAAAAAAAACAAAGAACAATATATGGTTCGAAGCAGGATCGAACCCGTACTTAGTGGCACAGCGCCTTGCCACGAGAAACCGAACTCTAGGGAACACTGCCAAATCAGTTAACTAAAGAAATTAGCTATCATTAGCGATGTCTTTCACGCAGGTGTTCTCACGAATATAACATCGCAGCTCGGAAATGAATTGTGTATCTATTTTTTACCTATTAAGACAAGTATCTCCCGGAGTGGGTAGGGCTGAACACTTCCGCTGTAGACAAACATTTATAGGACGAAACAACACGAATAGTAGTTTCTAGTGATTTAAACAGGAGTAAAAAAAATAATAAATTAATATTATTATAGAGGACACCTGAGAACACATGCGTGAAAGACATCGCCAATGGTAGCTAAAGTTTTAGTTAGCTGATTTAGTAGTGTTCCCTAGAGTTTGGCTTCTCGAGGCAACACGCTGTGCCACTGATTACGGGTTCGATCCTGGTTCGGACCATATATTGTTCTTTGTTTTTTTTCTGTTGTTGATTACTTGTCATTTTTTCTGAGTGCTGTAAACATACCTCTTCCTCTAAAATGATTCGCTGATTATCGCCTCGGAAGTTTCCCTCTATAATAATGCTCATTTATTATTATTTGTCTTCCGATGTTCTACTTCTTGTGGAAAATCAATGCAGTTGGCTTGCAGTGTCCCAGTGTAATACTGTTTCTCCTGCAATTCATGATTAATTAATGATCTCGTGGTGCAGTAAACAAATTGTATTGTCCCCTTGGGTACGTCATGTGGCGTATAGGGAATATGGTGTTCTTCTTCTACCATTCAGCTCCCTGTGGAGCATAGTTCTTCAACAAACACCGTCCAAATCGTTCTATTTCTTACCATTCTTTTGAGATCACTCAATGTCTTCCCCATCATCTTCATCTCTGCTTCTATCTGTCTTCTCCAAGAATTCATATGGTGTTAGTGACAATACATTTTACATATCTTTTTTGTTCAGATATGTGTTTTTGCTTGAAATGCAGCCCTTCATCATCATCATCATTGAGTGCCGTCTCCGCATAGAAGGTTGACTACCATGGAGCGCCATTCCACTCGGCCTCTTACTTTGATGGTGCAGATTGTCATCGGTTGACTTTTCCATCTTTTGATGTTACTCGTCCATGTTAGTCTTGGTCTGCATCTGCCTCTTTTACCTTGTATTTTCCCTCCCAAAAGTACTGTTGTAAGGTTGTTGTGTCTTTTAACATGCCATAAAAATTGAATTTGTCATGTTCTAATTGTGTTAATTAGTTCTCTTTTTAGTTTTAGTTCTTTTAAAACGTCATCGTTTGTTTTCTTTTCTTTCCATCCAATTCTACCAATTCTTCTATAATCCACATTTCAAAGGCTTCAATTTTCTGGTATGCTATTTTTCCAAGCAGGTCTTTGGTTTATTTAAATCGGGAGGTTGAAAGGCACGTATATGGTCCACGCAAGAACGCAGGAAGAAATGATATACATTGTAAAGAAGACATCATAATATCCTGAACAAACCAGAACGATGTTCACGATAAATGTTTTTCCAATAGGACATAATGTTTCCGAGAAAATGACATCCATTCAATCATACCCTTTAAGAGTGTCCATGTATCTGACGATAGACACCTTGCTGCTCACTCGTCATGGATGCTTCGTGACTTTATTTAGTACAGCCTGTGACAATCGGTAACATTTTGCTTGTATCTCTCACATATGGAGACATGTCGTGTAAAAGACGTTCACTGCGCTCATGGCTGAGGCTAATCGTGGAGTTTCATGCTCTGTTATCCCAAAGATATAATCTAATTATAGGTTGACGAGAGAACACATATGCAGAAAGTACAGAGTGAAATAGAAAAAAAAAGAAAATTACAAACGAAGAGTAAATGATATATAACTTATCATATATGTGTATACGGAGAAAATATATCATCGTAGTCATCGTTTAACTTGTCCCTGTTGAAGGTTGGCTCTCACGAAAATAATGAACTTATCAAGAGCATTAAATCGATTTGGTTTTCTTTTTATTACCAAAACATAAGTTAGTGTTCTTTGCCAGTCAAAGCTATGTTATAGTATGTTATTACAAAGTGGGCACGTTTGATTTACTTTGTTTATGGTTTTATAATCACTCTACTGCAACGCTTACCTACCATGGCATTTATGGATTTTCTGTTTTCATCGGACCCGCCAATAGTCTACATTAACCAGTCTCCATTTGCTATGGACAACGTGTAAACTCTAACAAATCTATGCTTTTCTTACATCAGCTGCGAAGATTTTTTTATTTGTGTCCCATCTGTATGCACTTCTGACCACCATTATAGTTATTCCAAAGTTTGTTAGCAAAGAGCTAATATACAACTGATACGACTATTTTTAAAACCATTATATATATATAAATATATATATATATATATATATATATATATATATATATATATGTATATATTTATCAGCTCTATATCAGTTTGGTTTGTTTTGAAGATTTACGTCTTTACTGTTATGACAAAAGTGTTTCTCACTATAGCATAGGACTGATGATATTGTGAAACTTCTGTGTTATCACTAGTCATTTATTGCATACCTCTATCATCCGTTCACAGAAATAAATTAATAAAGAAAACCTAAACTCTTTCACTGGCTTTGCGTTTAAGACATACATATGATCTAGTCCCATTCACCTGACCTCGCACCCATTTTTGTCGACAGTGCACACAGATTCGTGCTGCAGGCGACGACAGTTGATTGAAGTGGAACTGCTTCGGGCACAAGCTCAACCCTTGGACAGGATATGCGATTTTAGTTGGACTTTAAATTCGCTACCATAGTTATGGGTATGGAAGGCCCCGGTTTCACTGCAAACAATCAAATCCCATAATTGCTCAACCGCCCGTGCCAGTGGAATCATCCGAATTACCAACTCATCTCCCAAACAATGAACGGTAGATGTAGTCCCTATCATAGCAGTCTCAGCACACGCCAAAAGACATAAGGCGAAACCGCACAGAAAGCGAACACTGTCAAATTTTCCTTGTCAAACGATATTATCATTCATCGTAAACAAAAGAACAAACTATGTGTCTACTCGATAGAGACAAATAATAATAAATTAATATTATTATAGAGGGACACTCCCGAGGTGATAATCAGCGAATCAATTCAGAGGAAGAGGTATGTTTACAGCATTCAGAAAAATTGACAAATAATCAAGAACAGAACAAAATATGGACCAAAGCAGAATCGAACCCGTACTCGGTGGCACATCGCCTTGCCACGAAAACCCAACGCTAGGTATCTCCCGGATAGGGTAGGGCTGAATACGTGCGTTGCAGACTTGTGTTAACAGGAAACAATACTGATACACTATGTATTTCCGAGCAGTGATCGCAACCTTATGCTATAGTCATGAGAACATTTATTTTTACAAATTTATTTATTTTACATATTTTTTGAGTGATGTAATCATACCTCTTCCTCTGAATTAATTCGCTGTCTACTCGCTACCAGTTGGACTACAGAACTATCGAGTGTTTCAGCGAAGAGTTGGTCTCACGTTATTTGCTTAGTGGGGGGGGGGGGCATTCGTTTTATGGGGTATGCTCACTGCCCAAGTCTACTCAGTGCTTGAATATGTGCTATATGCGAGAACCATTACATCTACTAATTACTATTTTTTTTTTTAAAGCGTCTCACGTTCAATTGAATGAACAATCAGGATAATATTTTGTTGGTTGCTATAACCGGAGCGTAACATCTTGTCCCACATGAAGTGATGCCAATCTGTTCTAAAGTCTGATGTCTATGGAAAGTTTGTAATTAGAATTGTTAGTTTTTGCGCTGACGCAGCGGACTTATTTTTGTCTTCGAATTAATTTGTTTGTGAATTTGGGCCAGGATTTTACGATGCAGTAAGTCAGGACACTTGTTAAAATACGTTCATAGGTTTGTCCTGGCCCACAAACTTTAGTGTGCACACCGATGTGACTAATGACACATTCTGACAACAACAAATATCTACCATATTTAAGATCACAGGTGCTAATTGATGCATTATTTCATTTATATGTTTGTGTTGTGAACACGATTCGCCGCTATTTAACTCTTTCTGCATGGAAGCTTTTTATCGACACAAAGGAAGAGATTTCAGAGACAAAATGTTTTCATGGTTTTAAGAATTAATCTACATATTTATATGTGTCTAATATATAACATATTACATATGAATTTGTTGATAATTGAACAAAGAATTAGATTTCACCAATACCAAGATGATACAAGACAAGTAAAAATAATATGGTTTGATGGCGTTCACACTTTCAAATTGAGCGTGGCTCATTTTACGGCGAAACTTACGCTGCTGAAATCGGATTGGCGCACAGTGCAGCGAAACGTACAGATAGAGTTAACCGTTAGATGGCATCCTGGTGTCAATCTTAGAGCCGTATAATCGATCGTTCCCATTGTAATCTTAACAACATCCCCACGATTTAGTCCAACACTCAAAACTAAGTATCCACTTATGTGATATGGTAAATGTTCATCGTGTTTATTTTCTGATGTTGTCAATCAAAAACTTGTGTCTGTTCTTTCCTTTAGCCTTTTCGAGTTTAATTGTTTGTTCGTTAACGTTAACAATGCGTCTTTATTTAATCATATGCTTTGTTGGATTATCTTGCTCACCTTAATGTGCATGCACTTTCTATATTTATGGCAACGATCTGTTTATTTACAATATGATTTCCAGAACATGTAACCTTTTTGAAAATCAACAGTTAATGTTCCTGTTTTGTATATTATGTAACGTATCCTGAAAGACTAGCCCCTCATTCAATTTTACATAAATCCATAACTAGTTGTATCTAAAGAAATGAACATACGCGAAACATGAACTGAGAAAATATGCTGGAAAAAAGTTAAAAAAAAAAAAGAAAGAAATGCATATGTTGTGATTGTATTTTAGAAAGATAATTCCGGTAAAGAAAAACAAAGCTGGTAGCGTTCTTATATGCCCAGCATAATACACTCAAGGACACAGAGAACTTGACCAGACACAAAAACATAAACATAAAATCAGTTAAATGATCAACTCCAGGATAGGACAGGTTACTTGACTCTCACAGGAAGGTTTGTGTTCACAAGAATTTGATGGCGTAATTAAATCAATGGAAACAACTGTTATGAGATGTATACTAATATTGTAATGCCATATCTTACCTTCAGAAAACATTCGCTGTTAATTATGTAAGTAGTGAGAATGTTAATAATCGTCATCAGTATCATGTGCCATACCGGTTGGCATAGTCGTTCTTGGCCTTCCACAATCTTCTGTGCATCGTATCAGTTGTGTGGTTGACTGTTTTCCATGCCTTGATACCGAGCTATTTAGTATTTTCTATCATTGTTGTCTGCGATTCTGTCCATGTATTTTGACAGTTGTAAACGAGGATTCCAACTTTCCTCTTCACAAGATGTGCCCGTAAAATGTTTTTTGTTTCTTTCTGATGCTTTTTAGATGCACCCTTTTAGTATTGTCCTCTTTGGTAATTTCCTCATTGGCCTTTTTAGTTGTCCTGTGAACTTTCAACATTGTTGTGAGAAATCCCTTCTCTGTGGCCACTAATCGTCTTTTTTCATTTGTATGTCTACTGTCTATGAATTGCTTCCAGAGGTCATAATTTGTTCAATATAGCAACGATGAACTCACTTTCTCACTTATATTGACATAGATTTGTTGCTTAAGATGTTTTTTTTCATTTTCTGAAATGCTATTTGGCCTATGTAATTCTGCTTTTAATTTCTTTGGTGTATTTTCAATTCGATGGTATTATTGTGTCCAACTATTTGAAACATTGCATTTGTTTCAGATTTGTCCTGTTTATATTTATGCTGCATAATGGTTCTGATAGTTTCTTCGACATGACCATTACTTATGTTTTCTTACCATTCCGACTGAGACAGGTCTTGTTACTTTCTTTTACTATCATGTCCATCATTTCTTGTAGTTCGATTTCTGATTCTGCTATTAAGACTGTGTCATCCGCATATCACACATTGTTTATGTTGTGAAAATTGAATGCAAATCCTTTTTTGTCTCCTATTTATCTCTTAATATTTCGCTGTAAAGTGAAAACAAATCCTGCAACAGAACACAGCCTTGTCTGTCACCCTGTTTTATATATTTGAACTGTCCTGTTTGATTGCTAATTCTGATGGTTGTTGTTTGTTGCCAGTATATGTTTTTTTTTATTATTCGCAGATTCCTACCATAAATGCTTAATTTCTCAAGCTTATTGATTATTTCCACATGCTGTACTTTGTCAAATGCTTCAGTGTAGTATATAAAACACATATACATCTTTATTTATCTATATAACTCTTTATCAATGTTATTAGGATGTATATTGCATTATTTGTGGCCTTTTCATCCACAGATACAAACTGTTCCTCACTTATTTCTGATTTTATTTGTTCCTTAAACGTCTCATGATGATTGTTAGTAATTTTTTAGTCACACGACTCATGAGACTAATAGTGCAATGGTTCTCACAATGAGTGACTCCTGACTTCTTCGATATGACTACAAAGTTATGTTTTATTAGATCTTCAGGTGTGTGTCCAGTGTTATATATGCGATTGAGTAGTTTTGTTATGCTTTGTACTTACAGCTCTTCTAATACATTTATCTCTTCGATTTTTATATTGTGGGGACCTGAAGTTTTGCCTCTATGTTGAATTGAATCCTCCACTTCACTCTGCATTATTGGTGTGCCGAAACTTTACTTATTTTCTCCTACATTAATTCATGTAACTGATTCTGCATACATTTTGTGTCTTTCTTTTTATGGGGGGGGGGGGGGTTCCATTTATTCATATTTTTGCTTTAACCATCCTTCCAAATTCTCTGCATGAATTATTTTTTTCCTCAATAAATTGTATGTCCGTTCTTCTTTCTTAAGTTGTCATCTTTTGTCCATTAGCTTTAATATTTCTTCTGTCATCCATTTTTTTTTAAAATTCCTTTGTCAACTGGTATTACTATTTTTGATATTTGTTGAATCAATTGTTTGAGCTTTTCCCACTGCTCCTGGATGTTCTGAATTTTCTCAATAGTATTATATCTCATTTGTACAATCATACTGTTCCTTTGGTTATTTGGTTATTGAAGGTCACGGTATCACTGCAAACGAATTAAAATTCATAATTGCTCAACCGCCCGTGCCAGTGGAATCATCCGAATTACTATCTTATCTCCCAAACAAATAAAGTTAGCTGGTAGTCCACATCACCGTAATCTCAGCACACGCTAATGACATAAGGCGAAACCGCACAGAAAATGAACACAGCAAACTGTTCCCTGTCATACAATATCATCACTCATCGTAAACAATAGGAATATCGAAACACGATAACAACTGATGAAACACACATCTCACGGTGTGCACAGAGCAACTAACTCAGTAGCTCCTGCAACATGCCGGACCTGGAATATGAGGAAGCTGTAACAAGGAACACATCATACATAGCATTCAGTGGCTCCTGCCGCCTATCCACCGTATTGACCAGAAGTTCACGTCCTCCTGAAACTGATGATCGTCATATTTTTTGTTAATTATATAGCGCTTGATGATGTTAAGACATCATTTTTGACTACAAATCCGAACATATAAAACACAGTTAGTCATCAGATTATCTCCGTCGCACATCAAACAGATCGTAAGATTATCGTATGGCCGGTCTTCGGATATACGATGAGCCATTACGATGACGTAGTACACAAAACAATGGCAGCGCCTTATGTTCCTGATTATTCTAGTGAATGCAGCCTACAACAGACGAAATACGGTGCGAAATCCCTAAAGAGATGAAACTGCGGCTGACTTGACGAAGAAGCTCACATTAATGAGTTGTAACATGTAACTAACTTGCGTCAAGCAAATCCAACAACGGTCATGAATATCACTCAAGTACTGTACTTGTTACTCATATATTTATCTACTGTAAACATTTCTACTTTAAATGTCATATTTCTTGGGGATTTCTGTGTCTTCCACAGTTTCATTCTCATCTTTCCAACTACTGGTACGTGGTCACTAATGGAATCTGTTCCTGGCCTTGTTTTAACAGATGTTTGCCCATTCCTTAATCCTCTCTGTATCAGTATAGAATCAATGTCATTGTGTATTTTGATGTCTGGGCTTTGTCATGTCCATAGTCGCCTAGGGTGTTATATGTGAATAATCTCCTTCATTTCTGCTCTCTGTTGAACATGTAAGTAAAGGTCCCCTTCACGTCTTCTAGGTGTATGAGGATTATGGTGTTAGTGATCATATTTTTCAATAACCATGGCGCGTTTTTGGGTGATGTTGTCCGTATCACGCCAGGTTGCCTTTACTTCACAGAAACATCTTTGGCCAGTCCGAAAAAAAATCCGCCACCGCTGGTGATCAAACCCGGACCATGTGGAGCATCGGTCTTCAACAAATATATTCCAAGTCCATCTGTTTCTTGTAATTGTTTTGAGATCATTCCATATCTGCCCATTCTCTTCTTCTCTGCTTCAATGTGATTCTCCAAGTACACAATGGTCTTATTCTTTTCTACTCTCCTGGATATTCTAAAAAGAGCTTGCCGTTTAATACATTCAGTTGGCTTTCGCTGTATGTGTCCTATCCACCTTCAGTGTATCTCCTTGTCCACTGATTATGGACTGGTACTTTCCCATATTTCGACATGGTATGATGTTAATAATGCAACTTTATGCAGAACCATCGGTGCATGTTTGCCAGCAGGAACAGACTATACAGTACATGTCAGTATGTGGTGGATACATAACGTTGACATTCAAGTAATAGTACATTATGAAGTAATATATGACAACGATTTCAGATGTGTTTGCATTAACCATCATACACGTCATTTATTATTTGCTACTGTAAAACTATGTATCATGGTCATGGTTATAAGAACTCCCCGGTATCACTGCAAACTAATGAAATTGCACAACTGCTCAACCTCCCGTGCCAGTGGAGTCATCCGAATTAACATCTCCTCCAATATCCAAACAAAGAAAGTCTGCTGCAGTCCCTATCGATGCAAATACATAACATTTAAAAAAGACATACGGCGTTTTATAGCACGACTGTGAACGCATCTGAACTGTCCTTCGTCATATGATATCATCATTCATCGTAAGCGATCTGAATATATCAACACCATCCGAATGAAACACGCAGCTCACAGTGTGCACGGATCATTATTCAGCAGCTCCGGCAGTAGGGCGTACTTGAAATATGAGGAAACTGCAACAATGAACTCCTTTTTGACAGCTCCTCAACCGTTCCCTGTTGCCTATATGACCCATAAGTATCAGGGAACCTGGTTAAGGTTTGGAAAAAAATTGCATGACATTTCTTGTGATGGCGATACTGATATGTCAGTTTATTTCCGGTTTCTGCCCATTGGTGTCCATATCAATATTATTGACACGTTTTTTTCCCATTTAAAGACAACATCCGGTTAACGTTTGAGAATCACATTCTGACCAAAATGTGCTTTACAAACTTGAAAGATACAAAATGTCGTTCATTCGTTCCTTCCATGACAATTTTCTTGAAAGGTTACAATGCCGTCACCTGTTTTATTGTTCTATAATTTATTAGCCTTGTTTAAGTCACTTCTCTGTTTACATGTTGAAAACAGCTCATCACAAGCATTTAGGTTCGTTACTTTTGAGATTGTTCATTCTTTGCTCCGCTTATAAAAATGAACGTCTGTTTGTCTGTACATTTCTTAGATGTCTCTTGTGGTATATATGTTGTCACTGTTGAAGCCAATTAAGTTACAAAATTGGCCGACTTTGTCCTGTCTTATTTGCAAAGTCTCCACACTACTGTTATGTGCTATTTTATTGCATCTTTCTGGATTTGCTGCTGCTGTACACTCAGTCTAAGCTATTGTTTAATATAAGGTCCGAGCTGCCAGGGAATTGAAGGGATTACTAAATGATATGAAATATGTTGACAAATATCTGTTTGGAAATGAACTTTCATAATTTCTCTTTAAGGCCGACCATAAGATCCGGCAGGTAAGCTTTATAATCTAGATCTTGATTGTCTGTGGGTAGACATACGTTCAAATATGAGCGTGCACCGACACAAGCAAGAAATGTTGTAATCCATTATGATCCAAGTTCAAAATGGACAAGCATGAACTAAGAATTATTGCCGCATTAACCTAAACACGATATTCGATAACTTGTGAAAATCGTCATTATTTTTTGCGGACACAGTGACATTTTCTTGTGTTATCCCGATAAAGACAATATTTATTGTTATGCTTAAAAAATGTCTGCAACCATAGTTAGAGCACATATCAGTCATATGACGGTTGACTTGACTTAATCAGGTACTAGAAATGTATTTAGTCTAAATATTCACTTAATATCAAGCGTATGCATCTGTCTTGCCTGTAAGTCCAGTTTTATACTGAGGAATCACAATGAGTCCTGTTACATACTCAAGTACTTTAAATAATGTCACAACAACCTCACCTCTACAATTCACCAACACTGTGGAATTTAATACAATAGTGCAATCTCATGAAATCATAACACAGACTAAACAGTTTCAACACAATTATTATGTACCTCAGAATCATCTGCTTCTCTTTACTACATAAGCTCTATATCCTCCACCCAAGTCTATTATTACTTCAAATTAATCAAATCGATTATATCATGATATTAGTCACCTCCATCAGCTAATAGCTACTAATGTAACAACTCTCCAAGAACCACATATCTTATTAATTTCATCATGTCCTTCCTGTCTCTTATTGTGCCACTATTCTTATTTACATATACACCTCCCTCTTCTTTGTCTACATCATAAACGTCTTCTGGAAACTCCCTACACATATGTTCACAAAACACTTCTGTCTGTTTTGATAAACATTACTCCAATTCACGAACTCCCTTTAATGTTTCGTTCACCTGATTCACTAATTTACTCCATATCTTCTTCTACTTCTAATACTTATCGTATTCTTACTATTAGAATAAATCATTACTTGATCCTTCCATTCCCACCACCTTTCTCTATTTCACTTCAGCATCTGACATCCATTGTCAAATTCCTATTATTTACCACCCATGTCTATTCCTTTTTCTTATCCTGTCTCTTCTCGCTCCATGCTGTTCTCGATGTACCACCAACATTACCGTTTGTTAAATATCCATTCTCTCAAATATACTGCCATGTCTCCGAGGTCTCCTTCACACTGGCTCCACTCCTCATCACCCAACTCGTTGATATCTTTCAATCTCCAATCTTCCTCATAGTTATCACTCCTCTACGCACTCTATCTCACTAAAACGTCCATGTTAGTCTATCGATCCTTTCAGACAGCCTATTTTTTTCTTTTCTCTCAGTCTGACAGGTGTTGGATAAACAATGTGTTTTCTTCCTGTACTTAGCTGTTGCTTGACATCATTTATGTGGTTATCTGTTCTATCTTATTTACATGTTGTCGATATAATGGTCCCTGCTTTTTGTTTGCTCAGTTTTTGTTTCTAAACTTTCTTTCAAATGTCTTATTTGTCCATTCTTTCTCCACATCTTCATTGAAAGTTCTAATGTCATTTATCTAAATTATGTATATTCTGTTTACAATCTGATAACTTGCCTTGATTTCCTTATTTTCCTCTCCTGATATCCTAATTCCATTATCTTCTTGTCATTATCTCATTCCAATCCCAGTCTTCGATATTCTATTTTTTTTTTTCGTCCAATAATGTAATAGTGAAACAATGAAGACCTACAAGAACACATGAAACAATAGAAGACCTACAAGAGCACTTAAACAAACTCAACATCTCAGGCACAAATTACAACATGAAAATCAATATCAACAAAACAGAAGTCATTAATGTCGCCAAAAATAAACAGAACATAACTATACAAGGCAGACAACTAAAACAAGTAGAGTAATTAAAATACCTAGGGAGTCTAATGACAAACGATAATCCTCACACAGCAGACATAGAATCAAGATGCAACAAGATTTGTCAAATCCTTGGACAGTTATCGCCACTATTGTCCAAAAATGAAATAACTCTGGAGGAAAAACGAGCACTATACAATACAATCTTCATCCCAACGTTGTACTGCCAATGGACCCTAGATGCAAGAACAATAAGAAAAATAATCTCTACAGAGATGAAGTGTGTTAGACGAATGACAGGAAACAGTCTGAGAGATAAGATCAGAAATGAAGAACTCGGAAAAAACGCTAGAAATAGTCACCCGCCATAGAATGTATAAGGAAACAACAGATAACATGGTTTGGCCACGTGACAAGGCAGAAAGAACAAAACACAACACAACGAGCCTTCAACAAACGTTGTGAGAACACCAGATCCAAGAGTCGACCACGAAAAAGATGGGTCGATGGAATATAAGAAGCACTAGGAAACATAACAGCAGCAGAGGCGAACAGAAGAGCAAAAGACCGCAAATTTTATCTCCCCTCGATGTTGAAAGGCAGATGAGACAGGACAGAGGACAGGAAGAAGAATAATCATTTAATCTCATTATCATGTCAGGTAATCTCAGGGTCACAACTTAAACATTCATCCCAACAATTCCTAACTACTGCTGTTACCATTAACTCCACATCAACCTGTATAGACATAGCAAACCAATCCGGCAGAAACCTACCCCCACCCCAACCAGCGTTATTTCACTTCCCCTAACTTTTCAGCCTGTATCCCATTGGTGGGTGGGCACAATACCTTTGTTACTTTTCTCTTTTTTTCACAGTTTCTAGAACTACTTTCTAGCCAAACTGAGACTAACTCTATCATGTATATTTCAGCTTTCCTCACAAAAAAATATCTGACAACTGAATTGATAATTTCCACATTAGGGATGGAATTCTAAAAAGTGATCAGCCAAATATCCTGGTTGGACACAAGAATCAAGAACGTCGTCTGAAGGAATAAATAAATAATGAGAACTGGCTGCAGATTTTGGTAAGAAAATACAACGCACTTAGTGCGATAAAGTCAGCCACCATAAAAGAATTGGACAGACACTACCGTTTCTATGAAATGTAAACATGGCAGCAGGTAGACGATGGAAATTGTTGTCCCTAGAGATAACACTCTGAGGTTGGAGACATAGACAAAAAGAAGCAAACAGAATATCATCAAACGATATATGTTCTCCTCTGTACATTTCACTTTATGATGTGTTGATTGATAATTGATTTCAAATTGATGTATGTGTACTCTTCATCAAACCCATCCATGCTCAGTCGCTTTTAGAAATAAATGAAGGACATGTTTTAAAGGTGTCTCAGGAGAAATATGAAAATAAAACCTCCTATATTATATTTCAGAGAAATGGTACACACGAATTGGTAAGTGTTAAGATCCAGAGCTGATGTGCAAAACGAAATTGTCAAACTGGTGTGAAAGTCCAATGCTTTATGAACTCTTGTATGTGTCAACATTTGATGTATATGATATTTACTATATTCGCATATATGTTCGTGATGGGGAAGAAATCCACAGTACACGGATTCTCGATAATGGTGAAAGCTTATATTTTACTGAGTAGGTCACAAAGTAGCTTCCAAATGTCCCAACGGCTTAACCAGCGTGTTGACACATCACCAAAGAATACTGCTACTACATGAAAATATTGCCGAGAGAATGGTTACTTTGAAGCTAACGAGAGTAGAGTCCAGAATAAATATAGGCAATTCACGATATCACGATGGCATGACTTCAAAGGCGATAAAAAAAACATTGGCACAGACAAACACACACATTTTCCTGGTGAACAATAACGTATAAGAAAGAAACACCAAGATGACATTAACTCAAATCTAGCCGGTAGATTTCATTTTGAAAACACGCCTTACTTTATACGACCATAGAAGGAGTTGCACACATCGGTGTATATATACCTGTTCATATTTTCAATGGGTTTATGTAGCAGTTCGCGGTTTTCCTCAAGAGCTCACATGTCCTTTACAGAACGTTGTGTTTAGCACAGCCAAGTCTGAAAGATTCTCTGTCACTAGCTAGATATATGCATCTTTCAACATGACCATGTTATTTTAATTTGTTTGTTTCTGCAGAATGATGTCTTCAAGCAAATTCTTTTTAATGTTTAAATCGGTTAATGTCCTTGTTGCTCTTTTTCAATATCCTTTATCTCGAACGACTTGATTTTCTTCCTTGACTTTGCGAGATTGTCCATGATTCACAACCATATGTTACAATCGAGAAGACACATGTCCAAAATAATTTGAGGTTTCCTACCTTGCTCGTTATGTGCCACATGCTCTTCATGGCGTATAATTTTTATGTTAAGTTTGTAATCTTTTGGTCTCTTTCTGGCAGTCTCCATTGTTTGTTTCTAGAGATTCCGCATATTTAGAGTTTGTTACAATTTCAAGTCCTTGACTTTGGTAATGATTTTGTGATAACTTTGTGTTTTGTCAGTGGACATTATCTTATAATTCTATATGTTTTGGTCTTGCACTTCATTGTGTAATTAACACACTCGACTCTCTCTTTCCTTGTGATTTCCATAGACTATACGCCTTGAAGCACAGAGAAAAGATACAGAAAATACAAAGATACAGCTTAAGAGAATAGCTTAGCAGAAGGTCAACACAATAAATTATAAATAAATGTCGAGATTGAAAGATGTGGAGATACATGATCACCTACCCAGCAGACATGGTACTTGATGATGATGACCACGATAATGATGATAATGTTGATGAGATGTTTTGAGGCTGTCTTCTTTTTTTTTATTGTTGATCACATTGTACTGAAAAACATCTATAGAGAAATTGTGAGAGAATTGAAGCAAATGTACGATTATTTAGAAAACGCAAGCATATATTAATTAGAAGGCCTAATTACTTTGGGGCCCCTGGTAGCCTAGTTGGGAAAACTACACGACGTTCGGACAACCCATGTTCGATTCCCGCTGGGAGCAGTGTGAATTGTACTGGTGATTTTGAAAAAAAAATATCCCCACGGTTGAGCCAGCCGTTGGCAGAAATGGGTACCAGAGTATTATCATGGGAAGGTGAGGAATGTCGCCTCGTATTGCGAGATGCTTGAGGCGACACTATACCGAAATCTCCGAACATTTCTGGATAGGCGACCGAGCACATTGTGGTTGGAAACTCGCGTGCTAAGACACCGGTTCAAATCTCGTACTTTACCTTTACCGTGTATATTAATTAGAAGTAACAAACAATATAGATGTATGGTAACTTTACATCCATATAGTTATGTGCTCTATATCCAAAACTAAATGGCGATCGGTGTTTGTTAGTTGGTGAATACAGAGAGTAGAACGAAATAGGACACTGCGACATAGACAGTGTGAACCCCTTTTGTTTCCACGACCGTGCCACTTCTTTTCTTGACCTCATAACTGTGGCCTATACGTTCAATTGTAATTGTCTTTGCAGCATTGTTGCTTCATAAACGGCATATATATATATATATATATATATATATATATATATATATATATATATATATACATATATATATATATATATATATAATATTATATTATATTATATTATATTATATTATATTATATTATATTATATTATATTATATTATATTATATTATATTATATTATATTATATTATATTATTATATATATTGCTATAACCAGTGATGGGAAATGTAAAACTGAAATAAACAAAAGAATATCAATGGCAAAAAGTAATTTTACTGTCATAAAAAATATATTAACGTCAAACAAGTAACACCAGGGCTAAAACTAAGTATAGAAAAATTGTATATCTTCTCAACATTCCTATATGGTGCAGAAGCATGGACATTACGCAAGAAAACAGATTTAAAAAATGAAGCCTTTGAAATGTGAATATAGAAGAAAAGATAGAATTGGATGGAAAGAAAAGAAAACAAACGATGGAGTCTTAAAACAACAACAAATGAAAAGATAATTACTAAGTACAATTCAAACAAGACAAGTGAAATGTTTGGGCATGTTAAAAGTTACCACAACCTACAAAAAGTAATCTTGGAGGGAAAATACAAGGGTAAAAAAAGGCCGAGGCAGAAAAAAACTAACCTGGACGAGTAACATCAAAAGATGGGCAAGTTAGTATATGACAACCTGCACCATCCAAGCAAGAGACAGTGCAGAAAGAAACTCCATGGTAGCCAACCTTCGTTGTTGAGATGACACTCGATGATGATGATGCAGTATATATATATATATATTATATATTTATTTATTCTTTATTTTGTTTTATAAAATGAACATAACATGGAATCAAGCATCTACACTAGTAATGGGACGTGACAAACTACAAGGTTGCATTCAAGGAAGAGCTGCAAATATTTGTATATCACAGCCCATGTTTGCCCTTTAGTCTCTTTTCGTCCTTCTGTTCGCCAAACACAATTTGTTTGGGAAAATGCTTGTTTGCCATTCTTCTTACATGGCCCTGCCACATAAGTCTTCAACTCCAAAGGTTTGTAATGATGGTTGGGAAATGAATCAATTCAGAGGAAGAGGTATGTTTACAGCACTCGGAAAAATGACAAATAATCAACAACAGAAAAAAATATGGACCAAGGCAGGATCGAACCCGTACTCAGTGGCACAGCGCCTTGCCACGAAAAGCCAAACGCTTAGGAACTCTGCCACTCAGCGTTTGGCTTTTCGTGGCAAGGCGCTGTGCCACTGAGTACGGGTTCGATCCTGCCTTGGTCCATATTTTTTTCTGTTGTTGATTATTTGTCATTTTCCGAGTGCTGTAAACATACCTCTTCCTCTGAATTGATTCACTAATTATCGCCTCGGAAGTTTCCCTCTATAATAATATTCATTTATTATTATTTGTCTCCAATGATGGTTGGGAGTTTGGCTCTTTGTGAGACATTAGAGTTGGTTCCTTTGTCTTGCAAATTGGAGATCATAATCTTTCGAAGGCAATGCATGTGAAATAATGTTTAACCTTTTCCCATGCCCTGCATAGATAGGTCAAGTTTCTGATTCACATAGATGTTTACTAACTGCCCAACTTTGGTACATTTGAGTCTAATACTTGAGTAGTAGTTTGGAGTTGGCCCATGCTCAATCTTTAAGGTTATCAAAGGTGAATGCTGCTTTTTCAATTCGTAAAATTTTTTTTTCTTCAAGGGGTATATACAGTAGGAGGGCAATCACACACCTTGTGTGGTTAGTGTTAGGGGAGAGCAGAGATACGGTAAAGATAACACAGCTAAGAATACATATGATTAAGGATACAGGCTAGAAATATGATAACACATTACCTCTATCATTACAGTCATTTAATATATGTATGCTTATCTACCTTCTGTAAAGTGTAAACATATCTCACTTTCTCTTATGAAAGTTGTTTTACAATTGAGTAGAAGACAATTCAAGCACAGCTTAAAGCTATCCATTTAAACCAAATGAAAAAAAAATAATTAGAAACAAAGGTCGCTAGACTGGAAATAGATGATTTGTATTGCCAAACATAAAGAGTGCATGGCCATTCACTACATGCTCGGCGGGCAGAATAGTCGAGGAAGACAATTGTGGGTTATGATCACGAGTAGCATCACGATGGAGGTGTTGGCAGAGACCAGGACATTTATCTGGGTAGCGTCACAAGACTACACCCACGCCTGCACACTGAGTGATTCAATGAGCATGATAAAAAAATGGAGGCGAGCCATGTACACATGCAATGGATAGAGACATTGCAGAAATCAACAATACGTAAGGTCATCTTTATCTACGTCTTAGGAAATGCGGCAGTACAGGGGAATGAAAGAGAAGACAGAACTATAGCTTGTTTCATAAGTCGTGCCCAACTTTAAAAATCAATATCTTTTAAACCGCTTTTTGTATTTTTTTCAAAATTTGCATGTATAGTTATAATGATTAGAACCCAACAGGGAATTAATTTCATTAAAAACAAACATTTGGTTATTATTATTGCTTATTTGATTGATATAAATTTATAACGACCCATTGATGTAGTCAAAACTTAGTGTTTACAGTATTTAAGTTAAAAATAGCGATTACAAATCTATACACGCTCAAATTTACGATTTTTCACGCTTTCCGCGTGAGTTCTCTGACATAATTAGACACTTGTAGTAAACACGAGGCATTGTGTGTTCCATTTCCGTTAATTCAGCGGCGTAACGTGGAACAATAACATTTATCATGAGTCTTAAAATGAAATTCTGCAGTTTACAAAACATCGCAAAAAAATGTATGACTATTTTTGCAAAGAGGCTAAACGAGGAAGATTATTTCATTCTTTAGAAAACCCTGAGAATAGGACAAGACACATTTTGGATTTATCTAAACGGTCATTTAATCGCTGGATTCAAGCACGTGACCGTCAATGTTCCAAATATACAAAATCACAAGGAAGAGCAAAAATGTTGGATAATTTCGACAGTGAACTTATTAGAAGTGAAATTCGCAAAATGTTGGGTATGAATGAAACTGTTACAATAAGAAAATTAAAAGTATCGCTGAAAAAGAACAACAGTATTGAAATATCAAAGTCTACATTATGGAGGAATGTGAGAGCTGCAGGCTTTACATTCAGAAAGTATTCCAATGGACGAAACATCATCTGTGAGAAGCCACATATAGTAGTCATGAGAAGCAAGTACTTACGTGAAGTAAAAGAGGTGCGCAAGCAAGGTTATGATATTGTGTACTTGGATGAAACATGGATCAATGCTCACCACACTAACCAAAGGGAATGGCAGTCATCAGATGGAAAGATTAAGAGATTAATACCTAGCAGCAAAGGACAGCGCTTGATAATTGCTCATGCAGGTAGTCGACAACATGGACTAATACAGAATGCAGAGCTCATTTTTCTTTCAAAATCCATAGACAATCGGGATTATCACTCTGAGATGAATGGTCACATATTAGACATTGGATTGAAAATTCTGTTCTCCCAGCACTAGATCGACCATCTTGCCTAATAATGGACAATGCAGCGTACCACAACATTGTTGCACTTGAAGATAAAGTGCCGACGTCATCCAGTACAAAAGATGCTATTAAGATATGGCTCACAAAGGAGCACATACAATTTAATAACATGTACTTAAAACCTGAATTACTATCTCTAGTAAAGCAAAAACAGAGGACAAAGATTTTTCAAATAGATAAGCTTATCCAAGAGCACGGTCATATAAGTTTGAGGCTGCCACCTTACCATGCTCATTTAAATCCAATAGAACTAATCTGGCAAAATTAAAAGGACAAGTGGCAGATGAAAATACAACATTCAAAATATGCGATGTAAAGACTCTTGCTAATCTCGCTTTATTAAATATAGACAAAGATTATTGGGCTAAATGTGAAGACCACGTCTTAAAACAGGAAGAGGAATATTGGAAAAATGATGGTTTGTGGAATGTTCAACCCCAAACAGTTATTAATCTTTTAGACTCGTCTGATTCAGAATGAAAGTATATAGCCCCCACAATGTTGGCCCCTATATTACCTTAAATTATTTCAACAAACGGTCCTTTTCAGGACCACACAACTATGAAAATTGGACATACAGGTATACCTTGATATTATTATCGTCCGTCCTCGAACTGAGCAGACAATAATTCTCCTGGTGTTTTGTTTTATCCAGTTATTTCCCCATTACGGCCACGCCTTTACCTAGTGAAAATTAATCGTAGACCAGCAACTACGGTAATTTCTATTCTTTAGGGTTCACAATTTACAATTTTGACAAACATCAAAGAAATATCGCCGCTTTAAGAAAACTTCAGCTGCAAGATTTTGTTAAATATACATTTAAAGGGTCTTTTGCATTCTAATAACATTTGGAAAATTTCAAAAGTATTTAACAAACGGTAGAGAGTAATAGCGTTTTGAAGTTGGGCATATGTTTTGAAACGAGCTATAGCTGCGCTGTTGTTGAGGACGGTCAACCAATGTATCGGGCGGACGGCATCAATGCTCTCCGATATGTGGGAAAGGCACAGGACTTGCACGAAGTCGAAAACGTGACACGTGAAAACGTCCAAACAATAATACGTGTACCGATTTGAAAGAAGAAAATGGAAATATATAGATCTTGTGCTGCGAATGAATGAAGAAAGCCTTCCATACCAGACATCTCCATGGATATGTTGGGTGAAGGAAAACAAGAAGGACCAAGATAATAGATATGAGAACAATTACTAGGGAAGACTGAACCAACGGACTAAGAAACAGCCAACTACTACAAGGGCTAGCGGTGAATTTTCAATCGTGGAGAACTATGATTTACTATCAACATGCTGTTTTCTGCTTCATCTACCTTTCAGCGTCGAGGGGAGATATAATTTGCAGTTTTTTGCTCTTCTGTTTGCCTCTGCTAAGTTAAGTTTGCTAGTGCTTTTTATATTCCATCCATCCATCCTTTTCGTGGTCAACCCTTGGGGCTGGTGTTCTCACAATGTTTGCTGAAGGTTCGTTGTGTTGTGTTTTGGATTCTCTGCCTTGGTACGTGACCAAACCATTGTATATGTTGTTTCCTTATATTTTCTATGACGGGGGCTATTCCTAGCTTTTTTTCTTTAGTTCATCATCTCTGTTCTTATCTCTCTGACTGTTTTATGTCGTTCGTCTAACACATTTCATCTCTGTAGAGGTTATTTTTCTTATTGTTCTTGCATCTATGGTCCAGGTCTGGCAGTGGTAGCACAACGTTCGGATGAAGATTGTATTGTATAGTAGTATTCAAGGATATACAAATACAATGAATGAATATATTATATATGTAATAACGCATTGTTACTTGTTCTTTATAAAATAGTGAGACAATAAATCGTGCACTCGTAGCAGGTGCAAAATCAGTTTGACAATAGTGTACTGGAGAATCGGGATGGAACTGAACATATATAGAATATATATATATATATATATATATATATATATATATATATATATATATTTATATATATATATATATATATATATATATATATATATATATATATATATATAGCCTAACGAGTGAGCTAACCAGACGTTCTCAATGGCGATAGTCAGTGATAAATGAACTCACAAATAAAACATGTCTGTATAAACAATTAAGCGTCACATGACTAGTAAGCATGACTAAGTTGATATATTAAAACCTGATTACGAAAAAATATATCAGGATATAACTGAGTATACAATATGATTCAGACGCATGATATATGCATCAAACGCATAGTAAAAAGTAAGTGAGTCCCGTCACGCTAGCGTTGTATATGAATTACGGTGTTAGTGACCATAATTTTGTATAGACCGTCGGCACATGATTTTTGGGGTACTGTGGTCGGTATTGCGCCCGTGCCGCTTTACTTTCCCAGAAAAATCCAGTACCATTTAAGTCTGGGTATACTCGGAAGCCGTCGATCAGGATCGACACTTGTTCTTTCTAATCCAGTTCACTAACCAATGAACTATCGTGGTTCTCGCATCACACACTTATTGCGTGGTATTTTAGTTTAAATTAATTTCAAGGATCTAAATAAGTCAGGTTATCGACCATGCAATTGCTAAGTGTCCTGCCTATGGTTGTCAGAGTTTTGTCAGATAAAAAGGAAGATTGGCTGTATGTGTCTGGACGATTTCACAGTTTTTGTCAGGTAAAAAGCAATTCCAGTGATAACTGAACTCACAAATAGAACATTATGTATAAACATTGAATCGCTAACATACAACTTTGACATATTTCATAACTTGTTTTATTCTTCTCTTACTTATTAAGGGGTCTAGTTCACGGAGCAAAGATGGCAGATTAAGAAAAAGAAGACAATCTATGTACAATCACATTCTGAGGCAGTAATTTATGCATGTGACCTTAAGCTAAGTGCAGAGTCAGAGACGTACACAGTTACAGAAATAACACATTCGTTCTAATCTCCTGGGACGATTTCTGTTAAAATGTTGGGAATCCAGTAAATAAATACAACGTGAAATGAAAATGTGTCATGTGTTATATTCTTCATTACTACAGTAAACTAAAACATGAATAAATAACACGCAATCATAATAAATAATAAGCAAAATGTTAAATAAATAATTGCCAGTCATTATGTATTTTTCCGGTAACGGTACAGTCCTACTACAACCAACTCTCTCTTCAACTGTTATCTACCTCACATCATATTTGTTCTCAATAAACAATGGTACCACTATCAACAATCTCTTCCATATACCTTTCATGATTTCTCGTCCAATTATTCGTCTTTAATCGTAATATGTCTATAGTAACAATATTTGTTTACTATCAATATGTGTTTACAACCAATACGTTTTACCTGTCTCCACATCTTCTTTGTGGAACGCTTCATTTCCCTGTTGATTGTTGTTTTGTTTGGTGGCAGCTATAATTAACATGCCCCGCACATGTTTATTTGTCCATGATAGACAGTTCTTTATTTTCTTTGGTTATTACATCTGTACATTCGAAATAGGCTTGAATGAAAACTAATGAACTTGTCCTACACTTTTTGCGTGTGTATTTGTTTAATTGAACTTCCATTCTCATACATAAATTAAACTAGTAATATCTCACTGTAAAAATACGATAGTTGAAACATATGAATTATTCAATGTTATTTGTGTCCAATTTTGAATCTTATATTTTGTTCAGTTGATATTATTCCTACAACCCCAGACCAGCTTATAGCCTATAGCATATATTTTTGTCAGGGCAGTCAGAATATTTATAAAAATAACCGAAATAAAATTGAATAACATGAAAGTGATCAAATAGACAAATTACTAGCTGTTTAGTATGACACATTTGAGCCTATCTAATGTTTATTTAATTTTTTTTTAAAACACTTAACATTTTCAACAAATATGTAATGATATATCCCCTATTTGTAGCAGCATAGATCTACATGATCATGAATGGATTATCCTTTTGTTTAAAATGGTAACATATATTTCTTTACAGAAAACCACATAGAAATGTGCTGTAATTAGTGAAAAGCAATAACAAAAAAGAGCGTACTTGATTAGAGATCACAACAGCTGGGACTGAAAATAAATAGAGATGAGGCCACAATTATCATAATTAATGCAGTTGGCAATAACCAAATAATGAACAGCACAACTATCTTTGCTAGACGTACAATCTTGCATATATCTATCTATCTATCTATTGACATTTCGAGGCGTAGCCGGTCCATAGGGCGAGGACCAAGATACTCCCTCTCTTATTTGAATTTTTTGTTCTAGCAGTTTTCAATTCTTTTAAAGAACTTTTATCAATCTCGCCATTTGTCTATGTTCTGTGCAGCAGCTCTATCTCATTGAGGGAGCTGATTCCTGCTGCTCTTGTCTCTCTCATAAATGTTCTTCTCAGTGTCTCTCTGGGTCTTCCGCTTTTCCTCTTACCTGTTGTTCATTACATATCCAACATATGACCATCGTCTTTTCTTTATTACTGAAGATATAAGTGGTTTAATTGCAATTTCTCAAATTTCGTCGTTTGTTTTGAATTCCTTCCACGCTATACCAAGCATTTCCCATAGATATATTTTTTTGAATGCGTTCAAATTTGTTTTCTATATCAATTGTTGTTTTCCAGCTTGCACACGCATACGTGAGGATTGATAGTACATTGGATTTGAATAGTCTAGGTTTTATGTTTGTGCTGATGAGTTTTAATTTTCACAACTTTTCAAGGCTTCTGAAAGACATTGCTGCTTTAGCAACATATATTACATATATCTGGACAGTCTTATATACAAAGAAGGGGGAACAGAGCACACCAATTACAAGTTTTCAAATCCGATTTGAAGTTAGTAATATTATATATATATATATATAAATATATGGATGCTTGCGCATATTAAAATTATGGAAATGACAGGATAAAATCATTAACTTAGAATAATGGAAGTGAACCAGTAAAATACCAGTGTTATAGAGATACAGCAAAGTCCATGGCACTGGATAGGGCACACTGTGGTAGTCAACTGAGTGGTTTACACAGCATGCCCTTTTTTGGAATCCCCAAGGAAAAGGCCAAAAAAGAAGACATATATTCTTTGAGATGGAAGAGTGAAGATATGGAATGATTTTAAAATAATGACAAGAAACAGAAGGGCTCGGAAAGTGTTTGTTGACGATTTATTCTCCACGGGGTGTTGAAAAGTAGAAGAAGGTGAAGATTAACAAAACCGCAACATGGAAATATAATTGTCCACTTAAAACTCAATTTAAATAAATCCAACGCACCAGTGACATTATTGCCTTAAATATTTAAGCAGTATAACATATTGACACAATGTGGGTGAATGTCGTTCAATTTTCAAGCATAAGTAGTATAGTTGTTACAATTATCATTGATAGGGTGTTTAAAACTGAAGTAACAACAACAAAATGGGGGTTAGTAGAAATGTCAATATTTCGTTCCGTATTGTGTGTACCAACATATTCAGGAATGAACGCCCTGTCTATATAATACACTAGTATACGATGACTGTATAGTAATTCTGGTGTGTAAAATTTTGTCCAACAAAATACTGGTACTCCGGTATCTTCCCACTTCAACTCCCCTGATCACAAGGGCAAAGACGACATCCGTGTCACTGGTATTGTCCTTTGTCACTCTGGCGACCGCAGCCGCTATACTTTGGAAAATCGCCTTATAGTCCAGTATGGTTCGCTGACCCCGAGAGGTATGAATGTATCACACTCATACGCATAGTTTCTTTTTGCTTGCTCCTTCCCTTTTGCATAGCCTTCTCTACTACACATATTTGGGTTCTTTGGTCTACTTACTATGCCATACTTTTTATAGTTCTTCTCCTCTAGTCCCTTATGAGACACTTCGGTTTTCTCCTCTATAAATTTTTTTTTTTCTGTGCTTCTTACCCCTCATTTATTTTTACTGTACCCCACTCTCAGACATCTCACTCTTAGCGTCTTTTTACACCTGTCAGACTACTATTCGATTCTTTCTCCTTTGTGTTTGCACACTGACCCCTGTGTTTACTCATCTGGTTCTGTTTACATTTACGCACTTTTTCGCACGATTTTCGACGTTCACGACAGCCGCACTTGGTTACGATTTTATTTTGGATTTGACAGGATAGTTTTACTTTTTGTTGTTGTTTTCTTTAACACATTTCGATTGTTTTTGTTTTGGTTGTTTCGTTATTAATTTGTGTGTGTGTGTTTTTATTGTTTGTTCCTGATGAAGGCCTATTGAGCCGAAACGTTGTTTAGTCTGTGTCGTCCACTTGTCACGTAAAGCTTCTTACATACCTTTTTTTATTTTTTAATTTTTCCTCCTGTGTAAAATGCACTTTGATATGTAAAAGAGAGCAAAAGACAACACAAATTGATTTTTTTTGGTTTGACTCACCAGTAGAATCCATATACATAATTAATTTGAGTTTCAAACACAAATAAATCCAGATGAAAAATCCATTTGAATTTGAAACATAAAGCATCACACATGACAGCCATTTGAATGTGAAGTATATGACGTCCTGACAGACCGTTGCTATTAAGAAATCATGTTAAGTCAGTAGTTTGGAAAAATATTAATGTCTTATTCTACATGTACTTTGCTGAATATCCACTATATTGGCTGGACTTGCCCATAATGGATAGATAAATACATCCGCAGAACGAATAAGATGTATTCGTGGTACTTGGCCCGTCACCTTTCTTCTGAGGCTGTTATATTCTGAATTTGATTTCAGTCTCGTAAGTTGCTGTGCCTGTTTTTTGTTTTTTTTTGTATGATGTTCTCCATGTGCTATGATCTGCAGTCATCTATTCCCAATTTTTGTTTTCATTGATATGCACATTATCCCAAGGAAGCCATGCACACATCTCTATATCTCAGAACTGGTCTACCCTTTTGTTACTTTCTGTCCTCAAGTTCGCCATACAATATTTGTTTGTGAATACGACAGTTGCCATTGTTCTTACCTGACACATCCACCTTTGTGTACAACTCCTAAGTGTTGCCGTGACTAATGAGAGTTTAGTTCATTGTATAACATTAAAGTTGCTTATTGTGTCCTGCCATTTAATGTTCATAATCTTTCCAAGGCAATGCACATGAAAGCTGTTTAACAATGTGTTCTGTCCAGTATAGGTAGTCGAAGTTTCTGCTCCAAATTGAAGTGTACTAAGTACACCTTTGGGTGTCCGGTTAGCGCAATCGATAGGCGGTTGGCTTACCACGGCAACAGCCGGGGTTCGTAATCCTGGCGAGGACACCTGGGTTTTACTAATTCCCTAAAAATTAGTAGGAGCCGCGATAGCTCAGTGGTTAGTGAACTGGACTACTACGGACAAGGGGTAGGGTTCGATCCCAACCGACGGCTCCGGGTTCACCCAGCCTTAAATGGGTACCGGATTTTTTCTGGGAAAGTAAAAGCAGCACGGGCGTAATACCGACCACATTACCCCAAAAATCATGTGCTGAAGGTCTGTAAAATATAGGGTCACTAACACCATATTTCCCTATACGCCACTTGGCGTGACGGGGGGTACTTTACTTTTTTTTTTTTAAGTACACCTTTGGTAAATTTGAATCGTGGTCTTGAGTGTTAATTTGGTGTTGGCCCATGCTCTATCTTTAAGTTTACCACATATGGAAGCTGCATTTCTGATTCGAGATTTTTTTCTTCTTCAAGTGAGACGGAGATTGTAACCATAGAACCGAAGCTGCATAATATTTGAATGCATCATCATCATGTGTCATACTGGTTGACGTAGACGACGATGTCCTTCAACAGTCTTCTATCCACAGTACATGGGATCATTGCTATTCTTCGCTGTTTTCTATGCCATGACACTATCTAGTATCTACAATCTTTCTAATAGCTTCCCTCTTTGTCGTCCGCGATCTCTCTTTCTCGGTATTTTGCAGTCTAAACCACGTATTCTAACTTTCCTCTTCTCTTGATGCGCAGGAACGAGATTGTTTGTTAATTGTTTCTTAATGATATTTTTAGGATCTCCCTTTTTATGTTGGCCTCTTTGAGAATTTCCTCATTGGCCTTTTTAGCTGTCCAGGGAACTTTCAACATTCTTCTGAGAAATCCAATCTCCGTGGCCTCAAATCGTCTTTTTATGTGTTAGTCTACTCTACATGATTAGCTTCCATATGTCGGATATATGTCTAAAATATGACGTGCTCTCTTTGTTTGGGGCCGTACCGAAGTGTTGATGTTCGGAGCGTGGGAGATGGCTGATGTGTGTTTTTGTATATGTATATATATATATATATATATATATATATATATATAGGTTTGTGCACGTCTTTTTGTAAGTGTATATATGTACACACGCATCTGTGTGTGTGTATACATGTATGTGTGGGCCCTTAGATACTTTTAGACGTTGTCAGTGTCTTTGCAGTAGAGCTAACATAGACGTTCTCACAATTTCATATTTTTAGAACCCTTCACACGGTCAAGACCAGTAGGGTATAATTGCAGCTACACCCGTATGACTCTCTCTTTGCCATTCTGACCAAAGTCCACGACACAGGGAAGTCATTTTCTCTTTTTTTTTTAAAACCAGTTTCGATTATTTTGTTTTGGATGTTTCATTACTAGTTAGCTATGTAAGATTAGTTTTATTTACTTACACATCTGTGTATTCGGCTTATTTAGCCGAAACGTCGTTCAAACCTGTGTTATCTACCAATCACGTAGAGCTTTTACCATACTATTTTTTTCTATTTTCTTTCAATTCCCCCACACATTTAGCTTTACTGCAGCTTCGCATTCGTATGCATTTATTTGCCTTAACCCCTTACTTGCACAAAACAAAGTTCTGGAAAGACAGTGGTCAGTAGAAAAGAACAGGGTAAATCTATTTGTGTAAATAAAGTTAGCTTTTTCTCAGTTATTGTAAAATATTGGAAATTATTGTATTGGTAAAAATATTGAACTGCCAATACCATCAGTATTTATTGCCGTGCCCACAAAGAGTGGCCCTGCGTTGTGATCGATTAGTGAAAAATAATTTTGATGAACCTCGTAACAAAGGTTTTGCTCAAAGTTGTCTTCCTCTTTCCTTCCCCATTTGCATTGCACCGTCGAAGGGAGATATAATTTGGGGTCTTATGCTCTTCTGTTCACTTCTGCTGCTGTTTTGTTTCTAGTGATTATAATATTCCATCGACCCATCTTTTTCGTGGTCGGCCCTTGGGTTTGGTATTCTAGCAACGCTTATTGAAGGCTCGCTGTGTTGTGGTTTGATCACTCTGCCTTGTCACGTGGCCAAACCATATAGTATTTGCCTTGTGATGCGTTTTTCTTCCATTCGCTGGACGTGCCCCAGCCATCTTAGTCTGCGACATCTGAGCATCAACATGGTTACTGAGATCTTAGTACGTTGCAGGACAACTGTCAGCAGGACAACAACAGTTGGTTATTTTGTCCTACATTTGATGTGCATTATTCTGCGGAGACATCACATGTGGAAGACATGTAGTCTTTTTTCGTGATTTGAGTATGTTGTACATGTTTCGGATCCATATAATAGTGTGATACGCACACACGTTTGATATATTATTAGTTTGGTCTTTAGTGTTAGTTTCGTGTTGTTCCAGGTCATTTCTGTGAGTTTGTCGAAAGTCGTAGCTGCCTTTCCAATTCGGTTGTTTATTTCAGCATCAAGGGATGTGGTTTGGATGATGATGATGACGATTTGTTGTTAACGGAGTCCAATGTATTTGCATATTTATTTAGTTGTTTTCCAGCGTTTGCAAGCAAAAGTAAGGGTAGATAATACATATGCTTTGAAAACCGTGAGCTTTGTTTTTGTGCTTAGTCAAATGCATTTCCATATTTTATCAATGTTTATGAAAGTAATTGCTGCATTTGCTATTCTGATTCTAATTTGTATATGTGTCGTCATGATCAGAGCGTCAAAGATATACAAACTAATCTACTTTTCCCACTGCTTTTCCTTCAAGTATATATTTAATTTATTACTGCCTGAAAATATCCAGAATTACAACTGGTTAATACAATTAGCAAGACAAGCAAAGAATATTATTTTAATCTGACCTCTTATACATGTACATCGTCATCATCGTCATCCATGCATATCATCATCATCCTATCTCTTCTCTATGCATATTACCATTATCAGACCTCGATCATCATCATCAATTCTCGTATCCATGGGCATCACCATCATTATCATCATCATCACCATCATTATCATCATCATCATTATCATCATCATCATCAATTCTCGTATCCATGGGCATCATCATCATTATCATCAGACCTCGTGTCCATGCACATTATCTTCATCAAAACTCTGGTCCATGCACATGATCATCATCAGATCACTAGTGCATGCACATCATCATCATAATCATTATCATTGAGACTTTTTGTCCATACACATTGTCATCATCATTTGGCCATTTGTCCATGCACATCATCATCATCATCATCATCATCATCATCATCATCATCAGACCGCTAGTGCATGCATATCATCATCATAAGCATCATCATAAGCATCATCATCGTAGGGCCCCTTGACCGTGCACATTATCATCGTCAGATCTCTTGTCCATGCACATTATCATCATCATTATATCTCTTGTCCATGCATATCATCATCATTATATATATATATATATATATATATATATATTGTCTATGTACGTTAGCATCGTCAGCCCTCTTATCCATGTACATTAGCATCGTCAAGTCTCGTGTGCGTGCACATTATCATCTTTATATATCTTGTCCATGCACATTATCATCATCATCCCTTTGGCCCTTCCACATTATCATTATCAGAGCTCTTGTCTATGCATATCATCACTTTCAGGTCCCATGTCCTTCGCAGATCTCCCACTTCTTATGTTGTCATTTTCAAGTTATGTCTGATGTCTCGACCTCACCTTCTTGTTGGTCTGCTTCTGATATGTCGCCTAGCAACCATGCCTTCCATTATTGTTCTTTCCAGCCAGCGTCTTTCCATGCACATTAGAAAAACTGGCGTTCTTTTAAATCACGGGTTAGCCATTGTATCTGGTAGGGATTAGGGTGTGTTTACAATAGGCACCATCTGGTCTGTTTCCTATTTTGAGTTAATTTATGGAGATATTTGGAAGTGTCTATGTGTAGTTTATGTGTGTCAATTTGTGGGGAAAAAAAACGTTTCAAGTCGCAGAATACAATAATTGGTTTAGATTTGTTTAGTCGTGTCTCGTCCTCAAATCTGTAGTGTTCTAATTTATTTTGTTCAGCCTGTGCTTACATGTGGACCAAGCGCACCGACACGTTGTCGTATATATGCATATTTTAAACTGTTTTGAAATAGTGTTACATTTATTCCATCAATACTCTAAGTGTTATCTGCCTCATCTTCTTCTACCTTTTCAGCACAATTTGTGAAGCATAGATCTTCAACACTTTCCAAACCGTTCTGTTTCTTGCCCTTATTTTAATATCTTGCCAAGTCCTCCCCATCATCTGTATCTCTCCTTCCATCTGTCTTCTCCAAGAATATATTGGTCTTCCTCTTTGTCTTTTCCTTGGGGGTTTGCAGGTGTTATAGTTAGGGATTAATATAAACGAAACACAAGGTATTAGTGATGCTGTTAGAGAGATTAACAATGTTGACATGATTGAGAAATGCGTAGGGAGAAGATTAAATATGTTAATCTATAGATAAATAAGCAGTGGGAATGTACAGCAACAGCTGTGGAGGTTAGTGATAACATGCGTAGTAAACGTTTACTTGGTATGACTAATCTGAACGATTTGTTGGATGATGGAAACGGGTGATGTAGACAAATGTTGGTGATTGTATTGGCATCGGTGGCTGCTGGAATAATGCAAATCTTAAATGTTTGCTGACGTAGCCGATCATGAATCCTCTCAACTTTCTATTTCTACAAAAAAATTACAGTTTTGCTGTCCTCTTACCAAACTATAACTTTAAACTAAATAGCTTCTTAATTCTTTATGTGACTTCTATTCTCCCTATGCTTGTTTCTCTTTATCTGTTTATTTCAACTTTTAAAAACAAATGAAAATTTACAAACCTGTAGAAACAAGCAAACTACATGTACTTAATTTGTAATCAATTGAAAGAGCACCCACAGAAAATGATGCGATGTTTGAAGAAGATTTTACTTTAGAAGCAATAGAAATAAGAAAAAAACTACAACGTAGAAAATGGCCATAGCCAAACAAGGTATATAATGAGATTATAAAGTATCTTGGCAAGTCAGAAAAGGAAACACTACTTTGACCAACAACAAGACATCTATAAACATCACAATCTCCAAAGTAAGGAGGAATGCCTGTGTGGTACGGCTGTTCAAGAAGAACAAATTACAAGATAACCCGAGAAATTACAAGCCCCTAACCCTAACATCAACAGCAGACTACACTGCTATTTGGAAGCCTCTAATAACATTTGCCATGACCATCTTGATTTAGGACAAGTAATAGTGCAGAAGATCAAATCTTCAGTTTAATGCAGCAAGTCCAGAATGTATTCCAGAAGAAACAACATACTTTCCTAGTTAACCTGCAAAAGCCTACGATCGAATCTGAAGGAAATGACTCCTGTTGAAGATGAGCTACATGGTTATACATGGAAAACTTCTAAACATTGATAAAACACTTCCTAATTAACAGGGCAAACTATATCAAGTTAAATGATTCTATATAAGACTAAGAGGTTCTAGGAGGACTATCACAGAGATCACCACTTAGCTGCTCCCTCTTTGTATTATACACTAACGACCTGATCAAAAACCTGACTGATCAAAATGCTCTCTATAACGATGACCTAGTTATTTGGCACACAAACTTAAACATGATAATATCAGAATCACAACTAAATAAAGACGTCAGGCATTTAGAAGAATAGTGTAATTCCTGGAAACCAAAGTTAAATACATACAATTTGTCAGATGTAACAAAACAAAAACAGCTAGGGCAAATATCAAGCTTGATCTCCAATAGAGAGGTCTACAAAAAGAGGATAAACCTCACATACGCGTACTTAAGAGTATAACTAGACCGTCATCTGAACCTGTAGAAACATGTAGATAACCTGACTAAGAAGGTAACACGTAGACTACAACTGATGAAAATGTTTTTTATTACTTCTTGGGGGGCAGATAAAGAAACTATTAGGAACCTCTATCTGGGGTATGTTCGCTCTGTTGTGGAACATGGTAGCTCGCTACTAGTAACATGCAGCAAAACAACGAACATATCACTTAACAGGACACAACTAGTGTAAGGTAAGGTAAAGGTAAAGTACGAGACTTGAACCGGCGTCTTAGCACGCGAGTTTACACCCGTATGTGCTCGGCCGACTATCCAGAAATGTTCGGAAATGTCTGGATAGTGTCGCCTCAAGCATCGAAACACAGATGCGAGGCAACATTCCTCACCTTCCCAGAGTAATACTCTGGTACCCATTTCTGCCAACGGCTGGGTCGTCCGTGGGGGTGTTCTTTGTTTTCTTTTAAACCACGTGTACAATTCACACTGCTCCCAGCGGGAATCGAACACGGGTCGTCCGAACGTCGGTAGTCCAGTCAGGTGGTTTTCCCAACTCGGCTACCGAGGCCCCCACTACTAGTGTACTACGACTCATGAGTGGAGCAATGAGCAATGGTCACACCGAATGCAGCATGAAAATGCACTGCATCGTTGCCGATTTTCCAGCGAAATCGGCGTCATACCCACTGCTTATATAGGCTTGGAACAAATGTAATATGCATGAAGGTGTCATCGTGCGTGATTTATTTTAAGGCATAACATTGACATTAAATTTAGTGTACCTTTCAGTGTTGGTGGTGCATACTTACACTTGTAGATACAATCGCCTCGCACTATTCATTAAGATACAATATTTCTACAAACTAAATCAATTAGTATGTGTCGTGAAGGAGAATGTGTCACAGATACATGGAAGATACGTGTGCATAACTAACAACGAGCATGAGAAAAAGTAACAGTTGAGATATAGAATTGCAAGTATCTAAGAGAAACATATTTTCTTTTCATAATGCCAAAATCAAACTAACAGCGGTAACCTATAGCAAAAGAGGTGTTAACTGCCGGAACAACGGTACGAGCTGTGTTAAAACATTTCAACTATCACACCAGGGAGCTTCGGTAGCCTAGTTGGGAAAACCACCTGACTGACTACCGACGTTCGGACAACCCGTGTTCGATTCCCGCTGGGAGCAGTGTGAATTGCACTCGTGGTTGGAAAATAAAAAAAAATAACCCCACGGTCGACCCAGCCGTTGGCAGAAATGGGTACCAGGGTATTACCATGGGAAGGTGAGGAATGTCGCCTGGCATCTGAGTTACGATGCTTAAGGCGACACTATACAGAGATCTCATAACATTTCTGGATAGGCGGCCGAGGACATATGGGTGGAAGCTCGCGTTCAAGTCTAGTACTTTACTTTAACTATCACATCGGCAAAGTATCACACATATAAGCTCGCTATAACCAGGCTGGATCCACTGTCTGATCTCTATATAAGGGACCAAGTACAAGGTACCACCACTGTACACGACTGATATGATGAACTGATAAACCTTCGTAACAGGTTTATCCGAGGACCTTGAACTGTCAGAAACATTCCAACTTTAAGATGCATGTCATGCAGAACAATCTCAGATAGGTAAATCATTTACCTCACAGACTTGTAATCTATCAGTCCTGTCAGGTCACCATAGACAAGCCCGCCTAGGCCAGACATCATGTGGCATGACTCTAGCGTCAACGGAGATGAACCGTGTTCTCTGATGAGTCACGATTATGCTTTCAATGAAATGCTAGCTTACTTGCGCTCACCCGATGACTAAAGTATTCTAGAGTATTCTAGTAGACTATAGAATTCCTCTTCGTCATCCGCCCTTAAAAGGACGTTAAGTGGATGTGTCTGCGTTGTGTTGTGGTTTGCAATATAACTGTGATATTTACTCCTTTCGGCTCAACACCTCCGACTTCAGCACGACATTTTTGAGTACCGGGTTTTCTTCCCTCTTAGATTACTACTCGCTTGGCCAAACTAGACAGGTTAGTCTGTTACTAGAGGTATCGTGGAAAGATGAAGCAGGGTCTGGATAGTTCTGGTTCTCCGATCCTGGCGCAAACCATCAGCTGTTGGTCGCTGACAACTTCCAGCTCTGGTGCTGTGAGGCGCGCCTTTGCCTCCGTTTTCAATGAAATAGTGTACGTTGTTTGGTGTACAGATGTCAACCGTTTTCCTGACAAGTGTGTACTGTAGAGAAACCATATGAGATGTTTGGGGCGGAATTTCTTACACAGTCCTATCGGAAGCTCGTAATAAATAATGCAACTTGACGGACATAATGATACCAAGACGAAATCATCACATCCCTCTTAGAGCCTTTCCTCAATGCAGCGGATTAACCATGGTATTAGGTAAAGACAAAGCTCGTTCGTATATGGTATGGATATTAGGTCTTAGGGCACTTTCAGCAACAACTGATTAATACATTAATATAGTCCTATTTCATCAGACCTTTTTCTTGTTGATAATGGGGGACGTACTGAAGCACAGGCTTCGAAGAAGACTAAATCTGCTGAAAACCACCGGCAGTTAGCACCAACCAAATGCATATATGTATGCACCAATTGTTTCGTTCGAAAAGTGCTGGGCACACTACGGTCATATTTTAAATGTTTAGCAGTCATGAGTAGAACTTCAAACAACTGATGGCAATACCGATTATTGTTGCCGACATGATGCCTTCCTAAAAAAATAAGGTCAACAAAAATATACAAAGCAATGGACAAATATTATAGTACAAGTTACGAGTAACTAAAGCCGGTCAAACGAAAACAAAGTAAATATAATGAGAAGAAACTTTAGTAAAGGTAATATGATGTTCTACATGTTAGGAAATTTACTTGTTCTCTGCTCACCAGCTTCACAACAGCACTGCAATTATTTTCATCTTCCAAAATGTATAAGAGATAAGCGATTGAAACACTTACCGCGCATCCTTTCTTTATTTCCATTCCTCTATAAACAGGTCGATAACTAACGTTGCACTATTTTTTTTTTAAAGCGCACAAATGATAATTTTCAGGCCCACACATGGGCTGTAAACAAACACATGATTAGAGGCGACAGTGAAGGAATTTCTCAGAAAAATATTGACTGTTCCCTGGAATGAGAACAAAATCACTTAGGACACTCCCAAAGTCAAAGAGGCGAACACAAAAAGGGAGGTCTTAAAAACATCAGAAAACAACAATCAACATTGTTCCGTCACTTCATGAGAAGAGAGAAGTTTGAGTACTTCTTTATAACCAGAGATCGCAGACGACAAAGAGAGAAGAAGTTAGGTAGCTTGATGCCCTGACATGGGAAACAGTAAATACTCGAATTGATACGATGCACGGTAGACAGACGATTGAGGAAGGACATGATCGCCTACACCAACCGGTATGGAACATGGCGATGATGACACAAGGTCCCGCATTATCTTAATTTGTTTACATCTTCCTTCCATCGCCATCTTCTAATTTATATATATATATATTTCTTAACCACATTAAATCTGTCTTCACTAAAAGCTGAGAACATGTCATAAATAAAACCTAGAGTTTAAAAGTGTCAAACTATAAAATTGAAGCTGAAGCTGACCAGCTGACGACCGGAAAATAAACGTTTACAATTGGTTGACAAGGTTAGCGGGGTAGAGTTCTGCCCTGCCAAAGGAGGAGTAAGGGATCTCCTTTCATCCGCTAGTCTTCGGAACATCCTTGGGCAAGGTGGAGCCCCCGTTTAGCCTCCCTATCAGGGTTATGTGAAGCCTTTGGAGCAGGTGGTGGATGGTGGTGTGAGAGCAGCCGACAAGTTGTGCCGGATATGGTTCCCACACCGCGATGGCAGGCATAGGATCTCGCATGTATAGAAACAATGGCTGCGATCTCCGACTAGTACAGTCACTGCTAAGAAGGAAATGAATGGCAAAACTACCTTCTTATATTGCCTAGACTAACCATTACAAATCACAACTTAATATCTACAGCTAACGACGTTAATGGGGATTCCACCCAATGAGGAAGTTCTCAAAGAGGCCAACACAAAAAGGGAGCAACAAAAAACATCAGAAAGAAACAATCGACATTTTTCGGGCACATCATGAGAAGAGGAAAGTCGGAATAGTTGGTTACAACTGGCAAATTAAAATGAAAGAGAGATCGCAACGACAAAGAGAGAAAATACTGGATAGCTTGTTTTCATGGCATGGAAAACAGTCAACAACAGAACTGATACGATGCACTGTAGATTGAAGATTGTGGAAGGACATGATCGCCTACGGCAACCGGTATGACACATGGTGCTGATGATGATTGGTTGACTCTTGTCTATATTCATAAAAAGGCGTGGTTACTTCAATTAATTTACACAGACAATTATTATTTTATTTTCCCCACGGTGTGATGTGGCAGACAATGACACTTGCAACATATGTCAAAGGCGGGGTTGTACAAGTGACGTATATAATGTTGGATGTGATCATTCAATTTCATTTAATTGAACACGAAGCTGCCAAGAAGCTTCTATACAAGATAGGTATGTTCGTTATTAGTAAATACAATGTTGTTCTGGTCAAATAGTAGGTGTCAATATTACAATTGTTCTTTCACAATAGTTTCGTTAGGAAAATAATAATATTAATAATAGTAATAAATAATACAGAAGGTTGCATTTAATTGTAGTAAGCAGTTTAATTGTATTTATTCAGATTGATATGATCAAATCAGTAACATAATTATTTAATTTTAGAGTTTACGTTTTAGTAGTCAGTGTATTTTATGATCTTCTGAAAACCCGGGATCGGATATAATGGTATCATCATCATAAAGTACCAAGCCTGCTGGCGTAGGCGACTTGTCTCTCCATAACTTTCGATCTCGACGGTTATTTATCATTTTTGTTCTTGACTTTCTGCCAGAGCCACACTCTTTTAAGCTTTCTGGTATCTTTTCTCTTTACTTCCCTCTATTTCTTCGTCCTCAATTTGCCCAGTTGTTACAATATATTCCAGATATTATCTTCTCATTACATGGCCAAAAAATGATGATTGTTTCTTCTTTAATATTGGAAATTAAGTCTCTTTGCTTTGGCCTCTTTCAGGGCGATTTGCTTACTATATAATGGTATAGTTGGGTATAATGATAATACACATTAAAAAGGGATAAGTAATGGCTTTTATAACTTTTCTTCATTATGTGTACTAAACGTTTGTGTTGTATCAGATGCTTCCTGTATTAACTGACATGCTTAGTTAACACCATAAACACATATTCTAGAGATCGCATATATAATCATTAGTAGGCAAATAATTGCAGTGCTGCGATAAATCTGATAGCAGGAGCAATTATTGGGGTCTATTGTACATTTATAAAAGGTTTGGTTTTAACCTTCGTTTAATAACCAAATAACCAAATGGTTACAGCTTTACAATAAAAGGAACATATCAAAATATTGACGTTTCTGCCTACATGCGGCCTTCCTCAAAATACGAGAACAACACACACGAACAACGAAATATAGATAAACTCTACTACATCTAGGATAGTCATTAGTGGCAAGGATGAAATCAACCTCTTCTGATTTTTTTTTGCCACCAATTATTCAGTCTCCTGACTTTTTATTTACATTAACATTCTAGAGATCGAAACATGCAATCTCTTCTTTTCGTTCGCATTTATTTTATTTCTGAGTATGTTGCTTGATTTATTAAACGTCTTATTATCAAAGACAAAAGACAATGATATTAACCACTTTCATTCAAAATATACGTGAAGATAACTAAAACACAGATTAATGATTATGTTAATAATGAAGCCTATATTAGCTGGTTCCATATCCAATGATGTACACACACTTGTCGGCACATGATATTACCAAATTCGCTACTTCTTAAAATGTTCTGCTATTGTTCGTTTTTTTTAAAATGTAAAATATATGTTATCATGGAGTGTTTCATTTTACACTAAATACAACTATGCGTTCTCCAATAAAGCACTAAATACAACTATGTGTTTTATAATAAAGCACTAATTACAAATGTGTGTTCTTTAATAAAACACTAAATACAACTATGTGTTCCTAATAAAACACAAAATGCAACTATGTGTTCTCTAATAAAGCACTAATTACAACTGTGTGTTCTTTAATAAAACACTAAATACAACTATGTGTTCCTAATAAAACACAAAATGCAACTATGTGTTCTCTAATAAAGCACTAAATACAACTATGTGTTCTCTAATAAAACACTAAATACAACTATGTGTTCTCTAATAAAACAATAAATACAACTATGTGTTCTCTAATAAAGCACTAAATACAACTATGTGTTCTCTAATAAAACATTAAATACAACTATGTGTTCTCTAATAAAACACTAAATACAACTATGTATTCTCTAATAAAACACTAAATACAACTATGTGTTCTCTAATAAAACACTAAATACAACTATGTGTTCTATAATAAAGCACTAAATACAACTATGTGTTCTCTAATAAAGCACTAAATACAACTATGTGTTCTCTAATAAAGCACTAAATGCTTTATTCTGTAATAAAACACTAAGGACAATTATGTGTTCTCTAATAAAACACTAAATACAACTATGTGTTCTCTAGTAAATCACTAAATACAACTATGTGTTCTCTAATAAAACACTAAATACAACTATGTGTTCTCTAATAAAGCACTAAATACAACTATGTGTTCCTAATAAAACACTAAATACAACTATGTGTTCTCTAATAAAACACTAAATACAACTATGTGTTCTCTAATAAAACAGTAAATACAAATATGTGTTCTCTAATAAAACACTGAATACAACTATGTGTTCTCTAATAAAACACTATATATAACTATGTGCTATCTAATAAAGCACTGCACAACTAGTATAATGTATTTCTTCACACAAACCCTCAGTCTAATGGTATTCTATATGTTAAATATTGACATTTGCTAGCGCTATAGCGTAATGAACTGTTTCTAAACCTCCCTACAGCGACATAATTAAACTAGTGACTGTCCTCAAGGGGCATCATAGTTTTGTGGGCAACACACATTTGAAATGATACGAGCCATGCTTCTATCTGCGTCTTTTACTGGGTTCTGTGTCCTCACTTTGGCATTAGCCAACTCCATACCAGAACCAGCCAAGTCTGTTGAGACCGATGTAATAAATGGCGATGAAGTAACAAGCAGAATATTGCATCGTGAAGTACGAGGTGAGTATGTTAAACATGGTGTGTTAATTCCAGTAATAGATTTGGCAATAGCAACGACTTTTTAAAATATTCGATTTATATATTTTTAAAATGTTTGTTAACACTACTCGAGTTTAGTTTTAAACACATTTAATCTTTAATCATCATTATCATGTACCGTACTAGTTGGCGTTGGCGATCATGTCCTTCCACAATCTCCTATCCACAGTACTTCGTATAAGTTCTGTTGTTGACCGTTTTACATGCCATGACACCAAGCTATCCAGTATTTTCTCTCTTTGTCATCGGCAATGTCTCTTTCCTTTTATTTTGCCTGCTGTAACCAAGTATTCCAACTTACTTCTTCTCATGATGTCCCCAAAAATGTTGATTGTTTCTTTCTGATGTTTTTTGAGAGCTCCCTTTTTGTGTTGGCCTCTTTGAGTACTTCTCTCTCATTGGTCTTTTAGCTGTCCAGGTAACTTTCAATATTCTTCTGAGAAATCTCATATCTCTGGCCTCTAATCATCTTTTCATTTGTTTGTCTATTGTCCATGATTCTCTTCCATAGGTCAGAATTGGTTCTATATAGCATCGATGAACTCTTTTTCTAATTTATATTAAAGTGGATTTGTTGCATTCGTTATTTTTCATTTTCTGAAATGCTATTTAGGCCTGAGCTATTCTGCTTTTTATTTCTGTGTTGTATCTTCCATCTGTGGTTATCACTGTGCCCAAGTATTTCAAACGTTGCACTTGTTTCAGATTAGTCTTGTTTATTTTATGTTGCATTATGGTGATGGTTGTTTCTTCGATCTAACCATTTCTTCTGTGTTCTTATTATTCAGACTGAGACCTTTCTTGTTGCTTTCTTTTACTATTATATATATATATATATCATTTCTTGTAGTTCATTCTCTGCCTCTGCTATTAAGACTGTCTTCCGCGTATCGTAAATTATTTATGATGTGACCGTTGACTTCAATTCCTTTTTTGTCTACTATTGATCTCATTATATGTTCGCTGTAAAGTGAAAACAAATCCGGCGACAGATCACAGCCTTGTCTGACGCCTTGTTTTATAAATTGAAATTGTCCTATTTGGTTGTTAATTCGTATAGCTGCTGTTTGTTGCCAGTACATGTTTTTTTTTTATGATTCGCAGATCCTTTCCATCAATGTTTAATGTATCCAACATATTTATTATTTCCACATGCTTCACTTTGTCAAATGCTTTCGTGTAGTCTATAAATCACATATATCGATCTTTCGTTACCTCTATAGATCTTTCTATCAATGTTCTTAAGATTTATATTGAATTATTGGTGCCCTTTACTTCCTCAAATCCACATTGTTCCTCACTTATTTCTGGTTTTATTTTGTTCCATACACGTCTCATGATGATTCTTAGTAATATTTTAGTCATTTGACTCATGAGACTAATAGTGCGATGGTCTTCACAATCAGTGGCGCCTGACTTCTTCGGCATGGCTACAATGATATATTTTAGTAGATCTTAAGGTATGTGTCCAGTGTTATATATGTCATTGAGTAATTTTGTTTTGACTTGTACTTCCAACTCTCCTAATGCATTTATCTCTTCAATTGGAATATTGTCGGGACCTGGAGCTTTGCCTCTTTTCATGTGATGAATTGCGTCCTCTACTTCACTCTGCATTATTGGTGGTCCTGTGTTTTCATTTGAATTGTTTAATTCTGGTCTTTCATCATCATAGAGTTGACTGATATAGTATGTCCATCTTTCCATTGTCTTCTCCAGCCCTATTATTATATTTTCTTCCTTTGACTTTACACAACCTGAAACGTTGACTTCTTTTCTTCCTGTTAATTCATTTAACTGATTGTGCATACATTTTGAGTCTTTCTTTTGTTGTTTTTCCATTTCTTCACATTTCTGTTTTAACCATCATTCCTTTGCTTCTCTGCATTTGTTTTGGATCTCTTTGTGCAATATTTTGGTATGTCCGTTCCTCTTTTTTATGTTTTCATCTTTCGTCCATTAGTTGTGATATTCCTTCTGTCATCCATTTCTTTTTGTTGATTCTTTTGTCACTGGTATTACTTCTTTTGATGTTTGTTGAATAGATTGTTTGAGCATTTCCCACTGTTCCTGGATGTCATGTATTTTCTCAATAACAGTATATCTATTTTGTACTATCGTGCTGTACTTATCACTCATCTGTTTATCTACTCTTAGGATATCTAGTTCTAATTTTATATTCATTGGTGATTGATGTACCTTCCGCAGTTTTATTTTTATCTTTCCAACTACTGGTACATGGTCACTATAGCAATATGCTCCTGGCCTTGTTTTAACAGATGTTAGCCCATTTATGAATCTTCTCTGTACCAGTATAAAATCAATTTGATTGTTTAGAACTTTAGTTGTTCCTACCTTTGCATTGAAATCCCCATATATATAATAGTTATTTCTTGGGATTTACACTGTTCCATGGTCGCCTCTAGCTCTTCATATAAAGTGTCAATGTCTTCTTCTTCGCTATTACTTGTTGGTGCATATCCTTGAATTATGTTGATATCCATTGGTCCACCTCTCAATTTTCCTAGCATAATTATGCCTTATGCTGGCCAAAATCCTTTCACTGTTTTGCTTCTTTCTCTATATAACATGATGCCTAATTCTCTTTCGTGTGTGGTTTCCCCAGAGTAAATTACATTCCCACTGTCGCGTTGTAATAATCCTGCTCCTGTCCATCTCATTTCACATAGCCCCAAGATGTTCAATTTCATTCTCTTCATTTCTTGACTGATGTTTTCTAGATTTCCAACCTGGAATGCTGACCTAATGTTCCAAGTTCCTATTGCTAGCGTCTCTTTTTTTTTTGGATCTTGTATACAGTTGCTTGATGACGATCGGGTGTCAACTGTAGCACATGACGCTCCCTACCGGACGAGGTGGCTGTGAAGTCCCCATTAACGTCGTTAGCTGTAAATATAAAGTTGTGGTTTGTCATGATTATTCAAGGCAATATAAGAAGCCGAACGCTTGGTACACTGCCACGCAGCCAACTAAAAAATTGGCTATTGCAGTAGTGTCTTCCACGAAAGGCGATCTCAATGACTATAGCATAGGGTAACGATCACAGACCGGAAATAAATTGTATATTTGTACTTTCCTATTAATGCAAGTATCTCCCAGTAGGGCTGAATACTTGTGTTGTAGACAAACATTTATATTACCACTTATTTATATTACAGTATATTACCACTGGGAACTACTATTCGTGCTGTTTCGTCCAATAAATGTTTGTCTACAACACAAGTATTCAGCCCTACTGGGAGATACTTGCATTAATAGGAAAGTACAAATATACAATTTATTTCCGGTCTGTGATCGTTACCCTATGCTATAGTCATTGAGATCGCCTTTCGTGGAAGACACTACTGCAATAGCCAATTTTTTAGTTGGCTGCGTGGCAGTGTACCAAGCGTTCGGCTTCTCGTAGCAAGGCGCGGTGCCACTGAGTACGGGTTCGATCCCACTTCGGACCATATATTGTTCTTCGTTTTTTTCTATTGTTGTTTGTCTGTCAATTTTTCCGAGTGCTAACACATACTTCTTTGTTCTATTATTCCCTATTATCGCCTCGGAAGTTCCCCATATAATAATATTTATGTATTATTATTTGTACCCAGTATATTACCACTGGGAACTACTATTCGTGCTGTTTCGTCCTATAAATGTTTGTCTACAACACAAGTATTCAGCCCTACTGGGAGATACTTGCATTAATAGGAAAGTACAAATATACAATTTATTTCCGGTCTGTGATCGTTACCCTATGCTATAGTCATTGAGATCGCCTTTCGTGGAAGACACTACTGCAATAGCCAATTTTTTAGTTGGCTGCGTGGCAGTGTACCAAGCGTTCGGCTTCTCGTGGCAAGGCGCGGTGCCACTGAGTACGGGTTCGATCCCACTTCGGACCATATATTGTTCTTCGTTTTTTTCTATTGTTGTTTGTCTGTCAATTTTTCCGAGTGCTAACACATACTTCTTTGTTCTATTATTCCCTATTATCGCCTCGGAAGTTCCCCATATAATAATATTTATGTATTATTATTTGTACCCAGTATATTACCACTGGGAACTACTATTCGTGCTGTTTCGTCCTATAAATGTTTGTCTACAACACAAGTATTCAGCCCTACTGGGAGATACTTGCATTAATAGGAAAGTACAAATATACAATTTATTTCCGGTCTGTGATCGTTACCCTATGCTATAGTCATTGAGATCGCCTTTCGTGGAAGACACTACTGCAATAGCCAATTTTTTAGTTGGCTGCGTGGCAGTGTACCAAGCGTTCGGCTTCTCGTGGCAAGGCGCGGTGCCACTGAGTACGGGTTCGATCCCACTTCGGACCATATATTGTTCTTCGTTTTTTTCTATTGTTGTTTGTCTGTCAATTTTTCCGAGTGCTAACACATACTTCTTTGTTCTATTATTCAATATAAGAAGGTAGTTTGCCATTCATTCATTTCCTTCTTAGCAATGACTGTACTAGTCGGAGATCGCAGCCATTGTCTCTATACATGAGATCCTTTGCCTGCCGTCGCAGCGTGGGGACCATAACCGGCACTACTTGTCGGCTGCTCCCACAACACCATCCACCACCTGCACTAATCATTAATGACTTAGTAGTTAAGCCTGCATTTTTATCAAAATGTTTCGATTTAATATATATCTCTGATACATTTGGGACCGACATAGTTTCTGTGTTCATCCAGTCTCTAAAAATGGATACCTGATACTTTTCTAGGAAGTAAGGGGGCGATTTAGAGGGATACCGTATAGTTCATCCAAAAATATACGGTGGTCATGGAATAATATTTTCCAAAATGTCATGTTCTCCATGTCTAGCGATACACAGTAGGATATTTCACTTCTTTTTTTTTATATTGTAACCATGGCATTATAATGTGGCTCTCATGTTACACTATCCTTTGTCTTTTGATGTATTTTCTCGACATTCATTTTTTTTTCTAAGCGATAAACATGTCTAACATATTGTTTGGAGTTAACTTTCAAAAACTGTTCCATTCTGAAATGTGATGTTACACTCAATTTGTAAAAACCCTGATTTGTTCGACTGTATGGCACATATTTCTTACTATAAATTGTACATCGTTTATTGCATGAATCCATTTTGCAGCAATTGTTGTTAATACCTTGTCGGATGCGAAACAAGCAATGAATTGTGGGGATATTAAAATCGAGATTCATGAAAGTCCAGGCACGTGATAACAACATCTTGCTTAAGTTGACATAGAGACCGACGCCAATACTTTATCAAACATGACTGGCACTTGTGTTACTATTAGTAATTTGACTGATATTATTTCAAATACATTCATTCATTTTATTTCAGATATAATTATCAGTGAGTGCAGTCAAGCTATCGAATGATAGCTACCATTCAGCTCTGGCTCTTTATTTGATAGTGCAGGTTGTCAGAGACTGACTTGTCCATCTTTTAATGTTACTGGTCCATGTTAGTCTTAGTCTGTCTTGGCCTCTTTTATCTTGTATTTTTCCTTGCAAGATTACTTTTGCAGTAGGCTGTTGTGTCTTTTAACATGCCCCAAAAATAGCATTTATCTTGTTTGGATTATGTTTACTAGTTCTGTTTGCATTCTTAATTGTTTTAAGGTTTCTTGTTTTCTTTTCTGTCTTTTTCATACACTTCTTTCTATTCTATAGATCTCTATTTCAAATGGCTTCAATTTTATTATATATTTTCTTATCTAATGTTCATGTTTCAGCACCATACAGGAATGTTCAGAAGATTTAACATTTTGCTACTATCAGTTTTAGCCATGTGTTATTGTTTTAATGTTAATATATTGCATGGGAATAAAATTGTTTTTTTGCCATTTCTATTCTGTTGTTTATTCAAGTGTTACATTTGCCATCACTGGTTATAGTCTGTCAAAGGTAGCGGTAGTTCTGAGCTGTTTTCATGTGTTTTTCTTTAACTTTTATATCCGATTGTGGTTTTTCAGTATTATCTATGTTTATGATCACAGTTTTAGTCTTTTCGATATATACATATCTAATCCACATTTTTTAAAATATCGTGCTTATTTCAATAAATAATTCTTGTAGATCGTTATGTTTTTTCTGCTAGAAATACAGTATCATCAGCATATCTTAGGTCATTGCCCATCTATCCACTAATATCTAAGCCTGGCATCTCAGTGATATTTATAACGATTTGTTTAGTGAACAACCTCGGTGGTAGGATGCATCCGTGTATTACGCCTCTCTTTATATCCATAAGTGAAGAGTTATTTTTGTTATAGTTTATTATTTCTGCTTGTATTGAGTATAAAATTCACATTAGTCGTGTATCAATATCATCTAGATACACCTCTTTTAGGCAATCTAAAATGTTTGTATTGTGAATTCTATCAAAGGCTTTGGTGTAGTCTATGAAGCAGGTATATATTGTGTTGTTTATTTGCATGTACTATTTTATTAACGTTCTCATGCAGAACATGGCTTCTTTTATCCCATTGTTTTTCCTAAATCCAAATTGATGTTCTTCTAAATCATTGCAGATATATATGATTTGTTTTCTTCATTGCATTACCGTGGGGGCCATCGGAGCACCACAGAAACACAGTTAATCCCACCTATCGCTATCCTCAGCTATTCTGCAAGACTGCAACGTCGAGAGCTGTATTTTCTGTGATACTGCCTTCCAATCTCTTCCTCTGTGCCTACTTCTCCTTGTTCTTTACCAATGGCTTCTGCAACTCAGCTGATGGAGATACGTGACCAAACCATTTCTTCTTCACGTTTTTTCACAAACGACATACATCATTATGCACGAACCGCACACACACGCGCGCGCACACCCACACACATACACACACACACATACATGTACCCAACCGGTTGCAGTAGACGAAGATGCCTTTCCACCATTCTGCACACATAGTTCACCGTATTATAACATTTCATTCATGTAAGTCCCTTACATTGCTTCGCACTATTTCAAATTCAGGAGGAGGAGTATCCATACAGTAAGTATTACGTTGAGACTATGTTTCATAAAATCCCACGTCGTATCTAAATATGTAAGTCCATACTACATTTGCTGACAAATGTGAGGTGTTACTTTTTGTGTTGTTTGTTGGTATTTCTAAGATACGAGTAATATATATTTTAAATCGTAAACATCGCTAGTTTAACCACCAAACTACCAACATATTATCCTCATTTGGTTGAACCAATCTGTCCTTTGTCATGGATTGAATCAGTAGGTACAAAATGCATGCCAACTTAACTCACTATGTTATCGAATAGGAAGTGGAAACAAAAATGGAAAAAAATAGATGTTAAGTAAGCATTTTAACATGTGGGCCTGTCAGTTTACTCTTAACTTACAATTTAAACTGCACGCGGGAATGAAAGAAAACTGGAGGTGGAAATATATAGTGTAATTGATCATAATACACAGTTGCATTCAGAAGTAAAGACAATATTATTGGCGGTTTTAAATAAACAATTACGAGACAATAAGGACGCTACTAACAAGTCACCAAAAATATGTCAAATGATATTATAGTTTATCATTTTAGCAAATGTAAATGAATGTGGCATTAATACATAAATATTTTTTTTAAAGTACCAAAGGCAACACGATGATAGACATGCAACACGATAATAGTTAACGAGTGTGTATACGCGTGTTTATAATCATTCCCATTCATTCTGAAGAGGTATGATGTGTTCCTAGGTTTTAGCCCATCATACAGGTGTCACCTACTCCGCCGTGTCCATCTATCTCCATCCGTGTCAGCCGTGTCTGTTGGTGTCCACCCAAAGGTGTTCAGAATCATGATATAAGTACCCGGCTACTTACGAACGCAGTCTTTTGGATATCTGTATCAACATCGAGCACTAAAATCACTCGCGTCCTCATAGTACAACCATTTTCATTATTTCTACACACAAGCAGACTTGGAACTAAACTATCGGAAGTTTCGTTGCAACAAACCTCAAGTCACCAAGGTATTATGTGCAACCTACAGTGTCTCCCTGCTTAGGGTTAAAACAATATATCATTCCGTCATGCGGGAGATATCCATTATAAAAGTCTCAAACATTGGCTGGGAATGAAACAACAAAAACTAACCCATTAAGGTGTAAAATATCAGAACAAACAATATACAATTTAAGTTAAAAGAAGAAAGAACTGCAACATAAAATTAAACGGGAGAAATCTGAAACAAGGGAAGATAGCCAAATAAAAAAGTAAAGTAAAGAGCCCCGTCACATCAAGTGGCGTATAGGGAAAATGGTATTAGTTACCTTACATTTTACAAAACTTCAGCACATGATTTTCGGGGTAATGTGGTCGGTATTACGCCGGTGCCACTTTACTTTCTCAGAAAAAGAATCCGGTGTCCATGTATGTCTATATATCGTCCGTTCGAGCCGAAGACGGCAAATAGAGCTGAACCACAATCTCAAAAAGTAGAAACCTAGAAAAGTAGAAAATGGCACATATTGCAGAGATCACTGCTTCCAAAATGTATGGCTCTGTTTCCATAACAATACTTTTTTTACAATGACAGCTTGTCAAGCCATCGATCAATCTCCTTAGTCGCCTCTTACGACATGCGTGGAAGGTTACAGTGTCACTATTCTTTACTTTCCTTATAATGATGTCCCGGGAACACACAGGAGGTACCCATTTAAGACTTGGTAAACCCGGAAGCCGTCGGTTGGGATCAAACCCTACCCCTTGTCCTTTGTAGTCCAGTTCACTAACCACTGAGCTGTCGCGGTTCCCAAGATAGCCAAACACCAGAATACACTAACATCAGACGAAAGATCAACCATATAAAAAACACAAACTAGCTCAGATAAAAATAGCATTTCAGAAAATGAAAAACGTCTTGCGCAATAAGTCTATGCCAAGAAGTCAGAAAGAAAGTTCAACGATACTGTTTAGACCAACTCTGACAAATAAAAGTGAACGAACCATAGACAGTAGACACAACAAATGAACAGATGATTAGATGCAACAGATTATGAGATTTCTCATAAGAATTTAGATTGTTCACTGGCAGCGAACAACAGGTGAACGAGAACATTATCAAATAGGTCAACACAAAAAAGGAGCCCATATCATAAACACATCAGAAGATACCATCGAAATTGTTCGGACACACATGTAAAGTAAAGTGTTTGGTTAAAACTCACAAAATGCATGACCATTACATAGTCATAAAATAAGGTTACCATATTTTTTGAAATCCCATCCGGGACGGAATAATTTTACTTCAATTTTCCACCAATAAAATTACATTTCTTCTTGCTGTCATTTTCAAGTGAATAATACATACATTTTAAAACATCTAATAATATAGACCTACAATACGCTATCAGGATAATCAGGAGATTAAAAAAAAACAGTGATACTCACTTAAATTGAAGGTGAAACAGAGATGCTGTACTTTTCAGATGAGTGAATTTTCTGTAAAATGACCTTCTTTGTATGCAGCATCTTATAAAATTCGACACATGTTCTCTCATAGTTCACTTTGGTGATCAACATGGCTTTTAAAGTTTCAACACCTAGTTGTGTTTTATCATTTGTCCACAAACTGTTCATCAGAGAAAACACTCGTTCTGTTGCAGCATTTGTTCCAGGTAGACACAAAAAGAACTCTGCCAACTTCAGAATATGTGAAACGGGCACATGATTGTTTCTGAAGTGGGAAGCTAGTTCAACCCAACGCTGCCCTGGTAATGTTTTATTAAGACTCCACTCACTAATTTTTTGTGAAGTAACGAACTGTTTCATGTAGACATATTCGTCATACATTTCATTTTCTGGAAAGTCGACTGAAGGCACTGTTTGACTCACTAATGATGAAGACTTCTCAATATCTTCCCAATTTGGTGTTCTGTTCAGCATTACCCAGCTGTAAGACTCTAGGTTTTGAAAATTATTTGCAGCCCATTTCTTCAAATAACTTAAAGCTGTTTCATAAAATGAAGAAACACTGGCGTTAAACTTTTTCACATCATCACGTGGAAATCCTTCCATTTCCAGCTTGTTAAGGATTATCTGAACTCTTGATGGCAAGAAGCCGTCTTCCAGCTTGGACTCCAAGATTGCTTTCAACCTATTGATGTTGTCAATGACTTCAAATACAGTGACCATCTATCCCTCTACTTTCTGCACTGCTTCGTGGAAAGAGGATGCCTGACTGTGAACCAAAATATGCCATGCCTCAGACAGTGGGTTTTCAAAGAATTCCTGTATAAAAACTGGGCATCTGTCTTGAGATTGAAAATATGATTTTAGAGGCAGGAACATGTAAAGAACCCTTTCAACAGCAGGCAAGAGCGCAAGCCACCTAGTTTGTGCATAACCTAAAATCATCTGGAAGTCTGTGTCGACAAACTGACAAAACTCCTTGAGACTTTCAACTTAACTGTGTATGATTTGAAGTACAGATACATTTTTGCAACAGTCATTTCAACATCAACAGGCAATACGTCTGCAGCTGCTCAAACAGTGTTGTGGAAAATATGGCAAGCACACCCAACACCTATCAAACTATGTCCAAGGTTTTCTTTCAGTTTTGTGAAAACATTGTTCTGTCCTTTTCTTTCAGCGCCCCCAAAATTAGAATTTGTGTTGTCTGCACATAATCCAACTACTTTCAGTTCTAAACCATTTTCAGTTAGACAGTCAATAAGAAAACTACTTACTATATCAGATGTTTCACCCGGCAATGACTTCAACTCTAATATTTTAACTTTCAGTCCCTTTTTGCGATCAAAGTATCTGACAAGCAAAGGAAAAATCTTGATTTCTTTGTGGTTGGAGGCATCTGTCAGTATGGAGATAAATGTTACGTTTTCTAGGTCACATCTCAACTCGTTTAGACTAGTTTAGAGTAGAGTATGGGATGTGAACACATTCCGAATAATAGCTTCTGTTTTCGTACGTGCACAAGCACATTTTGTTTCTAAAGTTACCTGAAGCAATTTTGATGTGCAGTCCATAGATCTAAACGTGTGAGTGTGCATCACTGTATGATATGCAAAGGCACCTTCTGTAGCAGCTAACTGTTCTTCTTTGTCACCAACCTGTTCAGCAAACAAATTTGTTCATTCAAACGACGAGCTTGATGCAGAAGTAGCGACGGCTCTCTTATGTTTATCACTATTTATGTGGCTCTTAATATCACCACGTCCACTATCTATCTATCTATCTATTGACCTTTCGAGCCGTAACCGGCCCATAGGGCGTAGACCAAGATACACCTTCTCCTATATGGATTTTTTGTTCTAGCAGTTTTCTTTTAAAGATATTTTATCAAATCTCGCCATCTGTCTCTGTTCTGTGCAAGCAGTTCTATCTCATTGAGGGAGCCGACTCCTGCTGCTCTTGCCTCTCTCATCAATGTTCTTCTCAGTGTCTCCCTGGGTCTTCCTCTTTTTCTTTTACCTGTTGTTTCCCATATGAGGGCTTGCTTTGCTATTCGGTTATTATCTCTTCTCATCACATGTCCAACGTATGACCATCGTCTTTTCTTTATTACTGAAGATATTAGTGGTTGATTGGCGATTTCTCTAATTTCCTCATTTGTTTTGAATTCGTTCCATGCTATACCAAGTATTTTCCTTAGACATTTATTTTCGAATGCGTTCAACTTTGTTTCTATATATCTTGTTGTTTTCCAGCTTTCACACGCATACGTAAGGGTTGATAGTACATTTGATTTGAATAGCCTAAGTTTTGTGTTTGTGCTGATAAGTTTTGATTTCCACAACTTTTCAAGGCTTCTGAAAGGCATTGCTGCTTTAGCTATTCTGATTTTAATTTCTTTGCTCGTATCCCCTTCTCGATCAATGTGACTTCCAAGATAGATAAAGTGATCGATCTCTTCTACTGGTTTGTTTTCCATGTATATTTTGTCACCTGTTGGAATTAAACTAGTCATGACTTTAGTCTTTTCATGATTGATCTCAAGCCCAATTTTGCTGGCTATTGATGATATTTCATTTGTGTTTTCCTGCATCGTTTTTATCTGACTGCTGATGAGAACTATGTGATCAGCAAAGTCGAGGTCCTCTAAATGGTCTCCTCCACGTCCACTATGGTTAGTAGTAAACCCGGATGAATATATATTACATCTTACAGTGAAGTCTGATGACGATGTAGACTTTTTTTTATAAAAGGGTATTCCTTTTGTAAATCTTGATTAAAACTACAATTACGCTTCGGTGCCATTTTTTGCGAAAGTGAAAGTGAAAGTTAGTAACACAACGAATATATACGAGATTTAAAACTAGGAGCGCATTCTACTGTTTTGATATTTAACAAAATTGTCTACACAGCAACGGAATAATATTTTTTTAATTGAAGAAATGTACGCCGTATACCAAAATGGCAAAATTGGCAAACGTTTGTGTCCCAAATTATTTTTTATCAAATCCGGGACAAAAGCTAAAAAATATGCCAAAATCGGGACAAAACCGGTACGGCAGCTAATCCGGGACAAAGGTTCAAAAAATGTCAAATTCCGGGACTGTCCCGGACAATCCGGGACGAATGGTCACCTTACATAAAATGATAAATGTTTCTTCCTAATATCGGAAATTAGTTCTCTTTTTCTTTGGCCTATTTCATAGCGTTTTCATTACTTTTCTTAGCTGGTCATTGACAGATCATTCTCAAAATTATGTGAAAGCACAATTCTACAGCCTCCAGTTATTTTCGTGTTTGTTGTCTTATTGTCGTTGTTTCATATCCAAATGTTATGATTGACCCTAGATAACATCTAATAACACTTTTTCTTGTTTCTATTGTAAACAATGGATTGCAGAGTATCTTCGTTATTTTTCGGAAAGCTGTTTTTGCCTGAGCCATTGTGCATTTCACCTCTAATGTACATCTACCATCTTAGGTTAACGTTGTTCCCATTTTTATAATTCTTTTACCTATTTTAATTGTTCCACCTGTCTTTTTTATGCATTGTGGCGATGTGTTTTTCTTTGTTGGTACCAATACTTATTTATTTTTACTGTTAAGGCTTAGTCCTTTTATTTTTGCTTTCCTTCACCATAATGTCCAGCATTTATTGTTACTCATTTTCACTTTTAGCGATTGAGACTGCATCATCAGCATACCTTAGATTATTTATAGTATGACCTAAACTTGTTATTCTATACATACCCCTTATGGATCTTAAAATATCTCACTGTACAAATTAAATAAATCTGATGACGGCACACAACTGTGCACCTCGTTGTATTTGTTATTACACTTCCAATTGAAATTTATCAAGATACAAATAAAAGAAATATTGTACTTCTCAAAATATTCTCACGACTTCCAGGGGCGTCGTCAAATAGTAAGAAATGCGTCACTCCGAGGATAATTTCATAAGCTTAGTGGTAAAGACGATAAGAGACCACATAGATGGGATTTCTCAGAAGAATGTTAACATTAACTGGACAGCTAATAAGACCAATGAAGAATTTCTCAAAGAGGCCAACACAAAAATGCAGCTCATAAAAAAAAAAAAAACATCAGAAATAAACAATCGACATGTTTTCTGGCACATCATGAGAAGAGGAAAGTTGGGATACTTGGTTACAATTTGCAAAATAAAAGGAAAGAGAGATCGTGGACGGCAATGAGAGAAAATACTAAATAGCCTGGTGTCATGGCATGGAAAACAGTGAACAACAGAACTGACATGAAGCACGGTAGATAGAAGGTTGTGGAAGAACATGAATGCCTAAGCCAGCCGTTATGGCACATGATGATGACTTAGTGGTGAGAAATAATAAAATAGCATCTACATAGATGTGAGATACGTTTCTATAGCTGACAACCCGTGTTTTCTGAGTAGGTGAATTGATTAAGTGTGCGCTTGTGAAGAATTATGAAAATGTCATTTATAAACATTAATGTTATGTAGTGTTTTCCTCTTCTGCTTTTCTCTTTTCACTGATACCTAAAATGTGTCGTGCTTATATCATTTGTCGTTCTTGAGCTGCTCGAACTGTCATTATTAGTGATTTTCCTTTGTTGTCACATGTCTCTGTCACTGCATCTATCCATCTTCTTCTAGGTCTTCCTCTTGGTCTTTTTCCATGTATTCTTGAGAAGAACCCCCTTGATTGTGATTGGTGAGGATTCATTCTGACCAGGCGGTCCAACCATTTAAGTTGCTGCTCTATATATTCTTGGCATGGTTTTGTTTCTATCATTTTTCTTACGGTTTCATTTGGTGGTCTATCTCTTCTTGTGTTGTATGTTACTTTTCTAAAGCATCGCATCTCACATGTATTGATCTTTTTTAATTGTGTTTTAAAAAGGGTCCATGTTTGGCTTTCATAGCACAAAGTTGGTATGAAGATGCTATTGATCATTTGTTGTTTAGCTGGCATATAAATGTGTGGATGTCTTAGCAATGGTGACAGATGGTATGTGACTGCATTTGCTTGTTGTAATTTAATGTCAATTTCTCTGTCTAGTTTTCCATCTTCTGTGAACATTGTGCACAAATAATTGACTTCTATTACTTGTGTTATTTATTTATATTTGATCTTAATGTTTGCTTGGCGTCTTAATTTACTTTTTCTCATAGCCTCTGTTTTTGCTGTGTTAATTTTCATACTGTAATATGTGCAACTGATATCTAGAGATGGTATATGCTGTTGTAGCAGGTGTTTTTCCTCATTTATTAGGCATTGACCATCTGCGAAGAGTAGCTCGTTGATGTTGAAATTTTCTACCTCCATGTTATTATTGCACACACGTGCACTTGACTTTCTTTTTACTACGGGCGTTTACATTCATTCATAACTTAAATTTTACTCCCATCGAAAATTGCATCGTGTGACCTGCACAGTTCACACACCGGAAGTCGGTGTAGTGTTAATGTCTATAAATGACATTTTCATAATTCTTCACAAGCTCACACTTATCAATTCACCTAATTCTCTCACTTTGCAACAACACTCTCCCTACAGGCAAAACGATGATTTATTGGTGAGTAAATTATATCTGCTGTCCCTTTGCAAAAAATGTTTGCGAAAGAATGTTATGTTTCTGAATACCTTTTCTGCCGATGGCAAACATTTACATATATACCATTTCCGTTGTGTTTACTTCTTGTTAAAATGTTATCATCAATGAGAACTTAGTGTGACAACAACATTCAATGTAAATAAAACAATAAAACTTCGAACTTAACCTCAGTGTATGTGTATATTTATTAAATATGAAATGATGCTATTGTATGTAATTTATAGTTATTATGTAAATATGAAATGATGCTATTGTATGTAATTTATAGTTATTTAATATTGTCGATGGTTGTTCAATCTTACACTGAGAAAATCTTTTAAAAAAACATTACAGAGAATGCAATCAACATTAATGGAAAGATAAGCAATAAACCTAAGATATGTTTATGACATTGTATTACTAGCAGAAAATCTTGAAGATCTACAACTAACCTTATGAAATTGTAATTCCATGAAATAAATAATAACATCAAAACTAATAACACTCAAGATAAAATTAAGAGTGGCAAAATGGTATAAGTTATTAACATTCCTGTATGGTGCAGAAACATTGACATTCGACACGAAAATAGAACTGAAAATTGAAGCCTTTGAAATCTGGATTTATAGAATAAAAAATTTGTATGAAATGGAAAGAAAATAAGTGATGGAGTCTTAAAACATCTAATAATGAAAAGAAATCTACTAAACACAATTGATGGATGCACTTTTCACCTACATTACACGGTAAATTAACTTTTACACATTCTTTGTGAATTCCACTCTACGACATATCCGTCTTTCCTGCTCTCGAATAACCTTGTATTCTGCAGGTCTATTCTTTTCGCTTTGCGTATGGACATGTACCTGTGTGTTGGAAATTCTGGTGATGTGTACGAACACTTTCACTTTGGTACACGCACACGTACCCCGTGCGCACCAATGTTCATTTTCCTTCTGACTACATCGCATTATACAGAGATTACACTTTATTTTTATGTTTATTTCTCATCCCAGTCCGAAAATATTTTTATTATTTGTGTAAATTTTAAACACATATATGTGTGTGTGTGTGGTGTATAATTGTTCCTGCTGAAGGCCTATTGAGCCAAAACGTCGTTCTAATTTGTGTCGTCCACGTTTTACGCAAAGCTTTAACCATGTCGTTTTTTTATAATTTGTTCTATATAGTTTTTTTTTTTCTCCTTACAATTAGCTGTACTGTAGCTTCGCATTTTTGTGCATGTATAGGCATTTGCTTTTCTTGACCCAAATGATACACAACATTATCATACCAACTTATGTTGTTCTTCTTCTAATTTTCAATTCACTGTGGAGCATATATCTTCTGCAAACACATTCGAAGCCGTTCTGTTTCATACTTTCTTTTAAGATCATTCCATTTCTTCCGAATTATCTTCATCTCTGCATTCGTCTGTCTTCTCCAAGAATATTTTGAGCTTGCTCTTATCTTTTTCCTTGGGGTTTCCAAAAAGGGTATGTTTTATTTAAAACTCACAGTTGATTTCCGAAGTGTTTGTCCTATCCAGCACCATCGTCTTCGGTGTATATCGTTATCCACTTGTATTTGACTGGTACTTTTCCATAACTTTGTGTTAGTGATTTTGTGTTCCCATTTCTACCCCATTATTAACGCATCACTTAATGAATTTGTGTATCTTCATGATTGCCATTTATGTTGTAATCCATGTTTCTTATATAATATGAGTTATAGTGGTTTTACATAAGAATGTTGAGAATACCATGGACAGCTAAGAAGAGTAATGAAAATGTTCTGAAAGAGGTCAAAGCAAAAAGAGAGCTTATTTATTATAATAGGAAGAAACAATCATCAATATTAGGAAGATACAATCATCATTTTTTGCCCATTTAATGAGAAGAGAACAACTGCAATATATCGTAACAAGTAGAAAAATTGAGGGACGAAGAGATAGATGGAAGCAAAGAGAAAAAAAAATAACAGACAGCTTAAGAGAATGGCTTGGCAGAAGGTCAACAACAGAAATGATAAATATCTGTCGAGATCGAAAGTTGTGGAGAGACATGATCACCTACGCCCGCAGGTCCGGTACTTTATGATGATGATAATGACGATAATGATGATAGTAAGACTGACTTAACGATGTAGTTGAACATTTTAATTTTTCTATTTAACCTATTTTTTTTAGTTGTCCATATGTTTCCCAGTGCAACAAATGTTCCTCTTGATTTTGATATCCTCAATGTTTTATCATTCTCTGTTCTGCCCTCTATATATCTATCACAGTTGAGGGAATACATCTGGAGACAGTCCAGAGCTACAACTACCTGCGACATACTATAACCAATGATGGAAAATGCAAAACTGAAATAAACAAAAGAATAGGTATAGCAAAAAGTAAGTTTAATGCCATGAAAAATATACTAACAACAAAACAAATATCAACAAGGCTGAAACTAAGAATGGCAAAATGTTACATCTTCTCAATTTTCCTATATGGTGCAGAAACATGGACATTAGACAAGAAAACAGAACAGAAAATTGAAGCCTTTGAAATGTGGATTTATAGAATAGTATGTAGAATTGGATGAAAACAAAGATTACAAACGATAAAGTTGTAAAACAACTGAAAATAAAAAGAGAACTACTAAATACAATTAAGACAAGACACATGAAATTTTTGGGGCATGTTAAAAGATACAACATCCTACTAAAAGTAATATTGGAAGGAACAATACAAGGTGAAAAGAGGCAGAGGCAGACCAAGACTAACATGGACGAGTAACAACAAAAGATGGTCAAGTCAATCTATGACAGCCTGCCCCATCAAAGCAAGAAACAGAGTAGAATGGCGATCCATGGTAGCCAACCTTCGTTGCGGAGAAGGCATACGATGATGATGATGATGGTGTTCTGCCCTCTCATATATATTTAAGATTGTACGTCTTGTAGAGGTATTTCTTCTAGTGTTATTTGATTATTGCCAACAACATTAGTTCTCATAAGTTTGGTCTTGTCTCTATTTTCAATCCCAGCTGTTGTGAGCTCTCATCAAGAATGCTTATTTATTTTCCATGTATTAATGCTTATGTGCTAGGAGAGCTATATCATAGGTAAAGTCTAAATCATCAAGTTGCTTGGCCAGTGACCGCTGGATTCCATTTCTTTTGCTGTGAGTTATTTTCATAATCCAATATACGACATAATAATGACTCAGTAACTTCCAAAGCATTCCTATGTGTGAACTATCAAATGCCGTTTCGTAATCTACGAATTAGGTATAAAATGAGAACTGTAGTTCTAAGCTTTCGTCATTTAATATTCGTAATGTAATTAAGGTAATTATTTGACTAGCGCATGATCTGTTTGTGCTAAAATCTGCTAATTCATCTCTCAAATGTTTATGTGTCCTCTTTTAGTCTCTCCAAAAGGATTATGCTTAGTAATTTTCCTGGTACAGAAAGCAACATTGTCCCCCTATAATTGGGCACCCCTTTCATTTCCCTGCATCTTTAGCTAGGTCATCTATATATTGCATTATATCCCTTTTAATGCATCTTCGCACTTCTTTGTTCACCTCTGTGTAAGTCTCCTGTGTCTTGGCTTTTGTACTTCTCGTTTTGCTTTTTTATGCCCGATTTATTATTATTTCTTTCTTTAATTTTCTACAGGGTCTTTGATGTCATCACGCCGTATTCAGGCGTTCTCTTCCCCAGTGTCTCTCCTCATGTCTCCTTCCTTTCATCCTTTAAATGTTTCAAATGATCTTCTATATCTATTGTATTTTCTAATAGTTTCACAATTTGGTATTTGTTTGATACTGAAACTGAAAATTTATCTTATAGAAAATAAACCTATAGAGAGGTGAGCCAAACTAAGACGTTTCGGCAAAATCGTTTATCATATACAGAACAACATATCACAAAAATAAACATAAATGAAAGGCGGGCAGATACTCATCTCAAAATGGCTAAAGAGTAAATGTGCCCAGGACATATGTGTTTGTTGGTAACATAATAAATAGTCAATAGCCAGAAAGGAGAGAGAGAACAAGTAAATTGTAAAGCAAGGGAAAGGGTCATATAAGTATAGATGGAAGGAGGGTCACTAGTGTAAGACGAAACTGAGAAAACGGGTGGTAAAGATGGGGAGGGGGGGAGAGCAGGAGAACCGATAAAGATAACGCAACGATAAACAAAGATATGACACAGTAGAGAGTGTAAGGGGACGTCAGTGATTAATGGAAAGAGTGAAAGGAGTTTAAACATCTCGGATGGAGATTGTCAAACGGGGATATGCGTCTGTTCAACTGTGGGTATCAAAAGAGCAAGAAACGATGTCAGTAACCTGGATTTCTTCAGAGATATGATGGCCTGGGGATATGGACTGGGAAGAGACTAGAATCGATGTTGTACGCCTTGGAAGTGTTCATGGACCCTACCCCTAAGCGGTACTATATTTGCTTTATAACTTGTGTGTGTTGAGAAGAAAATGTTCGCCATCCTCAAACCCTCACTAAAATTTTTAAAAATCTGACCTGTAAGATACATTTCTTTGTTCTTCTCTGTATCCTTTTTTCGAGAGGGAAGAAACTATCGATTTATTTTGTTCTTCCTCTTCTTTCCTTCCTCATTTGCCTTTCAGCGTCGATGATTTTGTTGATTCTTCTATTCATGGGATACCGCATACGTGACATTTTGTAACATTTAATCTGTTTGTTGAATGTAAAAACGTTTAGGTTGACGCCTTCAATAAGCCAATAACTATATTATATTTGTTTATATCTTGGATCTTTTCTGTAAATAGGAAGCAAAACGTCTTGCAGTGTGTTAACATTTCTAATTTCACTGAACTATTTTCCACATCATCATTTTTTTCTGGCAATTAAATGTATATTACATTGGACATTGATTTGTAATCTCTTTGGAACTCTTTTCTCCTCTCCTTATCTCCTTCTTCTTCTTTTCTCTTTTCACTGATACCTAAAAGGTGACGTGACTTATATCATTTGTCGTTCTTGAAAAGACTTCCGGTGTGTGACTGTGCTGGCAACACGATACAATTTTCGATGGAAGTCAAATTTAAGATATCAATGAATTTCAACGCCCATTGTAAAAAGAAATTCAAGCGTTCTCCTCTCCTTATATACCACCATTTTAGATCGTTAAATCAATAATTAAAATTAATGTCATTATTTTCTATTTCATAAATGCTAGCAGAAAAACAATTTTAAGTGCGTGGAATAAATAGTTGCCCTTGTTTAACCATATAGATCGGTTTGGTGAGGAACAATTATTGAAAATACATGTTTATATGTATATCATTGTCACCCCTGTCACAGTGTTTTCCCTTAAGTGAAAATAGGAAATCTTCTTCTTCGAAAAAAAATAAAATTTGTTTGGTCAATGAAAGTTATGTATACATTATTATTGTCTTATGTCGTCCTTTCTGTTAGCTGTTTTAAGGTATATAGAAAGAGGTATATACTCAGAAAATAGTTATAAAAATGTTACGTAGAGTCAGTCTTTACATATCGAAGCGAATCATGGATAATAGGACAACAGACAATAAAATCACTGGAGTCTGTAGAAATGTGGTTTTACAGAAGAATGTTGAGAGTACCATGGTCAGCTAAGAAGAGTAATGAAGATGTTCTGAGAGAGGTCAAAGCAAAAAGAGAGCTCATTTCCAATATTAGGAAGAAAAAAATCTTCAGTTTTTGGCCATATAATGGGAAGAGAACAACTGGAATATATTGTAACAACTGGAAAAATTGAAGGGCGGAGAGATAGAGGGAAGCAAAGAGAAAAAAAAATAACAGACAGCTTAAGAGAATGGCTTGGCAGAAGGTCAACACTAGAAATGATAAATAGCTGCCGAGATCGAAAGCTGTGGAGAGACATGATTACCTACGCCAGCAGGCCCGGTACTTGATGATCATGATGATGATATCTTCTTTTTTTTCGGAACCCCGATTCAGAATTGCTTAACTGTAGTTCTGATATTGGTCTCAACCTCTTTTTCGTAATGTTGGCGTATAACATTCCTACATGTCTGACAAGCTATATACCTCTATATTGATTGCAGTCTCTCGTGCTACCTTTATTTGCCCATATTTGTATTATGATTGCCTCTTTGCCTGGCTTCTAGGGCTTATTGTTGGTATCATGCTGTATTAAATATTCTGTGCAGCCATGTCACTCCTGTTTCTTCTTCTGCTGCTGCTGTTATTTCTATTGCATGTTATCTATCCCCGTGTTTTATTTATTAGTGCATTTTTTATTACTTCTTCAATTACCTCGATCATGATGTTGGGTTTAGTGTTTGTGCATGCTTGTATATTTCTTGTAATGTTATTGGTAATTGTGCCACGTTTAATAGGTTATCAAAATATGTTAAACATAGAAATATGTATACAAACAACAAATGATAATGTTTAAACACTTAAAAGTCATAAACAGACAACATAACTGGACATACTACCACACGATATCAGGAAAAGAGGGAAATCAACAACATTATGAATACATTAATAACATATATTTTAAACAATCAAAATATTTCTTACTTAAGAGCGTAAGAATGCGCCCAAGAAACGACCGTCGTAAAATGAGTAACCAATAGAACAACAAATACTGCCTGTCAATAAACCAGATTATTTGATAAAATATTTCCTTTCCCCAGACGCATTACGATGAGTACTCAAAGACGATACAAGAATGAATAAAAACAACAGAAATTACAAAAATAACGTACACAGTTTATTTTTGGAATTCAATAATGGTTTTCGGCCATTTGGAGTTAGCATAATAAAACTCATCATATCCCAGAAAAATATTGTGGAGAAACTAATACTGTATTTTCCAGGAAAATAAGAAACCTTTCTTCGCGCCGCTCTTCCATTGAGTGCATCAACTTACTCATTCGATCTTATTGCATCCTCAAAAAAGGTGACAACACATACTTCATATTTACTAACATTTTCCTGTGTCTGTTTAAATGCAAATACATTTATGTAACCTTTCATCGTACGTCAATACTTGCTGTAATTCATGGCATGGCAAACAGTAAACAACAGAACTGCTACTATGCACTGTAGATAGAAGATTGTGGAAGGACATGATAGCCTTTGCCGACCGGTATGGCACATGATGATGATGATGATGATGATGAGTATGCTGATGATGATGGTGAATACTTGCATTATATTCTTTATATTTTCCTTTTAAAAAATAGAAAGCCAGACGCAATTCAGTGAGTTAACATTTCTGATTTAACTGCAATATTTTCCGCAACATTTTTTTAAAGCAATTGTATTACAATTACATTGGATATTGATTTGTAATCTCTTTGGGACTTTTTTACTATTGTCCGTATATACCACCATTTTAGATCAATAAATCAATAAAGAAAATCAAGTTAGAAAATAACAGAAACATTATTTTGAAAATAGCGTTCAACGAATATTTGTCCTCGTTTGAACATGCATATCTCAACTTTGGTGAAGTAAACTGATTTATATTTACACTGTGATCAACCCTATGTCACACATTTTTTCCCTAAAAAAAAAATATAAAGTACCCTCGTCACGCCAAGTGGCGTATAGAGACATACGGTGTTAGTGACCCTATATTTTACAGACCTTCAGCACATGATTTTTGGGGTAATGTGGTCGGTATTATGCCCGTGCTGCTTTGCATTCCAGAAAAAAATCCGGTACCCATTTAAAGGCTGGGTGAACCCGGTAGCCATCGGTTGGGATCGAACCCTACCCTTTGTCATTTGTAGTCCACTTCACTAACCACTGAGCTATCGCGGCTCCCTATTTTTTTCCCCTCCTGTCAGATAATTAGCAACCATTTTCTTCCTCTCCTCTTCGAAATGTATAAATTTAACGTACTCTTAGTTTGGCTACTATTTATAATGTAACAATCCATGTTGTGGCAACAATCATCTAGCAGTTTAAAATACGCATTTCGTGTATATTACATACAATTTCCTAAACAAACCTGTACATATTCACCGCAACTTTTGAGAGGGACTAAACTTTGGCATTCAAAATGGGTACCTGCGTTCTAACGGTTACAATTGATGAATTATATCTCACAAACGTTATTCTTAGAATGCAATAATGGTTTTCTCCCTATGTGTCTTTCTTCGAGTGCACCACCTATCGCATTTTATTTTATTGCACCTTCTGTAAATGTGACAACACTTACTACACATTTAGTAAGATTGTTCGTGTCTGTTGAATGTATATACTTTAAGGAAACTTCGTTTATAATACGTCAATCCATGTAGTATATTGTTTAAATTTTTTGCTCAAATAGGAAGAAGGACGCTACGGCGTGAGTTTACGTTTCTGAATTAACTGATATACTTTATCTGTTTTTTTTTAGCAATTACACTAACATTACATAGGATAGTGATGTGTAATCACTTTTGATCTCTTTTTTTTTGTCCTTACATAAGACTATTTTTTATCATCAAAGCAATACTTGAAATCGATATCTTTATTTTCTATTCTTATAAATGTTGACATGAATATTATTATTTTAAAACGTGCGTTGGGAGAATGTTTGTCCTTGTTCAAACATGTATATCTTAGCTTTGATGAAGTAAAAATTGTTGAAAATACATATTTATATTTATACTATGGTCAACCCTATGTCACTCATTTTTCCCTCCCGTGAGATAATTAGGGACAATTGTTTTCTTCTTCGAAATGTAGAAACAGAGAACTTGTTGGTCAAGAGGCCAGACGCCGGCCTCGGGACAGAGATGTTGTCGGTTCAATGCCGAATGCAACATTTTGGATTTTTATTTAAAAGTGTGGCTGGTTTACACTTTTTTTTAATTTGCTTTTCGGCAACTACTCCTGGTATGAGCAGCGAGGCCCGGCTTCACACGTCAATTACGGAGTGCCTCTGTAGACGGGTTTATCTGCTTGTATGGTGAGGGATCCACGTGCACAAGGTGCCAGGTAAAAACGTATTAACACGCATAATTAAATTCCTATTCTCTAGAGACTTCGCCATAGGTAAAAGCTGGCGAACGCAAAATAAATAAATAAAAATAAAAAATAAATAAAATAAAAAGAAATCTAAAAAGTATTTGTACTCTTGGTTTCGTTACTATTTATGAGTTTTACATACCATATTGTAGTAACAACCATCTGGCTGTTCAAAATACGCATTTCATGTATCTTATTTATAGATTTACTGAACACATGTGCACATATCCTACGCGACTTTTGAGCGGGACTATATATATGCATTAAGTTTGCGCAAGTGAGTTCTAGATTTAGAAACCTAATATGAGCATTTTCATAGTCCGGGTGTTACTACCACAATATGATGTGTAACATTCATAAATTGCAACCAATCGATGATAAAGATATATCTCTATCTCTCAAAGGAAAAGCAAACACATTTCAAAATTACCAGGCAGGATTTAAAAAAAAAAATATTCATACCATACCTAGGTTACCAACACCAAATATCTCAAATAAACAAAGTCCTGACACATAAGATTGCAACCTGGGAAAAGAGGTGCTAACGAGATATAACAAACATCAGAAGCATAGATAAAAAACCATGTATTATGACACAAAATTGGCTATTAACCATGCCTGAAATAAATAGTTTTATTCTTTTCTTCCTTATTTTCCTTTCAGCGTCGATGGGAAATATAATCTGCGATCTTTTCTCTACTGTTCGTCTCTGTTACTGTTATGTTTCATATTGCCTCTAATATTCCATCAACCCGTCAATTTTTGTGGTTGGCTCTTGGGTCTAGTATTCACGCTGCGTTTCTTGGACGTAATTTTGTTGTGGTTTGATCTTTCTACTTTATCACGGGGCTAATATATGTTGTTTATTTATATATTATATAGCTGGAATTATTCCTAGCTATTTTCAGTTCTTTCATTTCTTATCTTATCTCTCAGGATACTTCCAATCATTCACTTAACACATTTCGTCTCAGTAGAGATTTTTTTCTTTTTGTTCTAGAGCCAAGAAGTTGCATTAGTATCACGATTCTGGGATGAATTTTGTCTAGTAGAGTGCCCGCTTTGCATATAATGTTATTTCTTTGTTGGACAATAATGATGAAAGCTGTTCAATGATTTGACAAGCATATTATATCTTGAGTCTGTTTCTGCTGTTTGTGCATAATCGTTTGTCACTAGACGTCCTAGGTATTTATATTCCTCTACTTGTTTCAGTTTTCTGCTCTCTTCATTTATGTTGATGTTCTGTTTCCCGTTTGCCATATTCATGAACAATGTTGTGTTGATGTTTGTTTTTTTTCATGTTATATTTTGTTCCTGCGCTGTTGATTCAATTTAAGTGATCGTGTAGGTTTTCTAATGTTCATGTTCTAGTGCCTGATCGTATGCGAATAGAAACTCGTTGATCTCTCTTTCTGATGAGTTGCTCAAACTGCATATATAGTCCACGTAAATATTTAAAAAGTTGGAGAATAGTACACAAATATGTCTTATATCTGATCTAACTTCGAAGTGGTCTATTTAACCTGCATCTGTTTTGACTCTTGCAGCTGCTGTTGATGTATTGACTGTTAATTAGATATTGGTTTAATTCGTACGATGTTTGTAACGTCCATAGTTGTTCTTTTATTTCTCGGTCGAATGCTTTTTCCTGGTCAGTGAAAGGTCTGAACACATTTGTATATTGTTCAGTCGTCTTTTGTGTTAGCTGTTTAGAGTTGAATAGAGCGTCAGTGTTCTCTGTGTATTTGATAATCCCATAACTGCAGTTCTATTATTATACTCTGCATTTACTCAAAAATTATGGTGTATACTTTTCTATATGTCTCAGAGGCGATTTACTTCTATATTGATTGCAGCCTCTCGAGCTACCTCTATTTGTCCATATTGGTGCGATGATTGACGGTTGCCAGCTTTCTGGTGTTTTGTGTTTGTGTCATGCTGCAATGGATATTCTGTGCAGCCATATCACACATATTTGTGCTTGAATTGCGTGTGCATTCTTCCTTGGTTTTTTGTTCTGTTAGTGGTAGGTGGTGTCATGTTAAATAGGTTTTCACAATATTCGTAATACAGAAATAGCAATACAAGCAACAAATAAAATGGTTCGATCGCTAGTAGTGATAAACGGACACCTGATACACAATACACAATGATAAACGGACACCTGGTACACAATACACAATGATAAATGAACATCTGATGCACAATATCACGACAGAGGAAGATCCCAACATAATTATGAACGCATGAAATAAAATATATTTTCAAGAATCAAAATATGCCCAACAAATACAACATGTATATAGCAATGCATTGTAAGGAAAGGGAAGTATTATCAAAAAACCTCGTTTATGTATATGTTGTATTTGTGTGTCTGCAGAACGATACATGAATGAACAAAAACAAAGAAAGATGTAACAATTATATCTCACACATTTATTTCTTGCAATTCAATAATGGTTTTCGTCCATTTGGAGTTCAATAAATAACATTTCTTAAACATTTCTTAGACCCCAAAAATGTTGAGGATAAATTCTAACTGTATTTTCCTGAATATCAAAATGTTCTTGTCTGTTGTGGTCACATCAGACAAGAAAATCGCTAGAGTCTGTAGAAATGTAATTTTGCAGCAGAATGTTGAGAGTACTATGGACAGCTAAGAAGAGTAATGAAAACGTTCTGAAAGAGGTCAAAGCAAAAAGAGAGCTAATTTTCAATATTAGGAAGATGCAATAATCATTTTGGCTACGTACTAAGAAGGGAAGAGCTAGAATATATTGTAAAAACTAGGAAAATTGAGGACGAAGAGATAGAGGGAAGAAAAGAGAAAAGATACTAGACGACTTAAGAGAATGCCTAGGCAGACTGTCATCACCAGAAATGATAAATAACTGTCGAGATCGAAAGTTGTGGAGAGACCTGATCACCTACGCCAGCAGGCACGATACCTGATGGTGATTAAGATATGTTTCTTTGTCCCGCTGTAACTTTCTTTGACTGCATCGACCGTCTTAATCAATGTTGTTGCATCTTCTGTAAATGTGACAACACTTACTTCACATTTAGTAACATTTTCTTGTGTCCGTTGAATGCAAATAATTGTAGGTAAACTCTTATCGCTCGTTGATGCTTGTAGTATTTTGTTTATATGTTTTTTTCCGTTCAAATAGAGAGGGACGCTAATTGAGGTGAGTTAACATGTATGATTTAACTGAAAAAATCAATATCCTCATTTTCTAATTAATAAGTGTTAACAGAAAACCATTAAAAAAAAAAAAAAAAACTCTCAACGAATTGTTGTCCTCGTTTAAACATGCATATCCCAGCTTTGGTGATGTAAAAATTGTAGAAATTACATATTTATATTTATACTATGGTCACACCAATGTCACATTTTTTTTCATCCCGTCAGATAATTAGGAAATATTTTCTTCTTGTTTTTTTTTTTTTCGAAATGTAGAATCGTATCGCTCTCTCACTTTGGTTACTATTTACGATTGTTACAGACCATATTGTGGTAACCACTCGGATATTCAAAATACGCATTTCCTGTATCTTATTTAGAAATTTACTGAACAAACGTGCACAAATTCAACACGACATTTGACCGAGACTAAATATTTGCGTGCAATATATGCAAGTGCTTTCTATATTTGCTTAATGAAATGCCTGAAATAAATATTCTTCGACAAGGGGTAATATAAATTGCAGTCTTCTTCGCTTCTGTTCGAATCTGCTACTTGTATGTTTCCAACTACCTCTAATATTCAATCAATCCGTCTTTTTCGTAGTCGACCCTTGGGTTTAGTGTTCACGCTACGTTTCTTGAAGACTCGTGTTTTGTTTTTACCTTTTGCTCGTTCACGTGCCAAACAATTATGTATGTTGTTTCTTTATATATTATATGGAGGAGGGTATTCGTAGATGTTTTCAATCATTTCTGATCTTATCTCCCAGGGTATATCATATCATTCGCATAACAAATTGTATCTCAGAACAGGTAAATTGTCGTGTATTTCCTATGGTCCAGGACATTTGTAGCACAACGTTGAGATGAAAATGTTACAGCAGTGTGCCCGTTTTGTCTCAAGAGTTATTTCCTTATTGGACAATAGTGATGATAGCTGGCCAATGAGTTGACAAGCTTTGTTACATCGTGAGTATTCTGCTGTTTGTGAATAGTCGTCCCTTACTAGACCTCTTGTGTATTTAAATACATCTATTTATTTCAGTTGTCTGCGTCTATAGTTATGTTGATATTCTATTTCTCTTTTTCGATATTCATGTCTTCTGTTTTGTTGAGGTTGCTTTTAATGTTGTTTTGTGCCTGCGCTGTTGATTATATGTAAGTGTTCTAGTAGTTCTACTATTTCCCATGCATTACTGGCTGATAGTGGGAGTCGCGATAGCTCAGTGGTTAGTTAACTGGACTATAAAGGACAAGAGGTCGGGCACGATCTTGATGGACGGCTTCCAGGTTCAGACAGCCTTAAATGCGTACCTGATTTTTTTCTTGGAAAGTAAAGCGGCACGGGCGTAATACCGACCACATTATCCCAAAAAACCATGTGCCGAAGGTCTGTAAAATGTGTTATCTGCTTCTTTCTTCTACCTTTTTAGCTCCCACTGGAGCATAAGTCCTAAACAAACACTTTTAAGGGGTTCTGATTTTTGCCATTCTTTAAAATATGTCCATGTCGTCCCATCATCTTCATCTCAGACTCTATATAACTTGTTCAAGAACTCCTTGATCCTCCTATTGTCTTTTCCCCCTGGGGATTCAAAAAAAGGCGTGTTGTGTAATACTCTCAGTTGGCTTCTGTAGTTGTGTGTCCTAGCCAGCGCCATCGTCTACGATGTATCTTTTTATCCACTGATATTTGACTGGTACATTTCCATAATCATATGTTAGTGACTTTGTCCTGTCATTTCCATCCTTTTATTCTGCGTAAGCATCCATTAATGAAAGTCTGTATCTTCATGATTGTCAATTTTCTTGTTCTCCATTTCACAGCCTATAATAGTACCAACTTAACATTTGAGTTGAAGATTTGTATTATTGTATTTAACCTAATTTTTAGGATGTCCATATGTTTCCCAGTGCAACTAAAGCTCTTCTTGCTTTTAATATCCTTATTTTGGTATAATTTTCTGTTCCTTAATTTGTATCTATATTACAGCCCATATCTATGTAAGATTGTACGTCTAGTAGAGGTATTTCTCCTAATTTTATTTGGTTATTGCCAATTGCATTAATTATCATAATGTTGGTCTTATCTCTATTAATCTTCAGTCCTAGCTATTGTGATCTCTCATCAAGTATGCTAATTTTATCCTGCATCTGTTTATAGCTGTGTGATAGGAAGCTATGTCATCAGCAAAGTCTAAATCATCAAGTTGTTTGGTCAGTGACCACTGGATCTGTTTCTTTTGTTTTGGGTTGTTTTCATAATCAATCCATGGCCAGTAGAAAGAGAAATGGAGACAGAAGGCATCCCTACCTTACTTCTGTTCTTATTTCTGCTTATGTAAGCTTCTTTCATGCACCACACTACATTTCGTTCCTTCATACATTGTTTTTTATAATGTTAAAAAAAATGTATGGGGATTCCTTAATGACTCAGCAACTTCAAAGCATTCCTCTGTCTAGACTATAAAATGCCTTTTCGTATATATGAATCCAATATAAATTGGGGATTTTAGTTCTAAACTCTGTTCACCTATTATACATAGGATAGTTATTTGATAGTCACATGATCTGTTCTTTATAAAACATGCTGTACATCTCTCAATGTTTATCTATAGCCTCTTTTAGTCTCTCCAGAATGATTCTGCTTAATATTTTTTTCTGCACTGATAGTAGCATAAGTCCCCTATAATTTGTGCACTTTTGTAAACTTCCTTTCTTTGTTAGTTTGATCATATAACCTTCTTTCCAGTCGTTTAGGTATTTCTTCCCTCTCCCAAATGTATCTAATAGATTATGTAACATCTTGGCAACTTGTTAATATCTGCTATGATGGCTTCCAAAGGAATTTCATTGGCCCTGTGAATTTACCATTGTTTAATAGCTTGATGGCTTTCATTATTTCTTCTTTTCTACGTTTTTTCATAGTTACCTGTAACTCCTCTTCTGCTAGTAATATATATGGATGATTATTTGAGCCGGGTCTGTTCAAAAGTTCTTCAAAGTGCTCTTCCATCTCTTCATGTGTCCCTTATACTATTAAGCATATTTACTTTCCTATCTTTTATAAAGTCATTGATCTGTTTGTATTTTTCATTTAATTTCGTTGTGCTGTTGTCGTTCTTTCATATTCCCTTTAATTGCTGCTTCTTCTGCCTCATTAGCTAGTTTTTTTATATATTGCTCTTATCCCTTTTAATGTATCTTCTCACTTCTTTGTTCACCTCTGTGTAAGCTTCCTGTCTCTTGACATTATTAGTTCTTGTTTTGCTTTTATTTATGTCTGCTTTCTTTTCTTCTTTCTTCCTTTAATATTATCCAGGGTCTCTGCTGTCACCCTACCATATTCTGGCGTTCTCTTTTCAACAGTGTTTGTTCACATGTCCCTTTCCATTATATACATATCTTTCACCTGTTTCCAATGATCTTCTATATGTATTGCATTTTCTAGTTGTTGGAGTACTTGGTATTTGTTTGATATTGTGACTGCGAATTTATCTTTAATTCCTTGTTCTTTAAGAAACCCTACATTGAAATAATTGCTACCTTATTCGTTGTAGTATACCTTTTTAGTTTAAGTTTAAGTTTGGCTATCATAAGATGATTATCTGAATGGTCTGATATCGGCCCCCGTATAATTTTACATCCTGTATAGATGACTTAAACTATTATTAATACATATGTGATCAATTTGATTTTAAATTCTATGATCTACTGACACCCATGTAGCTTGTGTTTCTTTATGTTGGCATATTGTTCCTACTAGGCTCACTTGATTAAGGGTGCAGACATTCACAAATATCTCTCCATTCTCGTTTATATTTGCAAGTCCATGTTTTCCCATAATCTCTTCGAAGCCTCTATTGTCTGATCCTACTTTAGCATTTAAGTCTCCCATCAAGACTATAAGATCAATGGCTCCTCTTGCATCCATCTGATATTGCAGCTATTTATCAAATTCATCTTTAACTAAATCATACTTATCGTTGGTTAGTGCATAACATTGGATAATGTTTTTTTTCCTTGTTCTTTAAGAAGCCCTACATTGGATAACATAACTATAACATAACTATAAGCGCGCATTCCCACCCACACTCTGAGGTTGTAGATATAACAAATAGGCATGGCTGAATGCGGCAGTTTTTGCCTATGACGTCTTCGAAGAATTCCACAGACGAGAGGAGACATGTGCTGCTGCTATAGATCTGGAGGATGCATACACCATGGTACCATTTGAATACCTCAATCATATGCTCCTCAAACTGGCGGTGCACCCCTTTCTCATTACAAGGATCGCCGCGGCACTGTTTCAGAGGAAGATGATACTCAGATGTGGAAGTTGGAATTCCAGCCAACATCCATTTGCCCAGGGCTGCCACAAGGCTCACCATTGTCACCAGTTCTATTTAACGTGTACACAATAACGATCGCAGAACAACAGCTGGATGGGAGGGGAAGAATTATGACTTTTGCTGATGATATTCTGGTATTTCGACAGGGAAGAGACAGACGGGAATCGCCTAAACAATGCAAGACCAACTAGATCGCATATCTTTCTGGTGTGGGGTTTCAGATGCCTTGGTTAATCCTAATAAAGCATCAGTTTCATGGTTCTCCCTTAACAATAGTATCGTTAATACGATAACCACAACGGTAGTACGAATGGGAGCTGATGAGGTGACCAGGGACACGTTGATGACATACCTCGGAGTTGAGTTTGATCGCAACCTGTGTTTTCGGGACCACGTCGACCATGTGGTAAGAAAATCACATGAATGATTAGCCGCATAGGAAGGTCATGGCAGCTGCCAACATCGAGCAGAGGCTACTTATTCTTCTGTTTCTGTGATTAGTCCTCGCACGAATCGAGTGTGCCCTGGCAATTCTTACTGTCAGTACGACTCAAATAAATAGGCTGGAGAAAATACAAAATGAAGCCATGCGCATTATCCTGGGATGTACGAGGGATACTCCATGTGTAGCAATGAGGTATCTTCTTGACTTTCCAACCATGGATGACAGAATCAAGATCTGGAGAGCACGAGCATACCTGAAGATTAGTACAGATAAAGAGCATCTATTGCACCATGTGCTCAACACAGGGAAAGGTGCCAGGCTAAAAAGAGGCAAATCATGGGTGAGCTGAGCAGAAGATGTCATCAGACAGGTCTGTGGGCATACCAATATCAGCGTTGGTGAGGAGTGGATACCGGTGCCTACGTCATTCAAGGGTACGTTCTCGTGTATTGTCAAACTCGACAGGAAAAGTAGGGAACAGAACCCGGTCGTGGTTAATGCTGAGGTCCACGGTCTCATCTGCGATAGCACCGATGAGAAAGATGAAGTCATCTACACAGACGGATCTGTAAGACGACACCAAAGAAGTGCAAGGACATTTATAGCACGCTCGGCAGGCAGAATTGTCTACGAAGACATGGTACATACGTCGTGACCACGAGTAGCATGACAATGGAGGCGATGGCAGTGACCAAGGCATTCAAATGGTTAGAGTCACAAGACTACACCCACGCATGTATACTGCGTGATTCGATGAGCATGATAACAAAATGTTTGTGTTGGGCTCTGTACGCATGCAATGGGTAGAGTCGTTGCAGAAATACAACATACGTAAGGTCACCTTTGTCTATGTTCCTGGACATGAGGGAGTACGGGGACATGAAAGAGCGGACAGGTTGGCTAGCTGCGCTGTCGTTGAGGATGGGCAACCAATGGATCGGCGGACATCATCAATGCCCTTCGAGATGTGGGAAGAGCACAGGACTTCGACAAACACAGATCAACATCACTTCTTCGATGATGGAAATGGGAGTTAAGTTGGGCACAGCCAGAAATGAGAATGGCCGTGTAAGAAGACTTATCAACCAACACAGAACTGGAGTCGCCAGTCGCTGGACACTGCGGGAATTGCTGAGGAGGGGATTTTAGCACCTGGACATGTTCGGAGTGCAATGATGATGATCCGCAAATAACTCAATAACTTAAATGGATAATGTGTAATTTTGTTTTTGATTGTTTTAAATGTTTCTTTCATTAGTCTTGGCCCTACTGCTTCCCATTCTATTAGTGTCTTCTGTGCATTCCTTGATAACATTATAGCTACCCCTTAACTATGTTATGCTCCTGGTGTCCTGATGATAAAATCATCTCTCCTGTATTTAGTTTTATTTTCTTCTGTTCCTAGACATCTTGTTTCACACATGCACAAAATATATATTTTGTAATTTCTCATTTATGCTGCTAACTGTGCAGCTTTTCCATGATCGTTTACGGTACGTACATTCCAGGTGCCAATTCTGGAGGATTTCCTGGTAGACAAAGGGTGAGACGGCAACCTGGACTCCTTACGGCTGTCTCTGGCTTGCACCATACGTCTCTTAGACAGAGAGTTCTTATCTTTCCTGGATGGCGGATTTACTGTTTTTCTTTTCTTTGACTTGTCCATGTTTGTGAAGTATTTTTCGGCTTATTTATTGTTTGCAGTAAGGGAAAGCCAGTCCCATGCCCAACCTTCCTTTCTCGCCTCTTACAAACATGCCTGGTAGGGTACAGCGCCACTATTCTTTACTCTCCTTTCGGGCCCCGGCAACGCACGGTCTGTAAAATATGTGTTCACTAACACCATATTCACTATACGCCACTTGGCGTGGCGGGGTACTTTATTTATTTATGTTTCTTTTACTGGCTAATAGTCTGCAAATAAAAGCTCGCTGAACTCCCATATCACTGATGTGTTTTCCAACCTATCAATCAAATCCACATATGTAACGTAATAAACAGTAGTGGGATTGTACACAACCCTGTCTTACGCCTGATATAACTTCGAAGTGATATGTGAAACACGCTGTTGTTCTGGTTGTGCAGCTGCTGTTGATGTGCATATCTTTAATTATTCTAGTTAGAAGTTGGCTTACTTCGTTCGTTAATAGAATCTCCTGCTGTTGTCTTTTCTGTACTCAGTTGAATTCGTTATCCTGATCACAAAGTATGTACATATTTTGATTGTGTTCTATCGTATTTTCTACTATCTGTTTTAAGATGAATAGAGAATCGTTACATTCTCTGTTTTTTTCGGACCAATATATGACAATTACTCAAATGTAGTTTTATTATTGGTCTCAGCCTTTTTTTCATAATTGTGTGTATAACTTTCCGGCATATCTGAGATGCGATATACCTCTATATTGATTACAGTCTTTCATGTTACCTTTATTTGTGCATATTGGTATGATGATTGCCTGTTGCCATTTTTGTGGGACTTTTTTGGTGGTGACATGCTGTATTATATATTTTGTGCAGCAATGTCACTCCTGCTGCTGCTATTATTTTTACTACTGGGTTTATCTATTCCAGGTGCTTTATTTCTTGTTTCTTATTTGATTACTTCTTCGATTTTCTTTTTCATTATATTATTTTCAGGTTGTGCATTTGTGTGTGAATTATTTTTGAGTTATTGGTAGTTGTATACACGTTTAATGGGTCTTGAAGATAATACATTATACAGAAATAGATACACACTTATAAGCGATAAACAGGCAACACAACATCACAAAATGCCACACAATGTCATGACCGAGAGACAGAGAGAGATAAAAGGAATTATGAATGCACATTAAAAGATATAGCCTGGAATCAAAATATTTCTTTCTTTAGAGGTAACTATACAGCTAAGAAACGACATTTCTAACATGACTGACCAATAAAACAACAAATACAACGTGCAGGGAACGGTCAAATAAATGCAGTATTGTGGTAAAGCTGGTGGCAAAGAGCCAATGGTTGGGTTTAACGTACACTCCTATACAGTTTGGTTACAGCTTTACAACAAAGGAACACGAGCGAAATGCGATCTTCTCCAGACAACGAGAAAAACGACATCACACGATGAGCCACATAATACTATTACAACATCAATGATAATTGGGACAGGAAAGTTAGGGAGAAGGGACGCTGGGATGAGAAATAAGATTATGAAATGAGTGAAAGATATCTGTTACATGTTGAAGGGTAGTGAAACGTGAAAAATATGAAATTATATATAGAGAAATTATATATATATATATATATATATATATATATATATATATATATATATATATATATTTATGAGTCTTAGTAAAAATACAACATGAAAATCAACATCAACAAAACAGAAGTCATGAATGTCGCCAAAATAAACAGAACATCACATAACTATAGAAGGCAGACAACTAAAATAAGTAGAGGAATTCAAATAGCTAGGAAGTCTAATGACAAACGATAATTCTCAAACAGCAGAGATAGAATCAAGAAGCAATAAAGCGTGTCAAATCATCGGAAAGTTATCACCACTATTGTCCAACAAGGAAATAGCGCTGGCGGCAAAACGAGCACTATACAATACAATCTTCATCCCAACATTGTGCTACCAATGCCAGACCTGAACCCTAGTTGCAAGAACAATAAGAAAATAACCTCTGCAGAGATGAAATGTGTTAGACGAATGACAGGAAATAGCCTGAGAGATAAATTCAGAAATGAAGAACTGAGAAAAAAAGTTGGGAATAGCCCCCGCCATATAATATATAAGGAAACAACATATAAAATGGTTTGGCCACGTGACAAGGCAGAAAAAAAAATACAACACAACGAGCCTACAACAAAAGTTGTGAGAACACCAGACCAAGGCTCGACCACGAAAAAGATGGGTCAATGGAATATTAGAAGCACAAGGAAACATAACAGCAGCAGAGGCGAACAGAAGAGCAAAAGATCGCAAATTATATCTCCCCTCGACGGTGCAAGGCAGATGAGGAAGGAAAAATAATAAGAGGAATAAGAAGTAGTACAGGTTAAGAAAATTGTCACAAGAAGACATGACTAAAGGAAAGAGGCCAAAGCCAAAGCAGGGGGAGGACACAATTAAAAGAGAGACAGGTTGGAAAATATAGGTAGAGTAAAAAAGGAACCAAGAAATGAAAGACATAATAGTAAAAGAAAGCAACAAGAAAGGTCTCAGTCTGAATAGTAAGAAAACAGAAGTAATGGTTATATCGAAGAAACAATCATCACCATCATGCAGCATTAGAATGAATGAGATAAATCTGAAACAAGTACAATGTTTCAAATACTTGGGCACAATAATAACATCCGATGGGAGATGCACCACAGAAATAGAAAACAGAATAGCTCAGGAAAAAATAGCATTTCAGAAAATGAAAAATATATTATGAAACAAATCTATGTCAATAAAAATGAGAAAGAGAGTTCATCGGTGCTATATAGAACCATTCTGACCTATGGAAGCGTATCATGAACAATAGACAAACAAATGAAAAGACGATTGGAGGCCGCATATATGGAATTTCTCAGAAGAATGTTGAAAGTTCCATGGACAGCTAGAAAGACCAATGAGGGAGTTCTCAAAGACGCCAGACAAAAAGGGAGCTCTTAAAAAATATCAGAAAGAAGCATCACCATTGTTCGGGCACATCATGAGAAGAGGAAAGTTGGAATACTTGGTTACAACTGACAAAATAAAGGGAAAAAGAGATAACGGACGACAAAGAGATAAAATACTGTATAGCTTTGTGTCATGGTGTGGAAAACAGTCAACAACAGAACTCATACGATGCACTGTAGTTAGAAGATTGTGGAGAAACATGATCGCCTACGGCAACCGGTATGGCACATGATGCTGATGAAAAAAAGGAACTGAGGGGAGGATGAAAGGGGGATAGAGGGATTAGCTGTATGACAGGGGTACATGTGATGCCCGCGACGTGAGACAACCAATACGGGCGATACGGCGATTCTATAATTTGAATCGGATGTTGGTTGTCAGGAGACAACACCAGGCCAGTAACGAGGGTATCCGCCCATACACATGGACCTGAAAGTTGAAAGGAACTACAGGGGTGTCTGTCTCCCGATTGATACCATGCCGATTTTCACGGTTTATGTTCACAAAACTCGTGAGCCGCGATAGCTTAGTGGTTAGTGAACTGGACTACAAAGAACAAGGGGTAGTGTTCGATCCCAACCGACGGCTTCCGGGTCCACACAGCCTTAAATGGGTACCGGATATTTTTCTGTGCAGGTAAAGCGGCTCGGGTGTAATACCGACATTATTACCACGAAAATCATGTGCCGAAGGTCTGTAAAACATATGGTCACTAAAATCATATTCCTATACGCCACTTGGCGTGACGCGTGCTCTTTACTCTTTTTGTTATGTTCACAAGATTGCGTCATGATTCAATGCAACATCTTCATCAACCAGCTTACTTGATACTTTCTTTCGTTCCCTGCGACGCATTATGATGGCTGCAAAAGGATACTTAAATTAACAAAACCAAAAACAATTAAAAATGTATATCACACACTTTATTCTTGGAATTATATAATGGTTATTGCAGATTTGGAGTTAATAAAAAAAAATTCCTTGTGCCATAAACAAAAAAATGTCTGTACCACCAAAAAATATATTGGACACATTATTACTGTATTTTCCTGGAAAATAAAATATTTTTCGTTGCCTCTATGTGTCTTTGTTTTAGTGCAACAACTCTCTCATTCGATTTGTTGCATCTTCTGTAAATGTGACAACACATACTTCATATTTAGTAACATTGTTTGTATCCGTTGAATACAAATACAATTAAGTAAACTATTATCGTACGTCAATGCTTGCAGTACATTATTTATATTTTCCATATTTTCAAATAGCAAGAAAGACGCCTGGAGGTGAGTTAACCTTTCTAATTTAACTAAAATACTTTCCGCACTCTCTTTTACTAGCAGTTGAATTAACATTACATTCGATATTGATTAGCAACCTCTTTGGATCTTTTTTCTTATCTTGCCCTTATATTGCACCATTTTAGATCAGTAAAGCAATAAGTAAAATACATATCTTCATTTCTATTCATTAAGTGCTAACAGACACAATGATTTTTAAAAGTACGTTCAAGGAATGATTGCTTTTATATAGATTTGGTGAAGAACAATTATTCTAAACACACATTTATATTTAAATTACCATCAACCTTATGTCACCCATTTTTTTCATTCCCGTGACATTATTAGGAAAGATTTCATTCTTCTTCGAAATGTAGTAACTTATAGCTATACTAGTTTTACAGACTATATTGTGGTAGCAGCCGCCTGGCTGTTCAAATTACACATTTCATGTATCTTATTTATCTACGGTGCTTTATTCACTCGGTGCAACTTTGATTACTTGATCGATTTTCTTGTGCATGATGTTTGCTGTAGCGTTTATCATTCCTGCGTCGTTTTTGTTGTGTTAATGGTAGTTTGTGCAATGTTTAATAAAATATTCCTAAAACAGAAATAGGCACACACATTACACATGAGATGGTTGCAAAACTTAGAAGTTATAAACAGACAACATAACATCACAATATGAGACTAGTTGTCAGAGCAGAGAGGGTGACCTTGAACATGATGAATGCGTGAAATAAAAGATATATTCTGCAATCTAAATATTTTTTTCTTAAGAGTTTAAGGACACGCCCACGAAACGCAAGTGGTAAAGTGAGAGATCAATAAAACGACAAATACATCATCTACATTCCATTTTGTTGCATCTTCTTTTAATGTGACACAAATAATTCACATTTAGTAGCATTTCTTTGTATCTGTTGAATGCAAATACATTTAAATAAACTCTTGTCGTGCCAATGCATTCAGCATATTGTTTATATTTCCTTTTTTTTTAAACAGGAACAAGGACGCTATGGAGTGAGATAACAACTTCGCACTATCTTTTTTTTTTTTAATTTTCTAGCAATTGTATTACAATTACAGTGGTAGTGATTTACAATCTTTGTGATTTTTCTTGCCCTTATATACCGTCATTTTTAATCATTAAAGCAATACTTACAATCTATAACTTCATTTTCTATTTTATATTTGCGGTCTTTTGATTTTCTGTTTGCCCCTGTTGCTATTATGCCTCCTAGTGCTTTTAATATTTCCCCGATCCATCTCTTTCGTGATCGACCCTTGGGTCTGGTATTCTCACAACTTTTACTGAGGGCTCGTTGTGTTGTGTTTTTATCACTCTGCCTTGTTACGTGGCCAAACCAATTTATATGTTGTTTATATATATTTTATGGCGGGGTCTATTCCTAGTTTTTTTTCTTCCTCAGTTCTTCGTTTCTGATCTTATCTCTGAGACAGCTTCATGACATTCGATTGATTCTTGTTCTAAATAGTACGATACTTTTCCTTGACCTGCGTCTTTTTATGAGTGCAGTAACTTTCTCATTTGATATTGTTGCATCTTCTGTAAATGTGACAACATATACTTAACATTTAGTAACATTTTCTCGGTCAAATGAATGCAAATACAATTGGTAAACTTGTATCGCACATTAATGCGTGTAGTATATTGTTTATATTTTCCTTGTTTTCATATAGAAAGGGACACTAATTGCAGTGAGTTAACATTTCTGATTTAACTGAAACACGTTACAATCCATCTTTTTTGTTCTGTTTTAAGCAATTGTATTAATATTCCATTGGATATTAAATTGTAATCTCTTTGGATCATAACCTGCAACAAAATATAAGGATAGCCAGTGAGACAAAAAGATACATTCAGCAATCCAAATATTTCTTCCCTAAAAGCGTAAGGATACGCCCAAGAAACGACAGTCGTAAAATGAGTGATCAATAAAACAGTAAATACACCTAGTTCATGCAGATTGTTATGTAATTTCTTCCTTTTCCTGCGACGCTTTACGATAGCTGCAGAAAGAAACACGAATGAGCCAAAAAAAAACAAATAAAAAATATCTCATAAACTTTATTATTTGAATTATATAATGATTTTCGCTCATTTAGAGTTACCAAATAAAATTCACTACATCTAACCGATACTCTGGATAAATTATAACTGTAGTTGTACCGGATGCACTTTTGCAGACAAGGCTGTTTTCTGTCGCCGGAGTTGTTTTCACTTTGCAGCGAACATATTATGAGATCAATAGTAGACAAGAAAGGAATTGAAATCAACGGTCACAATATAAATAATTTGCGATATGCGGATGTCGCATACATAATAGCAGAGACAGAGAATGAACTACAAGAAATGATAGACATAATAGTAAAATAAATCAAAAAGAAAGGTCTCAGTCTGAATAGTAAGAAAACAGAAGTAATGTACATTTCGAAGAAACATCGTCACCATCATGCACCATAAAAAACGGACAAATCGGAAACAAGTGCAACGCGTCAAATACTTGTGCACAATAATAACATCGGATGGAAGATGCATCACATAAATAAAAAAAAACAGAATAAATCAGGCAAAAATAGCATTTAAGAAAATGAAAAATGTATTTTGCAACAAATATATGTCAATAAAATGAGATAGAGAGTTCATCGGTGCTATATAGAACCAATACTGACGTATGGAAGCGAATCATGGACGGTAGACAAGAAATAAAAAGACGATTAGAGACCACAGAGATATGATTTCTCAGAAGAATGTTGAAAGTTCCCTGGACAGCTAAAATGACCAATGAGGAAGTTCTCAAAGAGGCCAACACAAAAAGGAGCTCCTAAAAAAAAAGAAAAAAAAAAAAAAAACATTTTTCGTGCACATCGTGAGAATAGGAAAATTTGAATACTTGGTTACAACTGGCAAAATAAAGGAAAGTGAGATCGCGGACGACAAAAAGATAAAGTACTGGATAGAGTGGTGTCATTGCATGGCAAACCGACAAAAAAGAACTGATACGATGCACTGTAGATCGAAGATTTTGGAGGACTTGATCGCTTACACGCCAACCGGTATGGGACCTGATGATGATGATTTTTACTGGATAATAGCTTACGTTTTTTTACCCTTTTGTTTGTGTATTCGAATGCAACAACTTTGTCATTCGATGTTGTTTGATCTTCTGTAAATGTTATAACACAAACTTCACATTTATTAACCTTTTCTAGTGTCTGTTGAATGTAAATACTGTTAAATAAAGTCTTATCATACGTCTTTGCGTGTTGTAATTTGTTTATATGTTTCTTCTTTTTTAAATAGGAAGAAAACGTATTGAGCGAGTTAACGTTTCTAATATAACCATAATACATAGGGCATCATATTTGTTTTTTTTGGTTTTCATTTTCTAGCAAATATATTAACATTACATTGGATATTGATTTGCAATCTCTTTGTAACTCTTTTCTCTTGTCCTTATAACCATCATTTTAAATCATTAAAGTAATAATTAAAATCTACATCTTTAATTCCAATTTTTAAAGTGCTAATATATACATTGTTTTAAAAAATGCGTTGAACACATTGTTTTAAAAAATGCGTTGAACAAATGATTGCTTTTGATGAAACATGTTTATCACATATGTTTTTTTTAAAGAACAAATAGTTCAAAACATATTTATCTTCAACCTTATGTCACACATGTTTTTTCCCTCACGCTAGATTATTAGGAAGCAGTTTATCATCTTCTTCATCGAAATGTAGAAATTATCGTACTTTTAGTTTGGTTGCTTTTTATGAGTTTTACAAACAAATAATGTTGTAACTACCACCGGGCTATTCAACAAGACGTATGTGCGGGACTGAATATTTGCATTCAATATGCGCAAGTTCGTTTCCGATTTTCTAAAAAGAAACCTAATATACTTATTGTGAAAGACTGGGTGTTACTACCACAATATGATCTGTAAACATTTTAAATAGTAATCAATTCATGAAAATGAAATATCTCTATATCTCGAAGCAAAAACAAATATGTCATAACAATTCTGCAGAAGTAAAAAAAAATAGTGTGACATAAGGTTAACGATGAAGAATGAAGCCACATTTTTGATCAGAGAGTTCAGATTAGAATTGAGACAACAAACGTTGGCAGCTGTCAACTGGCTATCCTTTAAAACAAATTATCATTTATAACTAAGAAACAAATGATAAACATCATATTCATAGCAATGTGTGGTTACCAATACCAAATGTGTGTAATTAACAAAGCCCATACACAGATGATCTCAACTTGTAAAGTGATGTGCTTAACAGATATAACAAACATCACAAATATAGATCCAATACCAAATATTAGAATAAATCAAGTTAAAAATAGTATACTTCTTCTTTCCTTTCTTATTTTCATTTCAGCGTCGCGGGGAAATATCACTTACGATCTGTTGCACTTCTGTTTGCCTGTTTCCCAGTGCTTCTAATATTCTATCAATCCATCATTTTTGTGATTGGTCCTTATGTCTGGTATTTTCACAATGTTTCTTGAAAGCTCGTTGTGTTGTGTTTTGATCTTTCTGCTTTGTCACGTGGTTTAACTATTTTATCTATCGCTTCAATGTATATCTATAGCTTGGATTATTCCTAGATTTGTTCAATCATTTCTGATCTTATCTCCGAGGCTGTGTCCAGTCAGTAATAAAAACATGTAATCTCACTAGAGGTTATTTGTCTTATTGTTCTTGCAATTAGAAATGGGGACTTATTTATGTTATAACAACGAAGTAATGAAGATTTTATAGATGAGTGGCCGTTTTGCCTCCCGAGCTATTTCCTAGTTGGACAATAGTGAGCTGTCAAAACTGTTAACAAGCTTTGTTACATCTTGAGTATATTTCTGCTGTTTGTGAATAGTCGTTTGAATATATCCACTATGTATTTAAATGTCTCTACTTGTATTAGTTGTCCGCCGTCTATTGCTATGCTGATGTTATATTTCTCTTTTGCGATATTCATGACTTTTGTTTTGTTGATGCTGATTTTCATGTTGTATTTTGTGTTTACGTAGTTGATTCTATTTAATTGTTCTTGTAAGTCTTCTATTTTCATGTATTATTGTCTGATTGTATGCCAATAGAAATTCGTTGTTCTCTCTGTCTCTGATGTTTGCCTAACCTGTATATATAGTCCATGTACGTAATAAACAGTATTGGGATATAACTCAACCCTGTTCTAAACCATATATAACCTCGAAGTGGTATGTGTAACCTGATGCTGCTCTGACCAATGAGGCTATTCTCAAAGAAGCCGACACAAAAAGGGAACTCTTAAAAAACATCAGAAAGAAAAAAATCAACATTCTTCAGGTACAATATGAGAAGAAGAAAGTTGGAATACGAGGTTACAACTGGCTATATAAAAGGAAAGAGACATCGTGGACGACAAAGAGAAAATACTGGATAGCTTTGTGTCATGGCATGGAAAAAGTCAACAACAGAACTGATACGATGCTCTGTGGATATAGGACTATGGAAGAACTTGATCGCCTATACAAAACCAGCATGACACATGATGGTGATGAGATGTTGAATTCCTTCCTATGTTGTTAGTATCTCCATAAAATGTCTTCATTTATCCCACGAATGCTTTTTCCTGGTCAGTGAAAGCTATCTACACATTTTGATTGTGTTCTATCGTCTTTTCTGATAGCTGTTTAGAGGTGAAACGTGTGTTAGTACATCCTCTCAGGATGTCCGGTGTCCGGTTAGCGCAATCGATAGGCGGTTGGCTTACCACGGCAACAGCCGGGGTTCGTACCCTGGCGAGGACACCTGGGTTTTACTAATTCCCTAAAAATTAGTACCTCTGAAGTCGGAGTAAATCTGCCTGCATGGCGAGGGGCATCCTGTAATGGGATAAAACAGACTTTACACGCAAAATTCAGTCCCACAAAATTGAGTGGGTGGGACTTCGTCAGAGGTCAAAGCTGACGAAAGCGAACGAACGAACGATCCTCTCAGGAATTTTTATTAGTGCCATACTTCATTGAATATTATGTGTATCCACATCTCTCCCGTTTCTTCTTCTGATGCTGCTGCTATTGTTTCTACTGGTATATTATATAACTCGCGTGCTTTATTTCTTTCAAGATAATGTTTTTTTTCTGCCCATCTCAATTTTTTCGGACTACAATAACTTTCCCATTTGATTTTGTTGTATTTTTTATAAATTTGACAACACAAATTTCACATTTATTAACCTTTTCTTGTGTCTAGTGAATGTAACTACTTTTAGGTAAGTCGTATCATGCGTCATTGCTTGCAGTAATTTGTTTATATGTTTCTTCGTTTTTTAAATAGGAAGAAAAACGGCTTGAGGCGAGTTAACGTTTATGATTTACCCAAAATAAATTGGGCATCATATTTTTTGTTGTTCTCATTTTGTAGCCAAAAAATTAACATTACATTGGATATTGATTTGCAATCTCTCTGTACCTCATTTCTCTTGTCCTTAAATACCATTATTTTAAATCATTGAAGTAATAATTAAAATCGACATCTTTAATTCCAATTGTTTAAGTGTTAATATGTACATTGTTTTTAAAAATACGTTGAACAAATGATTGCTTTTGTTTAAACATGTTTATCTAATATTTTTTTACAGAACAAATAGTTCAAAACACATATTTACATTTAAATTATCTTCAACCTTATGTCACACATGTTTTCCCCTCACGCTAGATTATTAGGAAACAGTTTCTCCTCTTCTTCATCGAAATGTAGAAATTATCGTACTTTTAGTTTGGTTACTTTTTATGAGTTTTACAAACAAATAATGTGGTAACAACCACCGGGCTATTCAACGCGACTTTTGTGCGTGACTAAATATTTGCATTCAATATGCGCAAGTTCGTTCCCGATTTTCTTAAAAGAAACATAATATACGTATTGTGAAGGACTGGGTGTTACTACCACAATATGATCTGTAAACATTTTAAATAGTAATCAATTCATGAAAACGAAATATCTCTATATCTCGAAGCAAAAACAAATATGTCATAACTATTCTGCAGAAGTAAGAAAATAGTGACATAAAGTTAACGATGAGGAATGAAGCCACAATTTTGATCAGAGAGTTCAGACTAGAATTGAGGCAACAAACGTTGGCAGCTGTCAACTGGCTATCCTTTTCACATAACAAAAAAAAGTCTCATTTATACCTAAGAAAATGATAAACGCCATATTCATAGCATATTCTACGTTAAAAACACCAGCTATGTGTAATGACCAAAGACCAGACTCAGATGATCGCAACTTGTGAAGTTAAGTGCCAAACATCACAAATATAGATCCAATACCAAGAATTACAATAAATCAATGTCGAAATATTCTACCTCTTCTTTCCTTTCTCATTTTCCTTTCAGCGTCGCGGGGAAATATAATTTGCAATATTGTGCACTTCTGTTCGCCTCTGTTACATAGTGCTTGTAATATTCCATCAATTCATCATTTTCGTGGTTGGTCCCTATGTCTGATATTTTCACAATGTTTCATGAAAGCTCGTTGTTTTGTGTTTTGATCGTTCTGCTTGCCACGTGGTCTAACCATTTTATCTATCGCTTCAATATATATTATATGGCTGGGATTATTCCTAGATTTGTTCAATCATTTCTGATCTCATCTCTGAGGTTGTTGCTAGTCATTCGTTAAACACATTTAATAAATAACTGGTCTCTCCAGATCTTGATTCTGATAATAATATCGGATATATAATTTTGACTGATGAAAAAGGATTGGAGAGAAATAAACTGAAAGTAAAATAATTGTGGGATGAATGTGTGGGGAGGAGAAGGTGGTTGTTCTCCTCTCTGTCTACGATGTTTGCCTAACCTGTGTAAATATATATATATATATATATATATATATATATATATATAGTTCACGTACGTAATAAACAGTATGCTGGATAAAACTTAACTCTATTCTACGGTAGGGATGGCCAATAAAGTGTCCAGCCCGCGACGTCCTTTTTTTTTGGCCCGCGGCGGATTACAAATAAAATCAGGTTGCATTGAGCAAAATGCCCTGGGTAAAATTTTTTTTAATTTGCTTCATTAACTTCTACCGTGGAGAAAGCTAACTCAATTATGCCCTACTATTTGTTTAAAATAAAGTATAATTATTGGTGGAAACATCCGAGGTAAATCAAAGATGAATCATAGTGCAATTAGACTATGTTTAACAATCGGAAAACTCTAGTATTTAGTTTAACGTCCCCATTCCCGTCAATCCCGATCCATCTTTTATTCCGTTTGATCATCCTGCGATCGACTGAAACAAAGGAATAAGCCGACGACTTTTTTTAGAACTGACTCTCGGTTCGGCGAGTTCAAACAGTTTCCGCCATGAAATACTGTCAGTCACCCACCCCCTCCTCCTCCCCAACACATTCGCCCCACAATTATTTCACTTTCAGTTTCTTTCTATCCAATCCTCTTTTCATCAGTCAAAATTATATATTCGGTATCCGATCTGATCATTCTAATTTTATCGAGTTACAGTAAACAGTCCCATTGTTAAAAGGAAACAGTGCTATTGTTGTAATCTGTGTTTTCATTGTCTTTTGCCTCGGTCGTGGTATAATATGATCAATAAACGTCAATTAAATAAAAACAATACCACGTTTACATGAGAAATGGGATCATGATTTTTTTTTTTATTTATCATCAACAAGGATAGCAAACCGCAATGCCTTGCGTGTTTGCAAGTGTTGTCTGTAAATAAAGAGTATAATCTTAAACGGCATTACACACAACACCACGCCGCTAAATACAAGGACTACATTGTTATAATACGTTCTAAAATTGTGTGCAATTTGAAGAAAAATATTAGTGTTTATAAATGTGCTTTTACTACATTAACAACAAAAACAAACAAGTTCCTTAATGGCATTGTTTAATGTAAGCGCAGAGGTAGCGAAGTAAAAATAATCATTATGTGATGGTGATTTCGTAAAGTGTTGTTCTATTAACATGGCGCGTGCATTTGGGGAAGAAAAAAAATGCCAGCCATTTTGAGAGCGATCCACTATCAAAAAAGACAGTTACTAGAAGGGTTGCTGAAATAAGTTCTCATACATCTACTAAATTAAAGAGTGTCGTTACAAATTCCGATTACTTTTCTCTGGCTTTTAATGAATCTATTGACATAACATACACAGCACAACTTTTAATTTTCATAAGAACTGTTTCAAAAGACTTTATTGTCAATGAAGAGCGACTAGCTTTAGATTCATTGCATTATACGACCAAAGGTCAAGGCATTTATGAATCAGTTATAAAAGTTGTTAACGGTATCGGTGACATAAACAGACCTTGAGTAAGAGTGACATATGGCACTAGTCAATGTGTGGTACTCAAAACAGGTTTAATTTGATTATTAAGGAAGGCTGGAATCCATTGCCCAGCATTACACTGCATTATAAACCAGGAGCGCTGTGTGGCAAGATACTAGACGTGGAGGATGTTATGAAAACTGTAATAAAGTGTGTGAATGTAATAAAAGGCTGGAATCGGGCTTTGACACACTCACAGTTTATACATTTTCTATCAGAAGTTGAGGCGGAATATGACGACTTAGTGTTCTACACACAAGTGCGCTGGCTAAGCAGAGGGAATTGTTTGAGGCGGTTTTTTGCTTTTAGAAACGAGATGAAACAGTTTTTAGAGATACATGATACCAACAAAGAACTGATCAGAAAAATATCTGATCCACATTTTAACAGCGTATTGGCCTTTTTAACTGATGTCACCCAGCACATGATTGAACTCATCGTGAAGCTACAGGGACGTTCCCAAAGAGTCTCAGATTTGGTAGGACTCCTAGATGGATTTATAAGTCAACTAAAAGATTTTAGATTTACCCTGGCAAAAGAAAACTTCATTCATTTTTCCTTCATGCAAAGAATTGATTGAGGAGCGCAGTGACACATATTTCAAATTGTCTGTATTAATGTTAGACAAACTATTGGAGCAATATAATGAACGATTTTCTGACTTCAGTGGTATACGACCAGAACTGGCATTGTTTAACAACCCTATGAAGTGTGACATTTTCCAACAACATTACACTTTTCTGTTGGAGTATGTAACCTCCAAAGTGACCCCTTTTTCAAATCAAGGATGGAGATAGGAGTTGACTTTTGGAAACTTGTGCCACAGGAAAAATATCCCGCATTAAGTGATTTCAGTTTGAAAATTACTTCTATGTTCTGAAGCACATATATATGTTAATGCGCTTTTTCAACAATGAAGGCGATTATATCGTCACAAAGAAATCGACTCACTGATGGCCACCTTCAGGATTTATTGCGACTATGCTTGCTTGCGTTCGCCCGCTGACTTAATGAGTGTACCTCGTCATCATCCGCCCTTAAAAGGACGTTAAGCAGGCGTATCTGCGTTGTGTTGTGGTTTAGTTGCGAATATCATCATTATCTTTACACATTGCCTTTGATGAACTTGTTGCTGCACATGAACGTCCACATTGTTCTCATTAAGGTTTGTTATATGTCAACTTTAAAATGACCTAACTAAAACATGTTTATTAAACAATATAAATAGCAACTTTTATTCATTTTTATAAATCAACTAAGCATATTTAACTCTGTTTCAACAAAATTATTTATGTAAACAAAAAATGCCTATAAATAACAAAAATATTACCTAAAACAAATCCCAAGTTTATTTGTATTGATGTTGTTATGTGTGGCCCACCACAAAAAAAAATAATAAAAAGTGGCCCGCCATTTGGAAGAAATTAACCATCCCTGTTCTACATCATATATAATCTCGAAGTGTGTAACCTGCTGCTGTTCTGGCTGTGCAGCAGATGTTGATGTAGAGAGTTGTATTTAGGTTCGTTAGATGTTCGATTAGAGGTTACAAAGATGGATTTCTCAGAAGAATGTTGAATGTTCCCTGGACAGCTAAAAAGACCACTGAGTTATTGTTATTCTCAAAAAGGACGACACAAAAAGGGAACAACTAAAAACATTAGAAAGAAACAATCAACATTTTTCAAGTACAACATGAGAAGAGGAAACTTGGAATACGAGGTTACAACTGGCAAAATAAAAGAAAAGAGAGATCGTGGACGACAAATAGAAAAGACTGTATAGTTTGGTGTCATTGCATGGAAAAGAATCAACAACAGAACTGATACGATGATCTGTAGATAGACGACTGTGGAAGGACATGATCACCTATGCCAAAGCAGCATGACACATGATGATGATGAGATGTTGGATTCCTTCCTATGTTGTATCGCCCAAAAAATGTCTTTCTTTATCCAACGAATGCTTTTTCCTGGTCAGTTAAAGCTATCTACACATTGTGATTGTGTTTTATCGTCTTTTCTGATAGCTGTTTAAAGGTGAAACGTGTGTTAGTACATCCTCTGTTCTTATTTTCCGGAAACCCATTTGAGAATCACTTAACTGTAGTTATATTGTTGGCATCAGTTTGTTTTCCCACAATCCTGGCCTATAAGCTTGCTACGTGTCGGAGAAATTGTATACCACTATTTTGAATGCGGTCTCTCGTGCTACCTTTATTTGTCACTATTGGTATGATGATTGCCTTTGCCAGTCTTTTTTTGCCGTTTTGTTAGTGCCATGCTGCATTGAATATTCTGTGTAGCCACATCCCTCACGTTTCTTCTTCTGATGCTACTGCTTCTATTATTTCTACTGGTATATTATCTAACTGCCTTGCTTTATTTATTTCAAGATAATCTTTTTTTCTGCCCCTCTCTATCTTTCTCTGACTACAACAACTTCCTCATTTTTTCTACAATGCTGGTTTATAAGCTTGCTATATGTCTAAGAAGTCATATACCGCTAATGTGAATGCAGTCTCCCTTGCTACCTTTATTTGTCATTATTGGTATGATGATTGCCTTTGTCAGTCTTTTTGGGGCTTTTTGTTATTGCCATGCTGCATTGAATTTTCTATGTAGCCACATCTCTCACGTTTCTTCTTCTGATTCGGCTGCTGCAATTTTTTCTACTGATATATTATCCAACAGCCGTGCTTTATTTCTTTCAAGATAATGTCGTTCTGCCCACTTCTATCTTTCTCGCATTGCAACAACTTTCTCATTTGATTTTGTTGCATTTTCTGTAAATTTTGACAACACACATTTCACATTTAGTAACATTTTCTTGTGTCTGTTGAAAGTAAATACTTTTAGGTAAAGTCTTATTAAACGTCATTGCTTGCAGTAATGCGTTTATATGTTTCTTCTTTTTTTTTTAAATAGGAAGAAAAACGGCTTGAGGCGAGTTAAATTTTCTGATTTAACCGAAATACATTCGGCATCGAATTGTGTTTTTTTTTTGGTTGTGTTTTCATTTTCTAGAAATATATAAACATTACATTGTATATTGCTTTGTAATGTCTCTGTACCTCTTTCATCCTGTCCCTTTATACACTCATTTTAAAATCATTAAATTAATAATTATAATCTACAACTTTATTTCCAATTGCTTAAGTGCTAAAATATAATTTGTTTTTAAAAGTATATCTATTGACCTTTCAAGCCGTAGCCGGCCCATAGGTCGTAGACCAATATACTCCTTCTCCCATCTGACTTTTTGTTCCAGCAGGTTTCAGTTCGTTTAAAGATATTTTATCAAATCTCGCCATTCGTCTCTGTTGTGTGCAAGCAGATATATCTCATTGAGGGAGCTGATTCCTGCTGCTCTTGTCTCTCTGATCAATGTTCTTCTCAGTGTCACTCTGGGTCTTCCTCTTTTCCTCTTACCTGTTGTTTCCCACATGAGGGCTTGCTTTGCTATTCTGTTATTATCTCGTCTCATCACATATCCTTCATTTGACCATCGTTTGTCTTTATTACTGTAGATATTAGTGGCTGATTGGCGATTTCTCTAATTTCTTCGTTTGTTTTGAATGCGTTTAACGTTATACCAAGTATTTCCTTAGACATTTATTTTCGAATGCGTTTAACTTTATTTCTATGTTTCTTGTTGATTTCAAACTTTCACACGCATATGTAAGGGTTGATAGTAAATTTGATTTGAATAGTCTAAGTTTTGTGTTTGTGCTGATGAGTTTTGATTTCCACAACTTTTCAAGGCTTCTGAAAGACATTGCTGATTTAGCTATTCTGATTCTAATTTCTTTGCTTGTATTCCCTTCTCAATCAATGTGACTGCGAAGATTGATAAAGTGATCAATCTCTTCCATTGGTTCTCTTCTCTCTAGTTAGATTATTAGGAAACAGTTTCTCCTCTTCTTCATCGAAATGTAGAAATTATCGTATTTTTAGCTTGGTTAATTTTTATGAGTTTTACAAACAAATCATGTTGTAACAACAAAAAGGCTATTCAACGAGACGTTTGTGCAGGACTAAATATTTGCATTCAATATGCGCAAGTTCGTTCCCGATTTTCTTAAAAGAAACATAATATACGTATTGTGAAAGACTGGGTGTTACTACCACAATATGATATGTAAACATTTTAAATAGTAATCAATTGATGAAAACGAAATATCTCTATGTCTCGAAGCAAAAACAAATATTTCATAACAATTCTGCAGAAGACAAAAAATGGTGGCATAGGGTTAACGATGAAAAATAAACCCACAATTTTGGTCAGAGAGTTCAGAATAGAGTTGAGACAACAAACGTTGGCAGCTGTCAACTGGTTATTCTTTTCAATAACGAAAACATTCCCATTTATAGCTAAGAAAGAAAGGATAAATACCATATTCATAGCAACCCTAGGTTAGCAACACCAGATACAAAAAAGTCAAGTTCAAAAGTGTATACCTCTTCTTTCCTTTCTTTTTTTCTTTCATCGTCGCGGGGAAATATAACTTGCGATATTTTGCACTTCTGTTCGCCTGTTTCCCAGTGCTTCTAATATTCTATCAATCCATAATTTTTTGTGGTTGGTCCCTATGTCTAGTATTTTCACAATGTTCTTGAAAGCTAGTTGTGTTGTGTTTTGATCGTTCTGCTTTGTCACGTGGTCTAACCATTGTATCAATCGCTTCAATAGATATTCGATAGCTGGTATTATTCCTAGATTTGTTTAATCGTTTCTGATCGTATCTCCAGGCTGTGTCCAGTCATTATCTAAAAACAATCTTTTAATCTCACTATAGGTTATTATACTTTTTGTTCTTGCAATTAGGACCGGGGACTTGTATATGGTATAACAACGATGTAATTAAGATTGTATAGATGAGTGGCCATTTTGCCTCCAGAGTTATTTCCTAGTTGGACAATAGTGAGCTGTCAAAACTGTTAACAAGCTTTCTTACATCTTGAATATATTTCTGTTGATTATAAATAGTCGTCTGTCACTAGATCCCCTATGTATTTAAATGTCTCCACCGGTATTAGTTGTCCGCCGTCTATTGCTATGCTGATGTTATATTTCTCTTTTGCGATATTCATGACTTTTGTTTTGTTGATGCTGATTTTCATGTTGTATTTTGTTTGCGTTGTTGATTCTATTTAATTGTTCTTGTAAGTCTTCTATTTCCATGTATTATTGTCTGATTGTCTGCCAATAGAAGCGCGTTGTTCTCTTCCATGTCTATGATTGTTGTCTAACTGGTATATACTGTAAACGTACGTAATAAACAGTATGGGGAAAGAACGCAACTTTGTTCTACACCACATATAACCTCGACGTGGTATGTGTAACCTGCTGCTGTTCTGGCTTTGTAGCCGTTGTTGATGTAGAGAGTTGTATTTAGGTTCATTCTATGTTCGATTAGAGGCCATAAAGATGGGCTTTCTCAGCAGAATGTTGACAGTTCCCTGGACAGCTAAAATAGACAATTGATCTTTTCTCAAAGAGGTCGACACAAAAATGGAACTCCTAAAAACATTAGAAAGAAACAATCAAAATTTTTCGGGTACATTATGAGAAGAGGAAAGTTCGAAATCGAGGTTACAACTGACAAAATAAAAGGAAAGAGAGATCGTGGAAGACAAAGAGAAATACTGGATAGCTTTGTGTCATGGCTTGGAAAACAGTCCGATGCTCTGTGGATAGACAGACAACTGTGGAAGGACATGATCGCCTGTACCAAAGCAGCATGACACATGATAATGATGAGATGTTGGATTCCTTCATATGTTGTTAGTTCCAAAAATGTCTTTCTTTATCCAACGAATGCTTTTTCCTGGTCAGTGAAAGCTATCTACACATTGTGATTGTGTTTTATCGTCTTTTCTGATAGCTGTTTAAAGGTGGAACGTGTGTCAGCACCTCCCCTGTTTTTTTTTTCCGGAAACCCATTTGAGAATCACTTAATTGTAGTTATATTATTGGTATCAGTCTTTTTTTTCCACAATGATGATTTATAAGCTTGCTACATGTCTTAGAAGTCGTATACCTCTATTTTGATTGCAGTGTCTCGTGCTACCTTTATTTGTCACTATTGATTGGTATGATGATTGCCTTAGTCAGTCATTTTGAGTCTTTTTTGATAGTGCCATGCTGCATTGGATATTCCGTGTAGCCACATCTCTCCCGTTTCTTCTTCTGATGCTGCTATTATTTCTACTGGTGCATTATCTAACTCCCGTGATTTATTTCTTTCAAGATGATTTTATTTTGCCCCTCTGTATCTTTCTTTGACTGCAACAACTTTCTCATTTGATTTTGTTATATTTTTTGTAAATGTGACAACACATACTTCACATTTAGTCACATTTTCTTGTGTCTGTTGAATACACATACACTTAGGTAAACTCTTATCATACGTCAATACTTGCAGTATTATGTTTATATTTTTCTTCTTTTCAAATAGGAACAAAGACGCCTTGAGGTTAGTTAATATTTATGTTTTAACCAAATACTTTCTGAACCATCTTTTTGGTTTCATTTTCTAGCAAACATATTAAGAATACATTGTATGTTGATTTGTAATCAACAGGCCTTTTTTTGTGCTCCCATGAGATTATTAGGAAAGACTTTATTCTTCTCCTTCGAAATGTAGAAACTCATCGTACTCTTAGTTTAGCTACTGGTTATGAGATTTACCATTTCTATTGTAGTTACAACCACCCTGTTGTTCAAATTACACAGTTCATGTATGTTTTTGAGAAATTTCCTGAACATATTTGCACGTATTCAACGAAACCTTTTTGCAAGAAATATATTTACACTCACTATGAGCAAGTGGGAGTCGCGATAGCTCAGTGGTTAGTAAACTTGACTGCAAAGGACAAGAGGTAGTGTTCGATTCCGACCGCCGGCTTCCGGTTTACCCAGCCTTAAATGGGTACCTGATTGATTTTTTTTTCTAGTAAAGCGGCACGGGTGTAATACCGACCACATAACCCCAAAAATAATGTGCTGAAGGTCTGTAAAATGTATGGTCACTAACACCATTTTCCCTATACGCCATTTGGCGTGACGGGGGTGCTTTACTTTACTTTTTTTATGTGCGAGTGCGTTCTAAATTTTCTTAAAAAGAAATCTGAAATGCACATTTTGAAAAAAAGCTCCATTGAAACTACCACCATATAATCTGTACAACTCATAAATAGTAATCAGTGGATGATTGCGATATATCTTTATATCTCGAAGCAATAACATATATTTTCCGATTATTTGGGAGAAGGGAAAATATTGTGGCATGATTGACGATGAAAGCTATGTGCACATTTTGAATGTTTTCTGTCCTGTTTCTGCTAGTTGTTTTAATGTGAAAAATGCGTCAGTACATTCTCTTTTTCTTTTGTTTCAGAAACCCATTTTTTATTTTGCTTTCGCCTTGTTTTTAATCTCTGACGAAGCTTCAAGAGATTACTAACTGAATTGTGCTTGTTATTGTCCGTTTTAACCTGGCGGCCGTCTGCACATGGATCCCTCGGCGCACAGGCAGATAACTCCGTCTTCGGAGGTACTCATATTTTTTTTCCGTCCATGGAGTACTTAATGTTTCAAGCCGGACCTCACTGTTGAGAACGGGGGTGGTTGCCGCAGAGACAATTCAAAATCAAAATCACAACTGGTACAGCCAGGATTTGAACACACAAACTCGAGACCAAGCAGACCCCAGAAGTCCATTTGAGAGTCGCTTAACTGTAGTTCTATTACTGGTCTCAGCGTTTTTTTCCACAATGTTGTTTTATAACTTTCCTACATATCTCAGAGGCGATATACCTCTTTTTGGATTGCAGTCTCTCATGCTACTTTTTTTTTAATTTCACAGTGGTATGATGGTTAACTGTTTTCAGTTTCATTGGACTTTATGTTGGTGCCCTACTGCATTGAATATTCTGCGCAACCATATCACTCATGTTTCCTCTGCTCCTGCTATAATTTCAACTGGTATATTATCCACCTCATGTTCTTTATTTCATGGTGCATATTTGATTACTTGTTCGATTTTCTCTTTCATTATGTTAGGTTCAATGTTTATGCATTCCTATGCGGTTTTTGTTGTATTATTGTTTGTTTTGCCATAGTTCTTCAAAATAGTCTTAATATAGCAATGTATATATATATATATATATATATATATATATATATCTTTATATATATATATATATAATATGCTGATGATACAGTCTTAATCGCTAAGAGTGAAAATGAGTTAAAGAAATGTTGGACATTGTAGTGAAGAAAAGCAAAAATAAAGGACTCAGCCTTAATAAGAACAAGAAAGAGGTAGTGGTAACAACAAAGAAAAGGACATAACCTCAGTGCAAAATAAAGACAAGTGGAACAATATTAAAACAGGTAAATGAATTTAAATACATGTATTTGGAACTTTGTTAACGTCAGACGGAAGATGCATAAAAGAGGTGAGATGCAGAATGGCTCAGGCAAAAGCAGCTTTCAAAAAATGAGGAAAATAATATGCAATCCATTTTTGACAAGAAACAGAGTTCTTAAATGTTATATAGAGCCAGTCTTAACATATGAATGCGAATCATGGAGAATAGCACAACAGACAAGAAAATCACTGGAGTCTGTAGAAATGTGGTTTTACAGAAGAATGTTGAGAGTACCATAGAGAGCTAAAAAGAGTAATGAAAAAGTTCTGAAAGAGGTCAAAGCAAAAAGAGAACTAATTTCCAATAGTAGGAAGAGAAATCATCATTTTTGGTCATGTAATGAGAAGAGAACAACTGGAATATATTGTAACAACTGGAGAAATTAAGGGAGGAAGAGATAGAGGGAAGCAACGAGAAAAATAGCAGACAGCTTAAGAGAATGGCTTGACAGAAGGTCAACAACAGAAATGATAAATAGCTGCCGAGATCGAAAATTGTGGAAGGACAGGATCACCTACGCCAGTAGGCACGGTACTTGATGATGATATATATATACAACAAAAGAGATATGGCGAAAACTGGGAAGAGATAAACAGACAACATAATTTCACAATCCTTCACAAAATACCTAGACAGAGAGGGAGACCAAGGAAATTATGAATGAAAGAAATAAAAGATATATTCAGCAAATAAAATATTTATTTCTTAAGAGCGGAAGAATATACCCAAGAAACGGCAGTTGTAAATTGAGTAACCTATAAAACAAGAAATAGAAAAACCAGATTATTTGATAATTCCTTCCTTCAATGACGCTTCACAATAGCTACACATACATGTATGCATTAAAAAAAACACTCACAATTGTATATCACAAACTTTATTCTTGAAATACTATAATGGTTATCTCCATTGGAGTTAAATAAATAAAACTCCTTACATTCAAGAAAATATTGTGTATAAATTATAACTGTATTTTTCCAGGATAGTAAGATAATATGTATCCTTTTTCGAGTGCAACAACTTTCTCATTTGATTTTGTTGCTACTTCTTACAGATCATCATCATCATGTGCCATACCGGTTGGCATATGTGATCATCTCCTTCCACAGTATTATATCTACAGTGTATCGTATCAGCTCTGTTGTTGACTGTTTTCCATGCCATGAAACTAAGTTATCCAGTATTTTCTCTCTTTGTCGTCAGCCATTTTTCTTTCCTTTTATTTTGCCAGTTGTAACCAAGTATTCCAACTTTCCTCTTCTCATGATGTGCCCGAAAAATGTTGATTGTTTCTTTCTGATGTTTTTTAGGAGCTGCCTTTTTGTGCTAGCCTCTTTGAGAACTTCCTCATTGGTCTTTTTAGCTGTCCAGGGAACTTTCAACATTCTTCTGAGAAATCCTATCTCTGTGGCCGCTAATGGTCTTTTCATTTTTCTGTCTACTGTCCATGATTCGCACCCATAGGTCAGAATCGGTTCTGTATAGCACCGATGACCTCTCATTTCTATTGACCTAAATTTGTTGCATAATATTTTTTTTTTTCATTTTCTGAAATGCTATTTTGGCCTGAGCTATTCTGCGTTTTATTTCATCTTCCATTCGATGTTATTGTGTTCAAGTATTTGACGCATTGCACTTATTAGACTACTAATCAGTCTAAGACCTTTCTTGTTGCTTTATTGTACTATTATGTTTATCATTCTTGTAGTTCATGCTGTGTCTCTGCTATTAAGACTGTGTCATCCACATATCACAAATTATTTATGTTGTGACCGTTGGCTTCACTTTTTCCATTTTTTTTTCTACTATTGATCTCATAATATTTTCGCTGTAAAGTGAAAACAAATCCGGCGACAGAACACAGTCTTGTCTGACTGCTTGTTTTATAAGTAAAAAATTGTCCTGTTTTGCCTGGATGCTGTTTGTTGCCAGTACATGTTTTTTTAATCATTCGCAGATCCTTGCCATCAATGTTTAATGTCTCCAGCATATTGATTATTTCCACATGCTTAAACTTGTTAAATGCTTTTGAGTAGTCTATAAAGCACATATATAGATCTATCTTTACCTCTTAGATCTTTCTTAAATGTTCTTAAGATGTATATTGCATTATTGGTGCCCATTCCTTCCACAAATCCATATTGTTCCTTAATTTTTTTTGGTTTTATTTTGTTCCTTACACGTCTCATGATGATTCTTAGTAATATTTTCGTCATATGACTTATGAGACTAAAAGTGCGATGGTCTTCACAATCAGTGGCGCCTGATTTTTCCGGCATTGCTACAAAGATAGATTTTAGTAGATCTTCGGGTATGTATCCAGTGCTATTAATGTCATTGAATAGTTTTATTATGACTTGTACTCCATGCTCTCCTAATGCATTTATCTCTTCGATTGTTATATTGTCGGGACCTGGTGCTTTGTCTTTTTTCAATGTGTTGAATTGTGTTCTCCACTTCACACTGCATAATTAGTGATGTCCTGTGTCTTTGTTGAATTGTTTAACTCTGGTTTTCATCATGATCGAGTTGACTGATATATTATGTCCATCTTTCTATTATCTTCTCCTGTCCCATTATTATATTTCGTTCCTTTGATTTAACACATCCTGAAATGTTGACTGGTTGTGCATATTTTGTTGTTCTGTCTTTTGTTGTTTTTCAATTTATTCACATTTCTGTTTTAACCATCCTTCCTTTGCTTCTCTGCATTTGTTCGGTATCTCTTTGTGCAATATTATGTATGCCCGTTACTCTTTCTTTTGTTTATTTCATTCATTAATTAGTTGTAATATTTCTTTTGTCAACCATTTCTTTGTGTTGATTCGTTTGGTTATTGGTATTACTTCTTTTGATGTTTGTTGAATCGATTGTTTGTGCATTTCCCACTGCTCCTCGGTGTCCTGTATTTTCTCAATAACGTTATATCTTTTTAGTGCTATCGTGATGTACTTATCACTCATATAATTTTATATTTCTTGGGGATGTCTGTGCCTTCCGCAGTTTTATTCATATCTTTCCAACTACTGGTACATGGTCACTATTGCAATCTGCTCATGTTTAACAGATGTTAGCCCATTCCTGAATCTTCTCTGTACCAGTATAAAATCAATTTGATTATGTACTTTTTGTCTGAGGTTTGCAATGTCCATATTCGCCTAGGGTGTTGTTTGAACCAGGTGTTACATATCATCACTTCATGTGTCTTTGCCCAAACTATCAATCTATTCTCTCTGTCATTCGTCTCTCCAAGGCCATGCTCCCCAGTCACATTTTGCACTTTAGCTGTTCCTACCATTGCATTGAAATCTCCTGATCTAATAGTTATTTATTGGGATTTACACTGTTCCATGGTCGCCTCTAGCTCTTCATAAAAAGTGTTTATGTCTTCTTCTTCGCTATTACTTGTTGGTGCATAGCTTGAGTTATGTTTATATCCATTGGTCTACCCCTCAATTTTACTAGCATAATTTGATACTTGGCAAACTCCTTTCGCTGTTTTACTTCTTTATCCATCTATCATGATGCCTACACCTCTTTCGTGTGTGGTTCCCCCAGAGTAAATTACATTTCCACTGTTGTGTTGTAATAATCCTGTTCCATTCCATCTCATTTCACAAAGTCCCAAGATGTTCAATTTCATTCTCTTCATTACTTGATCGATGTTTTCTATTTTAGCGACCTGGAATGCTGATCTAATGTTCCAAGTTCCTATTGCTAGTGTCTCTTTATTTGTGGTCTTGCATACAGTGGCTTGATGACGATCGGGTGTCACCTGTAGCACATCACGCTCCCTGAAGGACGAGGTGGATGTTGAGTCCCCATTAACGTCGTTAGCTGTAGATATTAAGTTGTGATTTATCATGATTATTCTAGGCAATATAAGAAGGAAGTTTGTCATTCCTTCCCTTCTTGGCAGTGACTGTACTAGTCGGAGATCGCAGCCATTGTCTCTACACATGAGATCCTCTGCCTGCCATCGCGAAGTGGGGACCATCAACGACACTACTTTTCGGCTGCTCCCACAACCCCATCCACTACATGCTCCAATGGCTTCACATAACCCTGATAGGGGGCTAAACAGGAATGTTTACTACCTTATTTTCTTGTGTCTGTTGAATGCAAATACATTTAGTAGCACGACAATACCTGACTTATATTATTTTTAATTTTCCTTTTTTTCAAATAGGAAGAAAGACGCCATGGAGTGAGTTAAATTTTCTGATTTAACTGAAACACTTTCTGCATATTTTTTTTTTTACTTTTTCTAATAATTGTATTAACATGCCATTGGATTTGTATCTCTTTGGGCCTTATTTCTCATGTCCTTATAAATCAACATTTATTATTATTTAGATCATTAAAGCAATAATTAGAATTAATAAACTTTCCTGGTATTTGAAATCCTCTACTCGTTTTACTTGCCCGCCATCTATTGTTATGTTGGTTTTCTGTTTATTTTTGGCGACATTCATGATTTCTGTTTTATTTATGTTGATTTTATTTTGTATTTTGTGCCTGAGTTGTTGAGTTTGTTTAAGTGTTCTTGTAGGTCTATTATATGTATGGAAAATATACATCTGGAAACCAGCAACAATAAGGAAAAATAACATAATAACATAGAGGTAGAAAATTACAACATCAACGAGGTACTCTTCGCAGATTACCAATGCCTAATATATGAGGATGTAAACTATAACTCAGCACAAACTAAACTACAGTATGAAAATTAAAACAACAAAAACAGAGGCTATGAGAATAAGCAAATTAAGACACCCATTAAACATTAAGACCAAAGATAACGAAATAAAACAAGTAGAAGAATTCAAGTATTTGGGCACAATGTTCACAGAAGATGGAAAACAGACAGAGAAATTGGCATACGAATACAAAAAGCAAATGCTGTCACATACCAGCTTTCACCATTGCTAAGACATTCAAACATTTATATGCCAGCTAAACAACAAATTATGCATTTTCATACCAACTTTGTGCTATGAAAGTCAAACATGGACCCTTTCTAAATCATAATTAAGAAATATCAATACATGTGAGAAGCGATGCTTAAGAAAAGTAACATACAAAACAAGAAGATATAGAATAACAAATGAAACCATAAGAAAAATAGTAGGAACAAAACCCTGCCAAGAATATATAGAACAACAACAACTTAAATGGTTTGGCCACCTGGTCAGAATGAATCCTTACCAATCACCATCAGGGCGTTCTTCTCAGAATGCATGGAAAAAGACTAAGAGACAGACCCAGAAGAAGATGGATAGATGCAGTGATAGAGACATGTAACAACAAAGGAAAATCACTAATTTAGACAGTTCGAGCAGATCAAAATTGACAAATGATATAAACCAATACACCTTTAAGGTATCAGTGAAAAGGGAAAAGTGGAAAGAGGAAGAAGAAGAATATTGAAAATAAAATGATCACATTGGCTAAATGATGAAGAATGAAGCCATAATCATGATCAGATATTTCAGAAGAAGAATATTGAAAATAAAAATGATCACATTGGCTAAATGATGAAGAATGAAGCCATAATCATGATCAGATATTTCAGAAGAAGAATATTGAAAATAAAAATGATCACATTGGCTAAATGATGAAGAATGAAGCCATAATCATGATCAGATATTTCAGACAAGAGTAGACAGGAAACATTAGGAGCTATGAATTGAGTTCTTCTTTTAAAATGAAAATAATATGATTTATAACTAAGAAACAAATGATAAATATCGTATTCATAGCAACCCTAATTTACCAACATCAGGCATGTCTAATGAACAAAACCCAGACACAGATGATCGCAACCTGAGAAGCGAGGTGCTAAAGAGAAATAACAAACGTCCCACATATATGTCAAAGAGCAAGTATTACAATTAAATCGGCTATAACCCGTGCCCGAAATAAATATTCTTTTTCCTTTTCTTTCCTTCCTCATTTTCATTCACTGTCGATGGGAAATATAATTTTCGATCTTTTGCTCTTCCGTTGGTCTCTGCTAATGTTATGTTTCCTACTGCAGCTAATATTCGATCAATCTGTCTTTTTCGTGGACTGCCCTTGTGTCTGGTGTTCTCGCAACATTTCTTGATGGCTCTTTGAGTTGTATTTTGATATTTCTACCTTGTCACGCGGCCAAACTATTTAAGTTGTTGTTTCTTTATACATTCTATGGCTCAGGTCATTCATTACTAATTTCTAAGTTCCTTCTCGAATATCTCAGGATGTTGCCAGTCATTCGCCTAGCATATTTCATGTCAGTAGAGGTTATTTTTGTCACCGTTCTAACATCTAGAGTGGCATTGGTACCCTTGATCATTTGCACAATATATCCATATGTCAAAATAATTATTTCGTAAGAGAGTAACAATACGCTCATGAAGCGACAGTCCAAAAATGAGTGATGAATAAAGACACAAAAATTCATCATCATTATCAAGTACCGGGCCTACTGACATAGGTGATCATGTTTCTCCACAACTTTCGATCTCGGAAGCTATATATCGTTTCTGTTGTTGACCTTCTGCCAAGCCATTCTCTTAAGCTGTCTGTTATTTTTTTTTCTTTGCTTCCCTCTATCTCTTCTTCCCTCAATTTTTCCAGCTGTTATATTATTTTCCAGTTGTTCTCTTCTATTACATGGCCAAAAAATGATGATTGTTTCTTCCTAATATTGGAAATTAGCTCTCTTTTTGCTATGACCTCTCTCAGAACATCTTCAATACTCTTCTTAGCTGACCATGGTACATTTTTCTGTAAAATCCCATTTCTGCAGACCCCAGTGATTTTCTTGTCTGTTGTCCTATTGTCCATGATTAGCATCCATATGTTAAGACTGGCTCTACATAACATTTAAGAACTCTTTTTCTTGTTTCTATTGTCAAAAATGGATTGCATAGTATATTCCTAATATTTTATACAGCTGCATTTGCCTGAGCCATTCTGCACCTCACCTCTTTTGTACATCTTCCGTCTGAGGTTAACAAAGTTCCCAAATATTTAAATTCATTAACCTGTTTTAATATTGTTCCACTTGTCTTTATTTTGCACTGAGGTGATGTCTATCTTTTTTTTTTTACCATTACCTCTGACTTTTTGCTATTAAGGCTGCGTTCTTTATTTTTGCTTTCTTTCACTATAATGTCCACCATTTCTTGTAACTCATTTTCACTCTTTGCTATTAAGACTGTATCATCAGCATACCATATATTATTTATATTATGACCTCCAACTGTTATTCCATGCATGTCCTTATGGATCTTAAAATAATCTCACTATAAATATTAAACAAATCTGGTGACATCACAACCTTGTCTATCACCATGTTTTATTTGTTGAAACATTCCCAATTGGTTTCCAATTTCTTATGGCCGTTTTTTGTTGCCAGTACATGTTCTTTATATTCTTAGATCTTTGCTGTCTACGTTTACGCTTTCTAAAATTTTGATTATTTCTTGGTGCTTTACTTTGTCAATGCTTTGGTATAATCTATGGAACATAGGTATATATCTGTTTTCACCTCTATAGCTCTTTCTACTAAAGATCTTATGATATAAATGGCATTGCGTGTTCCTTTATCTCTAACAAAAAAAACTGTTCATTGCTAATTTCTAAACTGATTTTGTTTCGCACTCTTCGCATGCTGATGATTCTGAGTAATATCTTAGTCATATGATTCATAAGGCTTATTGTGCTATGATCATCGCCTTTAATCGCACCCGACTTCTTTGGTAGGGCTATGAATATTGATTTGAGCAGGTCATCTGGTACATTTTCGCTGTTGTAGATATCATTCAATATTTGTGTTGTTATTTCTATTCCAAAATCACCCATGCTTCAATCTCTTCTTTAATTATATTAATTAAATCTTAAAAATTAAAGCTTTGCCTGTTTTCATATTGCGCAAGGCATATTCCACTTCTTCTCTGAGTATTTCTGGTCCTTCTCCATTATCCTTTATATTTACTTCCGTTCGTTGGTCATGTTAAAGATCTTTAATGTATTCTGTCCATCGTTCCCTTATTTTTACTTGATCAATCAACAGTTCTCCTTCCTTTGATCTTAGACATCCATTTTTATTACGTTTTTCTTCCTGTTAATTCCTCAATTTGTTTGTATATAGCTTTAGCATCTCCTTTTTGTTGCATTTCAATCTCTTTGCATCTCTCATTTAGCCATGCCTCTTTTTCTTCATTGCATTTTACTACAATTGATAAACCAGATTATTTGATAATACCTTCATTTCCCGTCGGTGCTTTACGATGGCTACATAAATATACATGGACGAACACACAAAAAAAAACAGAATAACAATTATATCTCACAAAATATATAAATATTCTTGGTATTCAATAATGGTTTTCGATTACTTGGAGATACATAAATAAACCGCCTTACATCCTAAACATATTTTGGATAAATTATAACTATTTTTCTATAATAGTAAGCTACTTAGGGTGTCCGGTTAGCGCAATCGATAGGCGGTTGGCTTACCACGGCAACAGCCGGGGTTCGTACCCAGGCGAGGACACCTGGGTTTTACTAATTCCCTAAAAATTAGTGGAAGCCGCGATAGCTCAGTGGTTAGTGAACTGGACTACTACGGACAAGGGGTAGGGTTCGATCCCAACCGACGGCTCCGGGTTCACCCAGCCTTAAATGGGTACCGGATTTTTTCTGGGAAAGTAAAGCAGCATGGGCGTAATACCGACCACATTACCCCAAAAAATCATGTGCTGAAGGTCTGTAAAATATAGGGTCACTAACACCATATTTCCCTATACGCCACTTGGCGTGACGGGGGGTACTTTACTTTTTTTTAAGCTACTTGTCTTATTCTTCCCTAACTTTCTTTGAGCGCCGTAACGTTCTCATTCGATTTTGTTGCATCCTCTGTAAATGTGACAACATATACTTCACATTTAGTAACATTTTCTTGTGTCTGTTGAATGCAAATACTTTTAGGCAAACGTTTATCGTACATTAATTCTTGTAGTATAGTGTTTACATTTCCTTTTTTCATATAGAAAGGAACACTCAATGCAGTGAGTTAACATTTCTACTTTAACTGAAATACTTTCTGCGCCATCTGTTTTTTTTTTTAGCAATTGTATTAGCTTTACATTTGATATAGGAATTGTAATCTCATTGTGCTTTTTTCTATTGTTCGTATATACCATCATTTTAGATAATTAATGCAATAATTAAATCAATATCACCATTCTCTATTTTATAAGTGCTAACCGAAAGCCATGTTAAAATACTGCTTTCAACGAATGTTTGTCTAGGTCTAAACATGCATATCTCAGCTTTGAGGAAGTAATTTGTTTTTTGAAAATACATTTGAATATATATATATATATATATATATATATATATATATATATATATATATATATATATATATGTATATATATATATATACTGTAGTCAACCCCATGTCACACATTTTTTATTCCTTTATACCTCCTACTTTATACCATTATACGTCCTTTCGAAATGTATAAGCTTATCGTTCTCTTAGTTTAGTTTCTATTTATGATTTGTACATGCCATATTGTGTTAAACACCACTCGGATGTTCAAATACACATTACATTTATAGTATTTATACATTTCCAGAAGAAACGTGCACATATTGAACGCGATTTTTAAGCGGCACTAAATATTTGCATTCGACATATGTAAATGTGTTCTAGATTTTCTTAAACAAAAACCTGAAATGCGCATATTGATGGGCCTGGTTGTACAACCTTAATATGATCTGTAAAAGTGATAAATAGTAATCAATCTATGATTACGAAATATCTCTTTATCTCGAAGCACAAAAATATATTTCAAAATTATCTGACAGAAGGCAAAACAATGTGATATAGGGTCGACGATGAAACATGAAGCCATGATTATGATCTGATAGTACATTTTAGAATATAGACAGGAAACCAAGGGAACTGTCAAGTGGATCTCCTGTTAAAAAAAAAAAAAAAAAAAAAAAAAAAAAAAAAAAACTACAATTCGATTTAAAGCTAAGGAACAAATGATTAATATCATATTCATACCAACACTATGTTATCAACACCAGATAATGAACAAAGCCCTGACACTTAAGATCGCAACCTGAGAAGTGACGCAGTAAAGAGTTATAACAAACATCACAAATATACATCAAATACCAAGTATTAAAATAAATGGACATAAGCTATGCCTAAAATATAAATTATTATTCTTCTTTCCTTTTTTATTTACTTTCAGCGCCGAGGGAAATAAAATAATTGCGATCGTTTGCACTTATGTTAGTCTATGGTGCTGTTTCCTAGTGGTTTAAATATTCATCAATACATCTTTATTCGAGGTCGGCGTTTGTGACTGCTGTTCTACCAACGTTTATTGAAGGATCGTTGTGTTGTGTTTTAATCGCTCTGCTTTGTCTTGTGGTTAAACCAGTTTATCTGTTGTTGCTTTATATATTCTATGGTCGGGGTTATTCCTAGCCTTTTTCTCAGTTATCATTTCAGACCTTATTTCTCACGGTGTTTCCAGTAAGTCGAACAGCACATTTCATTCAGCAGAGGATACTTTTTTTCTTGTTCTGGCATCCAGGGTTCCTGCTAGGCATTGGTAGTACAAAGTTTAAATGAAGATTATATAGCAGAGTGCCCGTTTTATTCTCTTGCTGGACCATGATGATGACTGTCTAATACAAAATGAAAAAAAAGTAGTTTAATAAATGGTATGGTTAAAGTTTACGTAATTGATGGGCAACACACATTTTAACGATAGTTCGGCTCAGTAGGCCATCAGCAGCCACAAGCAAACACGAAACACATAAACTAAGTAAAAAAAAAAAACTAGTCCTAAATAGCTAAATAATAATGGAGCTTCAAAATAATATTTTTTGTAAAGCTGGTACGGGGAAGAATAAAAACAAAATGTCTTCCCTGTATCGTGACCAGATGAAAGTAAAAGTGGCTCATGATACGCGGTGTCGTTTGCCAGGTGATGGGAGGGAAAAAAACAGGTTAAAGTATTATAAATCTATGTCCGGGGGGGGGGGGGGGGGAATGCATAGGTTGCTTCAACCACAACGTCACATGCAATATCTATATGTATCCACGCACTTACATGTGTAATGTATATATATATATAATATATCTATATATATATATATATATATATATATATATATATAATATATCTATATCACATACAATACATGCAATATGTCACCAAAAAATCAGGACAGAGAAGGAGAACATCATATTTTTTGAATGCATGAAATGCAAGATATATTTAGCAATCAAAATATTTATTCCATGTCAGCGTAAGGGAACCGCGATAGCTCAGTGGTTAGTGAACTGGACTACAAAGGACAAGGGGTAGGGTTCGATCCCAACCGACGGCTTCCGGATTCACCCAGCCTTAAATGGGTACCGGTTTTTTTTCTGGGAAAGTAA